>CANNZV010000100.1:265462-752869 GCA_947561585.1 Caprella mutica
AGTACAGGTGTAACTAATTAACTGGTGACTGGTTGTTAGGAATGTAATATAATATTAAAATTAAAGAGTTACTTTAAAATAGATTATGAACTACATTGTAAATGGCAAACTGGTAGTTAGTGGTAATGGAACAGATTTAAAACTATTAACGATAGCAAATACTATTTTCAGTGAGTTATAATATTTATTTAGTAAGTAAAACAGTGACTATAATTTAGATTACTCAGTCACACCCTCACTTATTTCACATGATGACATCCATAGTAAGTTTGTAACATCTCAAATTAAATGCAGCACCTCATTGTGAATAACATACATCCTTTGATAGCTGTTAGAAAGGAACAGATAATTATTATATAATATAGCGCCTAAAGCGTAGTATAGTATTACCCCCCCCCCCACCCCATTGAATCACCCCCCCCCCCCCCCTCTCCATTAGCAAGGTGATTATCTCAAGGAGAGGAAATATCATCATTTAGTCTACGGAAATTACAGCCAGTGTTTGACTTACTTTTACTGTCATAATCAGAGAAAATAAATGAATAAGCAGCCTCACAGTGCTGGCAGTGATAGGAGATGTGCTGGCAATGATAGTAGATGTGCTGGCAACTGAATTAATAAGTAGCCTCACAGTGCTGGCAGTGATAGGAGATGTGCTGGTAATGATAGTAGATGTGCTGGCAACTGAATTAATAAGCAGCCTCACAGTGCTGGCAGTGATAGGAGATGTGCTGGCAATGATAGTAGATGTGCTGGCAACTGAATTAATAAGCAGCCTCACAGTGCTGGCCGTGATAGGAGATGTGCCGGCAATGATAGTAGATGTGCTGGCAACTGAATTAATAAGCAGCCCCACAGTACTGGCAGTGATAGGAGATGTGCTGGCAATGATAGTAGATGTGCTGGCAACTAAATGAATAAGCAGCCTCACAGTGCTGGCAGTGATAGGAGATGTGCTGGCATTGATTCAAATGCACTGGCAATGGATGGGGAAGTGCTGGCAATCGTAGGATATATACTGGCAATGGTGTTTTATGTGCTGGCAATGATGTTAAGTGTGCTGGCAATGATGTTAAGTGTGCTGGCAATGATGTTAAGTCTGCTGGCAATGATGTTAGGTGTGCTGGCAATGATGTTAAGTCTGCTGGCACTGATGTTAGGTGTGCTGGCACTATTATATTTCTTCATTAATAACACAAGCTGATAGGTTCAGAATTCACATCAATAATAATCACCTCTCAGTGACTCCAGTTTATTATCTCTATATTCATTTAATCATTGGCAATAAGTGCAATAAGTGCAATAAGTGCAATAAGTGCAATAAGTGCATTAAGTGCAATAAGTGAAATCTGTATTATTCATCACCTGCCTTACCTGTGACTGCAATTACCATTTATCATCCATTAGCGAAGTGCATTCTTTGGCCAATCCTCTGAGCTCTATTTTTCAAACTTGGATTACTTGTGACAGTTCAATTATTTAGATTAAGTTGCTATGGAAAAGAGCATGGCAATTAATCAGAGTGTTATCGCACTGACCATTGGCCTGTTATGCAGCGCTATCTTAGTCTCTTGAGCCACCAGTCGATGCTTTGCTCTCCTTCTCTCAAACAAAAAATAGACTTTATATCTCTAGTAAAAAGTAGGAATTTCATTGAAATGAATAACAGTTTGTATTTACATTAGGTATGGAAATATCACTCACGAATAATTTATTCAGAATTCATGTTACACTCAATAATAGATATGATACTCATAGCGATGCAAGATACAAGCTTTAGATATTTATCCACATTTGAAATGATGCTGTGAACTTTTAATGGTTTACTATTATTGAAATGTTGAAAACTGTGCATTTCTAACCATATTCAATTTGTATTTTTAATAATGTGATCAAATGCAATAAAATATATACAATTCATACTACAGCAAATAGAAACACCTGCTCACCTATTAAATAATTTTTAACTCAACTATTTATTTTAATGAGTATGACAATAGTAAAAAGAGAAAAAGTGACAATTATTTCAATTCTTTTCTATTTGCAGTTTCTTTCTCATTTATAGTTCTTTTATATTTCTATTGAAACGTAACAGATTCACTGTGTGAATTCGTTTGAAATTTGAATATTAATTATTATTTGTATTGATATCATAATGCTTATGTCACATTGGTAAGAATGCAAGCAATGCACTAAATAGAGGCAATCAATAGAGTGTGCAATGCACTAAATAGAGGCAATCAATAGAGTGTGCAATGCACTAAATAAAGGCAATCAATAGAGTGTGCAATGCACTAAATAGAGGCAATCAATAGAGTGTGCAATGCACTAAATAAAGGCAATCAATAGAGTGTGCAATGCACTAAATAAAGGCAATCAATAGAGTGTGCAATGCACTAAATAAAGTTGGTTCAAACAAATTATTTACTGCACAAAATATTCAAATATCCCAAAAGAAAATTACCTGTAATGTTTAAAATAATATACTCTAAACTCTCTTTCACAATGCTAATAACAGTATCTATCTTAGCAAATTGAAACTATTTTGAAATATAAAAGTTCATTACGATCTTTAATTAATTTCTAATATCCAAATAAACAGTGTTAGCCCTCATAATAGATACTAATTATTATATTCTCCAGTTCCTTTCTTTCTCCCCAATTGCAGAAATTCTCCCCAAACCACGACTCCAACCACACCCCCCCCCCCCCTTCCCCATTGATGTCTAATCCCCTCCCCCCCTCCACCATCTCTCAAAAAGCGTTTGATTCGTTTTCGATGATCCCATTGGGCTCAGACTTTCATTTGAGTTCAATACGTGCAGACCCTATAATTAGCAGAGAAATCGACACTAGCCCCCTATGGGGGGACTATTAAGGGGGGGGGGGATATCACTGCGGTAGATAATTGTTAGGAGGCTTTGATAAATCATTCATTTATACTTTCAAACTATATGATGTGGAATAGACCTCAAATTAAATTCATGATGATATATTATTGGTTTAATAATAATATATGATAAATAGAGGAAACAGTTCAAAATACTGACACTATTTCAATGTATTCACATCAGTGCATATGGTTTCATGAATATGATAAATGATATATTGAAGTTGGCGTAACTTGTGGCCGTTAGTTAGTACATACGTCACGGTACAAAGCATCTTGCCCACAGGAATTATTTAGCAACAATTACCCAATCTAAAGTCCGTTATCAATCTATGCAGCTCTATCAGCCGGTCATTGTACTTGCATAACTTTGTACGCACCCACCCGGTGTTAGAGTCACTGCCACGGAATAGTTCTACCTAACCCCAGGAATGACATAGTAACCTAGGGGCAGGCACAGGCCCTCCGTGCGATGAGGGGTTAAATCAATTGTTGTTTCAACTAACCCCATCGAAGAGTAATTATAGCAAGCCATGTTGGTTTGAACGCTAGCGAATCTTCTACTCTGAGATATGGCCACCTTAAATCATAGCAACAAACTATGATTTGATATCAGTTTAGGATATTAATTTCAGATGATAATCTAGGAGATAAAAGGCTTGAGAAGTAAGAACCAGTGAAATTAACTGCTTGGTAGTTCTAGTATTTGAGAAGTGAATTCTTTAACACAATAGTAAGTCTCTTCTATAAAAATATAAATAAGTTAGCAATGTTCACCCTCATCTAAAAACTTGATGTCATTAAACAGTATATTAAGAAGTTTCAAATTCATCTTTTTCTGGTATTATCATGAATTATTATTTCTGATTATTCTTTTTAAATTGATATTACTTTTTCCATTCCTAAGATTCGAAACAATTTAACATATTTTGCATTCTGGATTTAGTAGAAAATTAATTGTAGAACTTTAACTATAAAATGATCAACTCCTGTTCAACCCCTGAGTACAGTACATCAGTAACTTATTCTATAGTCAGAGTCGAGTGTGTATAAATATGCACATGCGAATTAATAAACAAATATTTATTTCGCATTTACTACGAAATATTCATTTGAAGTAATACGTTTACTCGAATAATCTTCTTTTAAAATTAACTCGAATACTAAATCTTTTATTGTCCTTCCTGCAATTAAAAAAACAGTCACTGTTTCGTAAACTTATTGTATTAAACACATTGCAGTGACAGTGACTCATTAGATTCATTGCAGTGACAGTGACTCATTAGATTCATTGCAGTGACAGTGACTCATTAGATTCATTGCAGTGACAGTGACTCATTAGATTCATTGCAGTGACAGTGACTCATTAGATTCATTGCAGTGACAGTGACTCATTAGATTCATTGCAGTGGCAGTGACTCATTAGATTCATTGCAGTGACAGTGACTCATTAGATTCATTGCAGTGACAGTGACTCATTAGATTCATTGCAGTGACAGTGACTCATTAGATTCATTGCAGTGACAGTGACTCATTAGATTCATTGCAGTGACAGTGACTCATTAGATTCATTGCAGTGACAGTGACTCATTAGATTCATTGCAGTGGCAGTGACTCATTGCAGTGACAGTGACTCATTGCAGTGACAGTGACTCATTAGATTCCCTGCAGTGACAGTGACTCATTGCAGTGACAGTGAGTCATTAAATTCCCTTCAGTGACAGTGACTCATTGCAGTGACAGTGACTCATTGCAGTGACAGTGACTCATTAGATTCATTGCAGTGACAGAAACTCATTAGATTCATTGCAGTGACAGTGAGTCATTAAATTCCCTGCAGTGACAGTGACTCATTGCAGTGACAGTGACTCATTAGATTCCCTCCAGTGACAGTGACTCATTGCAGTGACAGTGAGTCATTAAATTCCCTGCAGTGACAGTGACTCATTGCAGTGACAGTGACTCATTGCAGTGACAGTGAGTCATTAGATTCTCTGCAGTGACAGTGACTCACTGCAGTGACAGTGACTCATTAGATTCCCTGTAGTGACAGTGACTCACTGCAGTGACAGTGACTCATTAGATTCCCTGCAGTGACTGTGACTTATTATATTCCCTGCAGTGACAGTGACTCATTATATTCCCTGCAGTGACAGTGACTCATTAGATTCCCTGCAGTGACAGTGACTCATTGCAGTGACAGTGACTCATTAGATTCCCTGCAGTGACAGTGACTCACTGCAGTGACAGTGACTCATTAGATTCCCTGCAGTGACAGTGACTCATTAGATTCCCTGCAGTGACAGTGACTCATTAGATTCCCTGCAGTGACAGTGACTCATTAGATTCCCTGCAGTGACAGTGATAGTGTCCTGTTCTCATCAAATATCCGTTAGGTAGCGTCCTACATTCTAAAGTCCTTTTCATTCCAATATTACTCTTCCAATTACATTAGTTCAACAGGACAGATTTGAAAATGAATTGCACTCTCACCACTGCTCGTGTGTGTAGGTGTGTGTGCGTGTGTGTTGGTGAATTGACGTGCCTTTTGTCTCCAATGTTTGACGTCTCATCTTTATTATTTGATGATTCTAACGTCCACACTTTTACCCTCTATTCATGTCCATTAGAATCAATGTGTTTTCTTCAGTGGAATAACATTTTACTTTATCCCTATTTGTGTGCAGTCGTTTCATACCAACACTGTAGAATAATTGTACAGAGTACCTATATTGCATGCTAGTTTCTTATTTGTTTAAATAAGTAACTCATATTCTGAACATTGATGATTGATAAAAAGTATAAGAAGAAGAAGAAAAACGTTTATAATACCGGTAATAATTATAATACCGAAAATATTTATCTACAATAATTTTTCAACTATGCATATAACTATATATGGTGCAAATAAGATATTTTCACCAATCACTGAAAAGGCAGATAATGACATAGTCAAGTACAAGAACTTTAGTTGTTTGATGCTTACTTGCAGAAAATCACCAACATTTTACATTTGGCAACAGGTGAAAAAGCGCATCACTCAATATCTGATTATTGCATCCATTTTACCATTTAGTCATTCATATCGCCAAAACTAGAGGACACTCTCCTTCACTGTCACTAGAACCAAAAATATGGATACTATTTAGATTTGTTTGTTCTAATTAACATGAATAATAGACTATAAACCTCGATATCTATATTTTCACTATCGGTGGCTATGGCCAGACTGTCATAAAAGATATCAGCAACAAAAAGTAGTCGATATAAAAGGACTGTGATTTGTAAACTACTACAGGTAGAAGATTGAAATAGGTTTCATTTTGAAGGTAAGAATTTCAATTTTCATTTCATTTCAAATTTAGCTTCACAAAACCACCACCAGACTCAGTATAATATTTATCACATTCTGTATTAGCATGGGTTCTTGATGGCATTGCATTTATAACGGTGTCAAATAAATGTCTTGCATGACAACAAGAATAAGTTCTCTATTCCACTGTTAATTGTGCCTTTCTTGGGATAATAAACCGCTAATGAAATTGAAGATGTGCCTCCATATTCACTATAAATATGAATGATATTAAATTAAATGGGAGTTTCTACTCTTTTAAATGAAACCTATTTCAGTCCTCTAGTTATAATATTTTAAAGATTACAACCTTTTCAATCGGCTACTTTATTACGGACACCCTGTATTACTAAATGCGGACATAAATTGTGTTATATTTATGCACCTACACCACAACATAGTTTCATATTGTAAATATTAGTATAGTTATTTTCTATACATAAATCATTTTAGTTTACTAAAGTAGTGTATCTGCTATGGTTGATACTACCTTGGCCGGTAAATTCCACCGCAGAATTTACCGAGCGCAAAGCTCCACCAGAAAAAAATTAACATGGAAAATTGTACCATTCTGGAAAGTAAAAGTTAATTGATGCCATATATAATGTTATTCACAATAGGTGATAATTGTAACCTATACTATTTTTAACTTCTAAAATATCATCTAGGTAACACCAAAGACACTGTTTTTAAATCAATTCCAATCAATAGAAATGATGAAATCCAGTGTTATGCGGTGGAATGGAATTTTCCAGCGATGGAATTTACTAGGTGGAACTTTCCTTAGCAGAATTTTTGCACTGGGAGGGATTTACTTAGAACAGATACAACTCCTAGCTGTTCATTTGTTAAGTTCTGTCTGAAATTAGAGTGAAATAAGTAGTATAAGATGGCTATGAACTTACCGTTCTTGCCAATTCCTCAACTCAACTGATAGAGAACTAGTTTCTTCAATAACTGCTCTCAAACTGAACAGTACACCATGTCAGATGTTCTTCTAAAAGGGGTAAATCTCTTCTTACTATCGCTTAGCATCTTCTGCAAGTTCTTCCTCCCTCTCAACAAACCGAGTGAAGCCTTTAACATCTTCTGTTGCTGTGATTCCTTCCTACCACTCTACAGACCTTATCATTATTATGTCACTTGAACATGGATTCCTTCCATGTTAGTAGAATTTTAATCAACTGAATTGTCATTTATTGTTCTTTAAAATAAAATAAATTGGTCAGTAGTATGAAAGTAATCTTCAGCTTGATTAAACTCATCAATTACTCTCTAAATTTCGTACAATTAAAAAATTAAATTCGAACAGAGCTTATTATATGACCTGATGTATTATGATACAGCCTATAATTAGTGTGCATCTGCCGTTACTTTTACAATTGTCTCACACTCACTCTACCCCATCCACTCCCTCTCTTATTGCACTCTCCACTTCACTCACTAATTCTCTCATCACTCCTCACCATTCACCTTATTACTCTTTCTTTTCCCACTAGCAATCCCTGTCTTTCCTTCCTTAGTCTTTTGTAGTCAAACTTTGGGTTGCCGGAATATTTCTCTTGATAGTACCGAAACGGTTACAAAAATATGAAAAATTATTCGGTGGACCCCCTTCCTCCTCCTATGGACCCCAAAACGCAATTTTATGTTCGTGGACCCCCTAGAAGTTCTGTGAACTCCGGTTGGGAACCCATGGTGTAAATCATTATTATTTTGAATAATTATTATTTTGAATAATTATTATTTTGAATAACTATTATTTTGAATAATTATCATTTTGAATAATTATTATTTTGGATGATTATTATTTTCATAATTGCTATTTCAATAATTGCTATTTGGAATAAATGTTAATTATACAATTACAATTATGAATATCTGATATTATATTAATTTCTATTTTTAAACCATAACTTAGTTTTATTCATTATTTTCTTTGTAATTAGCTACTGTTCCCATTCATTACTTTTCGAAAAAAACTGTTCCCAGATAATTGCTGCCACTCAATAGCGTTATTCAACATTATTCGCTATAAACAATTGAGTTTAGTTATAGACGTTAAATAAACATCGCAATGTGAACACACGCCAAAAGCATCCCTACGTACCTTATTATGCGTTACCTCACTTTGCGTTAACTTACCTTGCGTTACCTCACTTTGCGTTACCTCACTTTGCGTTACCTCACTTTGCGTTACCTCACTTTGTGTTACCTCACTTTGCGTTACCTCACTTTGCGTTACCTTACTTTGCGTTACCTCACTTTGCGTTACCACACTTTGTGTTACCTCACTTTGCGTTACCTCACTTTGCGTTACCTTACTTTGCGTTACCTCACTTTGCGTTACCTCACTTTGCGTTACCTCACTTTGCGTTACCTTACTTTGCGTTACCTCACTTTGCGTTACCACACTTTGTGTTACCTCACTTTGTGTTACCTCACTTTGCGTTACCTCACTTTGCGTTACCACACTTTGTGTTACCTTACCTTGCGTTACCTTACATTGCGTTACCTCACTTTGCGTTACCTTACATTGCGTTACCTCACACCATTAAAATCCATCCGTAGTTTTGCATACCTCCACCTCCACCTCACAGCCTATCCAGCCACACTGTATTTATATTTTGCATGAATTCCAGAGAGTGTAAATGTGACATGTGTTCTTTATTCTGGAAAAGTTCTTCACAATGGCAGTGGAAGAAGACTGAAATAATACGAGAAAGTCATTACCTTCACAAATTATTATAAGGTTCTGTCTGATGTGAATCACCAAAAGTGCAGAGTGACTCGGGCCTACCTAGGCTAGAGAGTCACCCCAAGCACTGGTGAATGATTCACCTGTAGAAACTGAGTACAGTTTGGATACTTCTAGTCCTAATAATTATTTTATATTTCACTAGTCAACATTTTATTTTGATATAAAGGTGAAGGATATATTACAATATATCACTCCTCTCTAACCTCCCTGACATCACCCGCAACAGACTAAATTTCTCCTCTGTATTTTCCCCCTAAAATAATAGTAGAGGCTTCAAATA
Source organism: Caprella mutica (assembly GCA_947561585.1). Classification (NCBI taxonomy): domain Eukaryota; kingdom Metazoa; phylum Arthropoda; class Malacostraca; order Amphipoda; family Caprellidae; genus Caprella; species Caprella mutica. The sequence goes on from CANNZV010000100.1 coordinate 274,746, forward strand.
GTTTTCTTTTTCTGTTATGATTATGTGTTTTACGTGCGAACTTTGTCAAATTACTTACATTTAGGGCAGATCTTGCGAAAAACCCGTGGATTTTCACTGCAAATATGTTACGAATTTAGAGAATAAAAAATGATGTCATCACATTGACATAAATTGCTTTACCATATATATAAAATTGCACTTATATAAAAAATAAGTAATAAATAGTAATTAGAAATGTTAATAAAGAAATGTTTATAAAAATAGTAGAGCATTTCGTCACTTAAAATTAGAATGATTTTAAATAATTATTATTTTTGGTGGTCATAGCCCCAATGTTCGAAGACCAAATAAATGGAAGAGTTGTGTCAAAAATACTTTCCATGATTCAACAAAAATATTAAATTGCTCTCCTTTTTCCCGAAAATTTAAAAAAAAATCCTTATTTGGGCTATTCACTCTTCATTGCAAATGTAGAACAGTTCAATAACTTGCAACTCACCCTAATGTGAATCTTAATACAATCACAAAAATTCTTAACAGTGTTTTGTTTAGTTTTTAAGTTGTTGAATGTAGTCATTATTTCATACATGAAATACTGCATAAATATTCCCTATTTTTCTTTCCTTCAATAAATTCTATGTTTCAATTTCTAATGTTAAATCAGAAAGGGAATATTGTACATTTCTTACATGAATTTTCATTGCTGAAACAGCAAGGAATATTAGGGACACGCTCTGTCATTATTTAGCCACTACATATTGACACAATAAACTGACAAAGTATTTGCTCTGTTTATTTGGCATAAGGTTTTATAGTCTTTTCTAGTACAGTAAATACATTAATAAAAATACTAATATCATAATGGTCATTATTTATAAATACTTCTTTTTTAGTATCTATATTTCAATATGCCTTTACAATACATTTATCTATTTAAACTGTTACACAATAATTTCCGTGGTATATAATATTAAAAATGTTTAATTATTATATCACTCTGGGAATAACATTTCTTTCCCAATATATCAGAGTAAATGCAAACAATCACCAAGAGCAAACTCTTGAATAGCGGCGAGTACATCGCTACAGTTTCGAAATGTGTCAAAAGGTGTGTATCGCGCAAGTGGCCAAGGGTGCGGAGTGTTTAAATACACTAATACTCTTTCCCCACTCGAAGCACAGCGAAACACCGGGCCATGCTCTAGTGTCAGTTGACTATGACACCAAAAATAGTCAAGGGGTTCAATGGACCCTTGTCTCTATCCAGTACTTCTCTGGATTTGTTCTGAAATGACACTCGGGGTATTGACACGCTTGGGGAGTGCCTTCTAGACTTATTTGGCCTGGTAATTTACAGAGAAAATTGATATGGTGCTTCGATTTCTATATCAAAGCTAAATGAAATCTTGGGTGACAAATAGTATTCATAAAGTCTAATTCAAAATGAATAATCAATTCAATTATTAGGGGTAATTATTCATTGATGAATACAATTCCAACACTGTACAATTCTCACTCTGTACAATTCTCACACTGTATATGAGAGAAACTCCCATCCACCATATAACCAATAGTAATCTAATATTGATTACTAGTCAATTTCCCGTCAAAATGACGAACTATTAAATATAGGTTACTTTTAAAATTATCTGATTTCTTAAAAAATATTGTTGTATAATATATATAATATATTGTATGCATATAATCCCGGATTTGTTTATGTACATATATGACATGTATATGTAATTTTCAATATCGGATTTTTTAATCTCGGATTTTTTGTGTCCCGTTTTCTTCATCCAGTTTTTGTTACCTGTTTTTTTCTGTTATTCGGATTTCTGTAATCCAGACAATTATTTGAGTCTTTAAATTAAATTGTATATAAAATGTTATAAAGTGAGACATTCTTCTTGCAACCAACAGACGAACAAACCAATAACTTTACAAAAATGATCATATCAAATTATACTACAAGTCATGTGAAATTCCATGCCAAATGATGCTAAAACAATCCAAATTTAAACCAAAATTAAAAATTATTATTGCACCATTGGTCAAACACTGTTTTACCAATGGTCAAACACTGTTTCACCATTGGTCAAACACTGTTTCATCAATGGGCAAACACTGTTCCACCAATGGTCAAAGACTGTTTCACCAATGGTCAAACACTGTTTCACCAATGGTCAAACACTGTTCCACCAATGGTCAAACACTGTTTCACCAATGGTCAAACACTGTTTCACCATTGGTCAAACACTGTTTCATCAATGGGCAAACACTGTTCCACCAATGGTCAAACACTATTTCACCAATGGTCAAACACTGTTTCACCAATGGTCAAACACTGTTCCACCAATGGTCAAAGACTGTTTCACCAATGGTCAAACACTGTTTCACCAATGGTCAAACACTGTTCCACCAATGGTCAAACACTATTTCACCAATGGTCAAACAGTGTTTCACCAATGGTCAAACACTGTTTCACCAATGGTCAAACACTGTTTCACCAATGGTCAAACACTGTTTCACCAATGGTCAAACACTGTTCCACCAATGGTCAAACACTATTTCACCAATGGTCAAACACTGTTTCACCAATGGTCAAACACTGTTCCACCAATGGTCAAAGACTGTTTCACCAATGGTCAAACACTGTTTCACCAATGGTCAAACACTGTTCCACCAATGGTCAAACACTATTTCACCAATGGTCAAACAGTGTTTCACCAATGGTCAAACACTGTTTCACCAATGGTCAAACACTGTTTCACCAATGGTCAAACACTGTTTCACCAATGGTCAAACACTGTTTCACCAATGGTCAATCCACCCCATGATGTGCTCTTTATTTGGTTTCACTCCATTATTGCTAGATAAATAAATGAGTTGTATGAGTTTCAATGGAGTGAGTGTAGGTGCTTGGTCACGATTCAATCACAGTATATTTGTTTAGTCATTAGCTGTAGCAGATATGAATAGAGAAAGGGGGCAATGATGAGAAAAGAGAGAGAGATATCTCTTAGAGACAGATGTTATACCTAAGAGACAGGTGTGACACATTGGAAACAGGTACGTTTGACCTCTAAAAGACAGGTGTAATTATTTCTAAATGATATAAGTGTCGAAGCAGATAATATGTTCAAAAGCTCTCCATCCCTCTTTTTATCAATTTTCTATACCTTTACTCATAGTTTCAGATGTATAACCTCTTTGCACATTGATAATGTTTTTCTCCATTGGTGATATGAGAAATACTTTGATAAGTATTTACATTGAATCGTGCTTATTCTTTTGGCTGCGGGCAAACTGTACTTGAACACGTAGCGCCATTAGAGTGGACGGAACTCTTTTCTTTATTTGCATTGATACGCTGAGGAGGAGTGCCAAGACATGAGTATATCAGCCTTCTTTTCTTTCCACTGAAAGGATTAGAATGCTTTAATGGAGTGCTTTCAGTCCTCCGTGAGTTAACACCGACAAACCTCTACTCTCCACCTCTACTATTTACATACACTCTTCTCTTTTCTAATGATGTGATCCATTTATTATTTCCTTCTTCAGGTAGTTTTTTCACTACCTCAATATTGCTATCCTCCGCTTCAGTTTATTTAATCTATTAAATTAGTAAATGGTGAGCTCCTGTTATAGAGAAGATCCAAATGCTCTTGAGACTTTTGCTCCCTTCAAATGAAGATCACTCTTAGTTGGTTCTCCTGAGGGCCGATAAGAGCTGTCGAAACCAGCAGTCAATAAGTGTCAATAATCGTCAGATGAGGCCTTTGTTTTCGAAAAGTTAGGAGCCGCGCTGTAAGCAACATCTTGCGCTCTTCTTTGTCTCTGGGGAGAACAAATGATTCTCTGTAGACTTTTTCCAGAAGGTTGCTCAGAATCTCTGCTCCAAGTTAATGCATAAAATCATGCAATATTTAATCGTGAGGAACTTAATAACTAACATTAGTGCCAAACCGTGAAAGCCCAAAAAATATATATGTTCAAATTAGTGTATATCTTTCCATAATAAATATTTATTTGATGTTTTTTATTCGTTTTTACTTGATTAGTTAAACACAACTAAAGATTATAAATAATTTGTATTAAATGCGATAAAAAATTACTATTGAATCCCAACAAGGCCCAAATTGTTCAAAAACTATACTTGGTGCAGATTTCAATAACAAACGACAATTTGCTTCACATTTTATTGATATAACCGAAATATCACCCCAATCATATGAAAGAACTCATCTTATTGAATAGAAATGACTGTTTTGCGATGGCTCTGTTAACAATAAGATTCAAGAGATTGGGTAAGTCAAAATTCTGAAAACATCAACCGCAGTTATTGGGCCTTTTTTTGGAAGATTTGCCAGGATTTGCAGTCACTGTTACTATTTTTCCCTATAGTTTCAGATAGAGAGATTGGTCAATAATATTTTGAACATGTCCGTGACACATGCCACGCAGCACAAGTTTCTATGGCTGCTCTGAAGAATTAATATCCAGTCAAGTTAATTTCAAAAGTTGGTATATTGAATGGAAGCACAGGTTTGCAGGTCTCACATTCCCATTTTCTTATTTTCAGGTTGTTTGATAAAGGTATTTATACAGTAACTACGCCAGCACAAATGAAAACCAAAAGATAACCAACAGAGAAAAACAAGCACCATTCAAGGGGAAATAATATCTAACCTTACATAAATGTAGTACATAAGCTATGATGATATTCAAAGTTCACAATAAATGAAAAGTTACCCTCTTTTCATTTGTCATGATTATCATTCATTCCCTAATTATTCATAATGTTGAGTGACGTCATTTTGATTATTTCTCTTCCAAACCTGAGCATGATTGACGTTAGTATTTTATTCATTTTACCAATTGTCAAGAGTATTAATATTCAGACAAAGCTCTACTATTTCAATTTCATTTATCAGCAGACTTTTATTCAATGTTATAATTGAAACATGAATGCTTTCATTCTGCTGTGTGGTGAAGAGCATCTTGTTATTTATATTTATCATAGTATAACCTACAAAAGGGTGCTATAAGTTTTCTATGAAATCCGTCATTTTCTTTTGATGGGTTACTGCTACATTCACGCAGATTAAAACGATAATTCCTATTATAGAATAGTTATATAAATTATAACGTAAATGCACTTAGCATTAGTGTTTTTTCTAAAATGAACAGGTATATATAAACAAATGAAATCAATCATTGGAGCTACACAATACATAAATTCTATTATTAATAATTAAAGAAATAGTCATTTACACACAACCTTTATATTTTTTCTTCAATAAAATGATACAAAATAAAACTTGGAATAACTGAGGAACCTCTCCTGTAATTCTATGATTGGAAAGTACTACCAAGTCTTTCGGTTGATAGTTACACTAGCAGATAGGAAGGTGTCCTCTTCACTAGCAAATAGGAAGGTGTCCTCTTCACTCACAGATAGGAAGGTGTCTTCTTCACTAGCAAATAGGAAGGTGACCTCTTCACTAGCAAATAGGAAGGTGTCCTCTTCACTCACAGATAGGAAGGTGTCCTCTTCACTAGCAGATAGGAAGGTGACCTCTTCACTAGCAAATAGGAAGGTGTCCTCTTCACTCACAGATAGGAAGGTGTCCCCTTCACTAGCAAATAGGAAGGTGACCTCTTCACTCACAGATAGGAAGGTGTCCCCTTCACTAGCAGATAGGAAGGTGTCTTCTTCACTAGCAGATAGGAAGGTGTCCTCTTCACTAGCAGATAGGAAGGTGTCTTCTTCACTAGCAAATAGGAAGGTGACCTCTTCACTAGCAAATAGGAAGGTGTCCTCTTCACTCACAGATAGGAAGGTGTCTTCTTCACTAGCAAATAGGAAGGTGTCCTCTTCACTAGCAAATAGGAAGGTGTCCTCTTCACTCACAGATAGGAAGGTGTCTTCTTCACTAGCAAATAGGAAGGTGACCTCTTCACTAGCAAATAGGAAGGTGTCCTCTTCACTAGCAGATAAGAAGGTGTCCTCTTCACTAGCAGATAGGAAGGTGTCTTCTTCACTAGCAAATAGGAAGGTGACCCCTTCACTAGCAAATAGGAAGGTGTCCTCTTCACTCACAGATAGGAAGGTGTCTTCTTCACTAGCAAATAGGAAGGTGTCCTCTTCACTAGCAAATAGGAAGGTGTCCTCTTCACTCACAGATAGGAAGGTGTCTTCTTCACTAGCAAATAGGAAGGTGTCCTCTTCACTAGCAAATAGGAAGGTGTCCTCTTCACTCACAGATAGGAAGGTGTTCTCTTCACTAGCAGATAGGAAGGTGTCTTCTTCACTCACAGATAGGAAGGTGTCCTCTTCACTCACAGATAGGAAGGTGTCCTCTTCACTCACAGATAGGAAGGTGTCCTCTTCACTCACAGATAGGTAAGTGTCCTCTTCACTAGCAGATAGGAAAGTGTCTTCTTCACTAGCAGATAGGAAGGTGTCTTCTTCACTAGCAGATACGAAGGTGTCTTCTTCACTAGCAGATAGGAAGGTGTCTTCTTCACTAGCAGATAGGAAGGTGTCTTCTTCACTAGCAGATAGGAAGGTGTCCTCTTCACTCACATATAGGAAAGTGTCCTCTTCACTAGCAAATAGGAAAGTGTCTTCTTCACTAGCAGATAGGAAGGTGTTCTCTTCACTCACAGATAGGAAGGTGTCTTCTTCACTCACAGATAGGAAGGTGTCCTCTTCACTCACAGATAGGAAGGTGTCCTCTTCACTAGCAAATAGGAAAGTGTCTTCTTCACTAGCAGATAGGAAGGTGTCCTCTTCACTCACAGATAGGAAGGTGTCCTCTTCACTAGCAGATAGGAAGGTGTCTTCTTCACTAGCAAATAGGAAGGTGACCTCTTCACTCACAAATAGGAAGGTGTCCTCTTCACTAGCAGATAGGAAGGTGTCCTCTTCACTAGCAAATAGGAAAGTGTCTTCTTCACTAGCAGATAGGAAGGTGTCCTCTTCACTCACAGATAGGAAGGTGTCCTCTTCACTAGCAGATAGGAAGGTGTCCTCTTCACTAGCAAATAGGAAAGTGTCTTCTTCACTAGCAGATAGGAAGGTGTCTTCTTCACTAGCAGATAGGAAGGTGTCTTCTTCACTAGCAGATAGGAAGGTGTCCTCTTCACTCACAGATAGGAAAGTGTCCTCTTCACTAGCAAATAGGAAAGTGTCTTCTTCACTAGCAGATAGGAAGGTGTTCTCTTCACTAGCAGATAGGAAGGTGTCTTCTTCACTCACAGATAGGAAGGTGTCCTCTTCACTCACAGATAGGAAGGTGTCCTCTTCACTAGCAAATAGGAAAGTGTCTTCTTCACTAGCAGATAGGAAGGTGTCCTCTTCACTCACAGATAGGAAGGTGTCCTCTTCACTCACAGATAGGAAAGTGTCCTCTTCACTAGCAAATAGGAAAGTGTCTTCTTCACTAGCAGATAGGAAGGTGTTCTCTTCACTAGCAGATAGGAAGGTGTCTTCTTCACTCACAGATAGGAAGGTGTCCTCTTCACTCACAGATAGGAAGGTGTCCTCTTCACTAGCAAATAGGAAAGTGTCTTCTTCACTAGCAGATACACAGAGAAAAAAGTTTACTCATATTTAATGGGTCAACAATTTATGCTTTGAATCAATTTATTACGTGAGTTGGTTTGACTATATTCATGTTTTCATGTGTGTCAAACCAACTATGACGTGTGTGTCACCAAACATAGTTAATTCAAATCATTTTATGGATTGAATCAACTTACTATGAGAGTTGGAGTTACATTTTGAGAGTTTGAACATATGTTAAAGCAACTAGGATATAATGTGTTGAAGTAACTCACAAAGATTGTCAATTCAATGTATCTGGTGTATGAATTAACTTACTATGAGAGTTGACGCTACTTTTTTGAGTTTAGGTGCGAGTTAAATCAACTATGACATAGTGTGTTAAAGTAACCCACAAAGACTGTTAATCCAGTGTATTCTGCAGTGTATGAATTTACTTACTATGAGAGTTGGCGCTACTTTTTTGTAAGTTTAAGTGTGAGTTAAAACAACTATGACATAGTGTGATAATATAACCCACAAAGACTGTTAATCTTATTTATCTGGTGTATAAATTAACTTACTATGAGAGTTACTGCTAATTTTTTTTTTAAGTTTAGGTGTGAGTTCAATCAAATGAGTAAGTGGCAACTTATGCTTTCCTCAAAGCTAATTTATTCGCATAACACTTTTCAGTTCAAATCTTGTTTCAAGTGTGTTACGTGTTGAATGTGAACGCTCCTCAATACCATTTTAGTTCAAGTGCAAACAATAGCGTTATATGCATTAAATAGTATTATCGCTGCCGATCGATTATTAATTAATTCTATTAATAAATCGATAAATGTCTGCCTAAATATTCTAAAATATTGGTGATTGAAAGTTTGGTGGCTTTATATAGGTAGTTATTTGAAGAGCTGATTATCAGTATATAACTTTTATAATAATAAATTTTGATTACTGTCTTCCAGTTTGTAAACTGATATCCAAACTAATTTTCCTAAATTATTATATGTTAACTTATTTAAGCATCATACCTGCCTAGCTATTTTTTTTTTCAGTGTCAATACCTTCTACATGGGGTACGGTCATGAGCCCAACCGGTCATGAGCCCCCCGGTCAAGAGCCCCCCCGGTCATGAGCCCCCCTAGGTCATGAGCACCCCCGGTCACGAGCTCCCCCCCCCCCCCTCCCTGTTTTTTTAATCCTTATTTACCTAGTTAAACAAATGAAGAATTACTTAGATAGAAATAACTGAGAGTTACTAATGTAGTTTGTTGTATCCGCTAGTTTGTTGTACTGCACACTTCATGATTGTTTAATGATCTGGCAGGGGGGTGCGGGGGCGGCACGCCCCCCCCCCCCCCCCCCGATATACATATATTTTATGTCTATTCAGTAATGAACTACAAAAGTGTGAATAAGGATTAAATAGTATAGGTAAATAAGGATTTAAAAACAGGGGGGCTCATGACCGGGGGGGCTTATGACCTAGGGGGGCTCATGACCGGGGGGGGCTTATGACCTACACCCCTTCTACATAGGCTAGGCAGTTACTGCGCTGTCCTCAGAATAGGGTAAGTTCCAAATTATCAGGCGTTTTCAAATTTTCGGTCACGTATGAAATATAGTATATAGCTACCTAATAGCTAATTAAAATAAAAGTTAATTTAATATAGTTTTTCTTACGCGACCGAAAATGTGGAGCCGTCCGATATTTCGGAACTTATCCTAGTATCTTAAGTAAAGTGGTCTGATAATCTATATATTTTAAAACTAGTTGGTGTACCTATAGGTAGGGTTACACAGCCAAATTCGGTTCTTTAATTTCTAATTGTGACCCTATTAAGAGAGTCTCAAAATCATTCTGAAATTAGTTTAGCTATATACTGAATTGTTGAACATCATAATTTAAGCTCAATTTATGATAGGTTCTATTCATTTCACGAGTGCCTTGAAGTCATGATGGTTATTAATGTTTCTGAGATAAGAGACCGCAGTTAGTTAAAGTGCCGCAATTTACCTACTTGACCCTAGTTTTCTATGACTGGGAGAACTCCATCCAGGGAGGTAGTCGGAGGAGAACACCGTCCAGGGATTTAGCAGGGAGAACTCTAACCAGAGGTGAGCCTTTTGATATATTATACTTTCTTGGTATTTAATTAAAGTCTACATTATGAGTGTATAATGAACAAAATTATGAGGATTAGCTAGAAAAATCCATTGCATTTATTAGAGCTAAATTTATACTGCATCTGAAGATTTATAATTAGTTTAACATTTTATGTTAAATTTACCTATATGAATGAATTCTCAGTTAATAATTCTTTTCATTTTTAATATATGGTTTTCTATATTTTCTGAATCTACTTTCAGATCTTGATGAAGAATTGATGAAGTAGATCAACGTCATCAACTATCAGAGTCCTCTTCAATTCCTTTGAATGGTTCAGGAACAATTATGCTAGGTCGAAGTAAGTATTTGAAAGTGTTAGATGATTTCTAAATATGTATTTGCAATATGATTAGCTCTTACTTTTCCATATGCTTTTAGGGATTCCAGACATGAAAAGAATATCGAAGCTGTCGCTATCTCATCACAAAAGGAAAAAGAGTAGGTGATGTTATTGATAATGTATATGAACGATACTGTGAATTTCTTTTCAATATATATTAATATACGAATCTCTTATTTCAGGAATTGGCAACCTACAGTCGTGAAAGAAAGTGACGAGAATTCAAATTAAACTTCTAAATAATGAATCTAAAACTTAAATGTTTATATTTCGTTTTCAATTTGACCTTGGTAATTCTATTAGCATATTTCAATATCAGTGCCTATGAGTAAGATGAATTGCACTAAAATATAGGCTTTATCATTAATTTATTACTCATTAAGTTATAGTACAATTGCAGCATATCAAAGATTTATCAACTTTTGTAATCTAGCCTGGTTAATTAATTCATCTAGCCTACCTATTTATCACTACGTAAAGTTATTTATGTCATCTAACTACTTATTTATAAACTGACCTGATGAGATTACTTATTCAATCTAATCTATTAATTTACAACTGATAACCATATATCAATTCATCGGATCGAAAACATTTCAAAAAGCAAGGATAGGTCTAGGTGATCAATTATTTTTTAAAATTAAAATAGTATGCATATCACAGAGGCAAAAGTAGAAAATAAATGTGAACATGTTAGATTTGGTCCTAGAAAATAAATAGTCTAATCTAATTGATACCGGGACCTAACTCAAGATTATAATTTAATAGAGTAAATATAGTGACTGAAAAAGTCTTGTAAAAAGTCTGGATACTGCTAACCAAACCGATATTTCAACCTACACTATAATAGTTGATATACATTTACTTAGTTTACAAGTAGTTGATATAACCAACACGAGAAGATGATATCCTACACGAGTAGTTGATATAACCAACACGAGTAGTTGATATAACCTATACGAGTAGTTGATATCACCTATACGAGTAGTTAATGTAACCTACACGAGTAGTTGGTATAACCTACACGAGTAGTTAGTATAACCTACACGAGTAGTTGGTATAACCTACACAAGCAGTGGGTATAACCTACACGAGTAGTTGATATAACCTACATGAGTAGTTGATATCACCTACACGAGTAGTTGGTATAACCTACACGAGTAGTTGGTATAACCTACACGAGTAGTTGGTATAACCTACACGAGTAGTTGGTATAACCTACACGAGTAGTTGGTATAACACATAGGAGTGATTGGAGAAACATACACAAGTAGTTGATGTAACCTTGTTCTGTAGTTGTTTTAACCATTACATATAATTGGTTCAACCATCTCGAGCAGTTTTGACTATCACAGGTAGTTGTTGTGACCATCGGTAATTAAAAATAATCAACTCACATATGTGTTGTTTTAACCAACGTCAATTTAACTCATATTAAATAGTACCTGCAACTCACCACGTAGGTAGGCGCACAGATAAACCATAAAATTTAGTCAAAACAAATCAAATATGATTTGATTCAACTAATCCTTTCTCTGTGTGTAGGAAGGTGTTCTCTTCACTCACAGATAGGAAGGTGTCCTCTTCACTCACAGATAGGAAGGTGTCCTCTTCACTCACAGATAGGAAGGTGTCTTCTTCACTAGCAAATAGGAAGGTGACCTCTTCACTCACAAATAGGAAGGTGTCCTCTTCACTAGCAGATAGGAAGGTGTCCTCTTCACTCACAGATAGGAAGGCGTCCTCTTCACTCACAGATAGGAAGGTGTCCTCTTCACTAGCAAATAGGAAAGTGTCTTCTTCACTAGCAGATAGGAAGGTGTTCTCTTCACTAGCAGATAGGAAGGTGTCTTCTTCACTCACAAATAGGAAGGTGTCCTCTTCACTCACAAATAGGAAGGTGTCCTCTTCACTCACAAATAGGAAGGTGTCTTCTTCACTAGCAAATAGGAAGGTGTCCTCTTCACTCACAGATAGGAAGGTGTCTTCTTCACTAGCAAATAGGAAGGTGACCTCTTCACTCACAGATAGGAAGGTGTCCTCTTCACTAGCAGATAGGAAGGTGTTCTCTTCACTAGCAGATAGGAAGGTGTCCTCTTCACTCACAGATAGGAAGGTGTTCTCTTCACTAGCAGATAGGAAGGTGTCCTCTTCACTCACAGATAGGAAGGTGTCCTCTTCACTCACAATATCGCTTATACAAATCTTTCTGTTGGACATAGCAATGAGGCAATGGCTCATAGTTTGTTGTTTGTGTGTCTTATAAGTTTGTAGGTTGTGTTGCTGCTCATTAATCAGACTCTAATGACTGCCTGACAGACTCTAATGAGATGGAGGCCTGAGGGGCCTGACAGACAACTACCCAACCTCTAGTGTCAGTGAAGGGAATGACTGGGAAATAGTGGAGGGACAGGTAGAAACAGGTGCTAATGTGGAGGTGTTGCCTAATGGTGTGGAGGTGTTGCCTAATGGAGTGGAGGTGTTGCCTAATGGAGTGGAGGTGTTGCCTAATGGAGTGGAGGTGTTGCCTAATGGTGTGGAGGTGTTGCCTAATGGAGTGGAGGTGTTGCCTAATGGAGTGGAGGTGTTGCCTAATGGTGTGGAGGTGTTGCCTAATGGAGTGGAGGAGTTGCCTAATGGTGTGGAGGTGTTGCCTAATGGAGTGGAGGTGTTGCCTAATGGTGTGGAGGTGGTAACTAATGGTGTGTGGAGGTGGTAACTAATGGTGTGTGGAGGTGGTACCTAATGGTGTTTGGAGGTGGTACCTAATGGTGTGTGGAGGTGGTAACTAATGGTGTGGAGGAGTTGCCTATTGGAGTGGAGGTGTTGCCTAATGGAGTGGAGGTGTTGCGTAATGGAGTGGAGGTGGTAACTAATGGTGTGTGAAGGTGGTAACTAATGGTGTGTGGAGGTGGTAACTAATGGTGTGTGGAGGTGGTAACTAATGGTGTGTGGAGGTGGTAACTAATGGTGTGTGGAGGTGGTAACTAATGGTGTGTGGAGGTGGTAACTAATGGTGTGGAGGTGTTCAGATTGTTATTGAATTAATGGTGACTACTAATTTCTATAATCTTCACATCAGACACAGAGAGAAAGTACAACCCATGTGGTCATATCTAATGAGTCATCAAACATTAGTTAATTCAATTCATTTTATGGATTGAATTAACTAACTGTGAGAGTTAAAAGTTACTTTTTTGAGAACTATGGCAGAGTGTATTATAGTAACTCACAAAGACTGCTAATCCAATGTATCTGGTGTATAAATTAACTTACTACGAGAGTTGGCGCAACTTTTTTTGAGTTTAAGTGTGAGTCAAAACGACTGTTTTGCTTTAACCAACGTCAGTTTAACTACTTTTAAGTAGTATTGCAACCCACCACGTAGGTAGGTGCAAAAATAACCCATTCATATGAGTCAAAAAAATCAAATTTGATTTGATTCAAATAATCCTTCCTCAGTGTGTAGTTTTACGTTTAATAACATAAGTCATCTAATTAGGAAAGGCTTTTTTAACTTAGTTTTAATTTAATTTCAAAAGTCTTTCAATCAACACGTATGTGTAAATTTCTTTGCAAATCACTATCTTTTAAGGCATTAAACTGACTTCATATGAAATAACAGTGCAGTGTCATCTGGAAATTACCTAATTAATAATTTAACAAACGGCTTTCTTTTTATCCAATAAATGACTAAATTCTTTAAAGATAAGTCCAACTATTAAAGAAAACGTTTCGACTCACAGAAAATGATAAGCAGTCACATACCAGTGGAGACCATGTGGTATCAAGTATTTGGATGCTTGAGAAACACAAATGATAGATTTCACTGAAGATTTTCTATGTTTTAATATATTAATTTAATTACTCTAATTTATATTTGAATAATATGCAATATTTGGCTTATCTCTTTGGTTTTCCATTTGCCATATCACTTGTGTGAATCTAACACCACTTCAACAGCAGAGGTGATTGAACATTAAAAGGGTACTTATCTACCTAATTACCATTACATCTACAACTAGATTACGTGCACTGGGTAAAACGCATACCTTCACCGCCGCTTTGACTCGTTCTCTCCCAAAATCTAATAAACTGGTAACTGGATAGTATGATTCGATACTTTTGAGTTATTGAGTTACAAATGACCTTGACATTGACCTTTGTTTGGATTGCTCCCAAAATTCTACCAGATGGTTCCTGGACATTGACCAATCGTCCCATCAAATTTTAGACAATTTGGTAGAATACATTTTGAGTTATTGAGCTATAAATGGCCTTGACCTTGATCTTTGCCCTATAACCCGATCACTCCCAAAATCTAACGAAATGGTTCCTGTATATTGACCAATCGTCCTACCAAGTGTCATGCAATATGGTTCAATACTTTTTGAGTTACAAATGATCATGACCTTGACCTTTGACCGTGTCGCTCCCAAAATTCTACGAAAAGGCCACTAGACATTGACCAATCGTTTCACCAAACTTCAGGCAATTTGGTTAAACGCTTTTTCAGTTATGCGAATAACAAGATGATAAATAAATAAATGAATAAATAAATAAATGCCGGGTGAAATATATTTTTCTGCAAATTTGCGAAGGTAATAATACGAGATTAAATTAGTATTGCTTTCTTGTTCTTCTTTTGAATCTATTTAATGTAATGGAAACGACAGACAGAGTTACTTTTTCTTAAATAATTAATTACCAAGCTAATAAATTGTCCATTTCTTTTCTGTAACTATGATCTGTTGTATAAGGTTAGTTATGCAAATTAAAGCACTTATAGAGAACCTTTATTTTAGAGTGGAATGGACCTTTAAAAATAAATCACTAAATTCCACACCCTAATAATTTACTGATTTCAAAATGAGATATCATCAGTAGGTCCAATTTGTACATTACAAATCGCTCATTTGAGACTACACTGACATGTCTCCAAATAAGCTAGTTTTCAGGAGAGGCGTGTAATATACGTACATTTAATGGTATATCGTTAGGACATTTAGCCTCTCTAGCGGTCATTTGAGCTTCGATAATGAAACTTTCACCAAAGAAATAATTATTTTAAGGTTTAACTCGAAAATACAATATTTTAAGTTTCTGATGTTGTTGTTGCAACTGAGTGAAATGCATTAAATAAGTACTGTCAATATTAGCAGCTACAGGTGTGAACAGTCAGGAGAAACTATGGTGACAGACAGAAGGATGATTTGGCACTAGGGCCAACTTCAGATGGCGATTAGGTTTTTTAATTATTCTTTATAGTAAAGAAATAGAGTTAAGATAAGAAAAAGATGACGTTGCTTACGGAAAAAGTTCAAAAATATAACCTATGTAAAATGCTATTGTAAACTATTAACGTACTATTACTATAATGGTATAGTGTTACTATTACTATAATGGTATAGTGTTACTATTACTATAATGGTATAGTGTTAGTATTACTATAATGGTATAGTGTTACTATTACTATAATGGTATAGTGTTACTATTACTATAATGGTATAGTGTTACTATTACTATAATGGTATAGTGTTAGTATTACTATAATGGTATAGTGTTACTATTACTATAATGGTATAGTGTTACTATTACTATAATGGTATAGTGATACTATTACTATAATGGTATAGTGTTACTATTACTATAATGGTATAGTGTTAGTATTACCTGGTTTGAGTAGGAACTTCTGACAGTGCTGCTGACAGTGCTGCTGACAGTGCTGCTGACAACCTTTGAGGTTCCAATATTTTTTGATTGAAACTTTATAATCTTTAAAAGCAATTTGGGTTTATTTGATAACAATAGTTTAAATACATTGAATAAATGAAGAGAAATGAATATACTATAGAAACAGACGTAAATGTAACATTGTTATGTTTATAATTTAATAGCATCAATACCCTTCAAAAACAATATTCATTAATAATCTGGTAGCTCTGAAATTCGGTATACATGTAAAACGGGACAAAATGTTTTTTACATGCTATATTTTGGCTGATGCCAATAGAAAACGTGTTTTTAGGTGCAAACTATATTCTAGAGGTAATTTGCAGCTTTATGCCAGCTTCACATTTTAACTTCAAGAACATGGAGATATCTGAATTTGAAAGTTTATTTTTTAGTGTTATATTTAGAAACAAATTTTATTTTGGAAAACACTATTCAACCTTATTTTTTTCAAATTCTACTAGCTGTCCTTTTTTTCTGATACAGATATTTAAAAAAAATTAATTTTATGTTCTACAACACCTGTTTCTGTTTCAAACAAGTCGTGTGATGTTTCTCTACAACAAAACTGAAAGAGTATACAGAGCGTCAATCAACCTAAAACATGAGTCTTCAGGAGAGACTGAGAGCAGCTCCTCCTCAAACAAAAATGATTGCAGCACTGATTTCTTATTGGAACCTAGAGCAGAAGAGTGGTTTAATTTCTCTTAATAAATCAATTCCTAAAACCAATCTGGGGTCACTGTACGTGCAACAGGCAAGCTATGACTGTAAAATTACGCTGTGTAGACTGTACACCTGTAGGTGTGTTTTGGAAATTATTTTTTATATAATTTTACCCTTAATGAGGTTAAAATTCCCTTTAAATTCTTGACTTGTAATTATACGGTATTCATAGTAACACTAATACACCGTAATTACTAATTGATTGGCATTTGTCAACATATGGAATTAAATTGAAGATTAATTCTAGTTACCCCTTCTCCTATTCTCTTACACAATTATAACACACATCTCTTAATAAATACACATAATTCATAACATTGTGTAGTTGCAGTCTGCTAACAACATTCAAAAGATAGCTCTCGATGTTGTTTGAAACAACAGATAGAGATAACTACCACTGTTATTTCAAACACCCTCTGTTTGCAAAGCAATCTTACAAATATTAACCCCAGCTCTACTTTTTCTTCTTCCATTCCAATTTGCGGTTATTCAAATTTCTCCATTCTCCCTTCTCTCTTTGTATATCTTCTTCTATTTTTCTTTACATTGCATTGGTTAGTTATTTAAGGGGGTGTGTACCTCTGAGAAAATAGAATTGCTAATCCTTTCTACCAGATTTAGAACTGTTGCTAGCGCTCGAGTTACTGCTTCTGTTTCTTAGTTACTTTAACGATGAATTTAACTCGGTATGACTGTCTCAACTGCTCGGTATGACTGTCTCAACTGCTCGGTATGACTGTCACAACTGATCGGTATGACTGTCTTAACTGCTCGGTATGACTGTCTCAACTGCTCGGTATGACTGTCTCAACTGCTCGGTATGACTGTCTCAACTGCTCGGTATGACTGTCTCAACTGCTCGGTATGACTGTCTTAACTGCTCGGTATGACTGTCTCAACTGCTCGGTATGACTGTCTCAACTGCTCGGTATGACTGTCTTAACTGCTCGGTATGACTGTCTTAACTGCTCGCTATGACTGTATCAACTGCTCGGTATGACTGTCTCAACTGCTCGGTTTGACTGCACGAACTGCTCGTAGTAACTGTACTTACAAAGTTATTTGAAAGATCAATCGTCATGAAAGAAATCGCTCGAATTTCATTTTTGTTGGTTTAATTGGAAACTTGATATTAATATTATTTCAAGCTACGGTGAATAAACACTCCAAACAGAAATTGATATCAAAACAATGAATGAATGGAACTATCAAATGAAACTCAGACAAATGTTCCGTCAATTCATTAAAAGTTTATACTGTTTATGCAAAGTAAATATTGTGAAATTATTTTAATGCTTTTATTGGTTTCTAAAATCAAACCAAGGAAAATAAATGACTTTCAAGTCTATTAATATTCATTGTTTTCTATTTGCTAATGGTTTTCAAATTATTGAATGGTATTGAGCTTTCATTACGACTAGTAACGTATTACTTCTCTAAAGAATTCCACTAAGTATGTACTGTAACCCAGGTAGCAATGATTATCGGGCCAATGTTGTCCCAATGTTGCCAATGTTGTCCCAATATTAGCCCAAGAAACATTACTACATTGAAACTTGATAGAAAATAATAATTTTTCATTACAAAATACCTTATCAAACTATTTATTTCTAAACACAAATATCAAATCAATAGAAAGAAAACTTCAATACCCTGACGTATAACGTTATGACGTCACTGCCAGTTATATCCTATTTTCTTTGCTGTTAACGATGACGTAATACTTAGTTCTGGCAAATAAAAATAATGGAATTGACTTCCATAGATATATGTATTTGATATGCAGTAATATTACACAAATATTATGTAATATTACCTACCTTATCACCTTCCTGCCTACCTTACCACCTTCCTGCCTACCTTACCACCTTCCTGTCTACCATACCACCTTCCTGCCTACCTTACCACCTTCCTGCCTACCTTATCACCTTCCTGCCTACCTTATCACCTTCCTGCCTACCTTATCACCTTCCTGCCTACCTTTTCACCTTCCTGCCTACCTTACCACCTTCCTGCCTACCTTATCACCTTCCTGCCTACCTTATCACCTTCCTGCCTACCTTATCACCTTCCTGCCTACCTTATCACCTTCCTGCCTACCTTATCACCTTCCTGCCTACCTTATCACCTTCCTGCCTACCTTATCACCTTCCTGCCTACCTTATCACCTTCCTGCCTACCTTATCACCTTCCTGCCTACCTTACCACCTTCCTGCCTACCTTACCACCTTCCTGCCTACCTTATCACCTTCCTGCCTACCTTATCACCTTCCTGCCTACCTTATAACCTTCTTGCCTACCTTATCACCTTCCTGATTCCTTATCACCTTCCTGCCTGCATTTCCACCTTCCTTGCTGTCCTAATCACCTTCCCCGTACCTTGATCACCTTTTTCTTTACCTTATAGCCTCATTACGGTAGATATGAGTAGCTCTAAGGTGGATATTGCCCTCTAATGTCATAATCTCAATAAAGAGAGGCAGGTCTCATCCCTGACAATTACAGTCAATGTACAGTCCTCATATCACAGCACAAATTAATGCACTACCGCTAATTAAATATAAGGAAAAATGAAGGGGCAAAATCACTATGGCAATTCAATGAAATTAGTTTATTCAAATAAAGATCATTAGCAGAAATTTAATATTTTGACTGAGGGTAACTTTACCTTTTCCACGGTGACGTACATACACACAGTATGTGCCAAAACACTGCCATCTAATCCTCCAATGTCCCACTCTGCTTACCGTGGTAAATCCTTTATTTCATGGTTTCTTACACCTTGTGATTGCTTGCACTCTTATTTAGTGTGCTAAAGTGCTCTGAGAACTACCTACTCTACTTATTCGATGTCATCTACACCACATTGATGAGACTGTGAAGCGGTGAATGCAGTCATTTATTCTGCATAGTGAGCTGTAATAGATAATGCCACTAAATGTAATCCCATGCAATGAAATCATGACTCTATCATGTACGGAGAACCATTCCAACTATATTAACAGCAAATTAATATACCAATTATGTGTATAGATATTGAATGATAATGTTGTTGTTGTCATTTCTGCTTGATTAGTAATGTATTTTACTGATGTAAATGTACTTATATATACTTTTGGTAAGCTGATTACTACTCTTCATTTCCCTCTCAGCTCTTCATTCCCCTCTTACCTCTTCATTTCCCTCTTAGCTTTTCATTCCCTTCTTACCTCTTCATTTCCCTCTTAGCTTTTCATTCCCCTCTTACCTCTTCATTTCCCTCTTACCTCTTCATTTCCCTCTCACCTCTTCATTTCCCTCTCACCTCTTCATTTCCCTCTCAGCTCTTCATTTCCTTCTCAGCTCTTCATTTCCCTCTCAGCTCTTCATTTCCCTCTCACCTCTTCATTTCCCTCTCAGCTCTTCATTTCCCTCTCACCTCTTCATTTCCCTCTCAGCTCTTCATTTCCCTCTCACCTCTTCATTTCCCTCTCAGCTCTTCATTTCCTTCTCAGCTCTTCATTTCCCTCTCAGCTCTTCATTTCCCTCTCACCTCTTCATTTCCCTCTCAGCTCTTCATTTCCCTCTCACCTCTTCATTTCCCTCTCAGCTCTTCATTTCCCTCTCACCTCTTCATTTCTCTCTCATCTCTTCATTTCCCTCTCAGCTCTTCATTTCCCTCTCAGCTCTTCATTTCTCTCTCAGCTCTTCATTTCCCTCTCAGCTCTTCATTTCTCTCTCAGCTCTTCATTTCTCTCTCAACTCTTCATTTCCCACTCTTCAGTCGTTTGTTCCCCGTTCACATTACTTGACTGACTGTCCCAGCTCATAAATAATAAACAAAATAATAATTCCCGTGCGTTAAAAACTTTAGAAAATATAAAAGTTAGGCCTATAGTATTATAGTGCAAGTTAGGCCTATAGTATTATAGTGCAAGTTAGGCCTATAGTATTATAGTGCAAGTTTATTTATTCAGTGGAAAAGTTTAGCCCTTAGTTAGCCTCTTGCTGCCTCGGGTGCCATTTCCACTACTTTAATAGTCACTCTGGGCGGCGAATGGTTTTACTAATATTACACATAGAAAATGTTAGCTAGGATCAATATTGAAATGATGGCACGCATTTCTAATTATAGTTTTTTTCAATTTCAAAGAGATCAAAACAACATACTATTCAATATCAATATAGTTTAACCTTATTTATTTACGTAATTCAAATTATTGTAATCGATTATAGTAATGAAATTTATATCATATCTTATATATGTATTCCTGCACTCTGTATCTAATCATTTTATTTCACATTTGCATTATTATAATGTGGCATAGATTTTACTTTTTAATGTGAATATTAATATTTTCCAAGATTATCACCCAAATCTAATGATAGTGAAATATGATTTGCTACATTTAATTTCTATAATATATTCAAAACAAATTGCAATTATTTCAGGGATAATTAATTTAAATTCATTGATAAATTGCAATAATTAGATAATCATATATTGGTTGATTATCAGATTATTTTTTGTATTTCAAATTTTGGATATCTGCAGGCCATGTATTTTTGGGAGGCATTTTACAAAGAGTTCGAATTGACTGACCTGAGGAAGCAATATCCTGTGAAAAGAAGCTACAACTAGTGACTAGTGTACAACCAGTGACTAGTGTACAACCAGTGACTAGTTGTACAACTAGTGACTAGTGTACAACCAGTGACTAGTTGTACAACTAGTGACTTGTTGTACTACTAGTTACTAGTTGTACTACTACTGACTAGTGTACTACTAGTGACCACATTAATACATTGAATGAATAAATTTTCTTCAGGTAAAAATAAAAATAATTACAAAAGACTTTGGAGTAGCTTTTTGACATCAAAGTGGCTCCATAGCAAACTACACTGCCCCCATTCGATGAGAGTGGTGATTGGTTTGAAAAAAGGGACACAAGTACTGAGGACTATACTCAAACTGATGGAAGAGAAAATTAAGATATGATAATAAACTCTAACAAAATGGAAGACTTTGCAATTGTAAAGATAAACCTATAGCGCTGTAGAATAAATTAGAAATATATAATTCAAATATCCAACAGCTTAAAGTTGAACCTATATATCAGGTAAGTAGGTTGCTGAGGAATTATTTGATGTTTAATTATATCGATTTCTTTCTAAATGACGTGTCAGAACATTTTTCAATGAAATGATTGACGGATATTAAGTTTCTTTCATTTCATACCAATCGAAGGCAAATGTAAACTTATGCAGATTCAAGTAATATATCCCGTAATTGAACTTTCAAATTTCGTAAATTAGATCAACTGATATACATTGACAAGCAACTATGTGAACAAATGAATTATTCAAGTGATTATTTTTTGTCTCTGTGATATATTTTCCCTTCTTTATTCCCTCTTCCTTTGGATGTCTTATTCTTCGGTATTCCTTCTTTATTCCCTTTTGCTCCATCTCATTGATTCCCTAGATGTTCCCTTGTGATTTAAGGGATTATTCCATAGAAGTGTCAAAAAAGGACATTCTCTTAATATCAAGAAATGATCATCATGGAATATTATTATAGAATATTCCGAGAATATTTTGTCAATTTCTTCTACTTGTTACCATTTCAATTCATTATTTGCTAATAACATTTTAATTCATTGTTTGTTTCCTAATAATTATCAAATTATACATAACTGTTATTCTCATTCCAAAATTATTTCATTTGAAAATACTTTCAATTCATATGTAATTCTTTTTCTTCTTTCTCCAAATTATTCACTGACTGACACTCCTGTTCGTGTTCTTCTCAATCACACTTTTTTGATGTTTCTTTATTTCACCGCATGCCATTCAGACACCAAACCTATGTGAGAAAATACACCCCCCCCCCCCCCTAACAGAGCCGTGTCCGTGTGTCATGTCCACTGCATTATTGAGTGTAGGTACCTTGTACCAAGAGTGAGAGAGAAGAAGGTGAGAGAGAATGGGGGAGAGAGAAGAGAGTGAGAGAGAAGAGAGAGAGAGAAGAGAGAGAGAGAAGAGAGTGAGAGAGAAGAGAGAGAGAGAGAGAATGGGGGAGAGGGAGAATGAGAGATGGAGAAGAGACTGAGTGGTGAATGAATTTAGATAAAATATCAATCATACGAGCTGGTCTTTTATTTCCAAATTGATTAGTAGTACCTATGTAATAAAAATGGTTCTAGGAAAATTCCACCAGGAAAGTTCCACCACAGAAAGTTCCACCACGAAAAGTTCAACCACGGAAAGTTCAACCACAGAAAGTTCCACCATGGAAAGTTCCACCATGGAAAATTCCACCAGGAAAGTTCCATCATGGAAAATTCCATTGCATATAATACTGAGTAACATTAAATAAAACTGATTTACAAAAGATTTGTTTTTGGTGATAACTTGACAATATTTTATTAATTAAAAAGTTCAGAAATAGGTTATGTTATGTCACTGAGGAATTTACGGCACACGTAAGAAATCCTCTTATGAATTATTTATTTCATATTATTATATGCTAGCTAAAACTTGAATTAATTTACTAACTCATTTTTCACCTGTGCACATTGAACTTTGTTATGTTTCCGTGAATTTTTTAGTCACATAAAGTGCAGAGTCATCGTGATTTCAACCCACAGACAAATACTTACAGTCCTACACCTACTATAGCTTACACCTACACTCACTTACACCTACACTCACTTACACCTACACTCACTTGCACCTACACTCACTTACACCTACACTCACTTACACCTACACTCACTTACACATACACTCACTTACACCTACACTCACTTACACCTACACTCACTTACACCTACACTCACTTACACCTACACTCACTTACACCTACACTCTCAAATTTTCTATCAGATAAATCCTAATTCTCTTTTTTTAGTTGAGTTCAGAGTACTAATAATAGAAATAGAAATACTTTGTGTCTCTAACACCTTAGTAATGTGGGTAAAATGGAAAGCTAACTGTATGGGGATGAGATTATCCCTTGGAAATAGCATGAATATCCCTTGGAAATAGCATGAATATCCTTTAAAAATAGTTTTAAAAATAGCATGGAATATCCCTTAAAATAGCTTTAAAAATAAGCATGGAATACCCTGCCAATATTCATATAATATCCCTTATCAAAATTGACGCTATGTCCTATGAATCGTATTATTTTAGCAGTTAGAAATTTCTACTGTTTTATCTGCAAGGTATTGGCATTTTCTTTTCTCTTCTTTTAGGAAATGCTAATAAAATGTTTAGTAATTTAAATGTACTTATATAGAGCTAGTCTTACCATCTATGCAATGTGAAACCAGGGAAGTAATTATTTGTGTTAACTGATACTTTACAACATACTAGCTTGTGTTACACTCTGGAGAATAAAAGTCTAATGAATATAATACGCCATTTATATCACTAAGTTGCTGCAGAAAAATATAAATAATTAGTGGTTGCTTCAGGTCTGGCAACTTTCAGTGAATTTATAGTTTTAAAAACTAAGGTTTTGTTTGAGTTCACGTCAAACCCCACCCAATTTAGTACTCTAAATCTTTTCATAACATTCTCATATTTTGTTTATATGTACATTTCACTTCAGTGTAGGTACACTTTTTGTGCAAGAAAAAGTTTGGGTTCTAAAACAGTAGCAGCATTCGAATAACTTCATACCATTCTACACACATTTTGTTTGTAGACTGTTTTAACAGTAACCATTTTATTATGGTTAGGTTATATTTATTAGAAATATCAAAATTTAACTAACAAAAATGTACCATATAAGTAGTCATTAATAATTATAAGATTATCCTTTCAGTGATCTATTAATTTAATGTTAATTAATTCATTATTATTTCAACTATATACAATTTTATGGAAATTTATTATTTATAATTGATGATTCTCCATATATATAATTATTCCAGTTCTTAATAATAACTAATAATCGCAACACTAATAAAACTGTTCCTGCGAATATTTTTAAATTTTATTGACTTCTGAATTAAAAACTGTTCAGTTATTTTCCAACTGCAATAAGATAATAATTTGTACTAATAATTTTAATTTTTCGTCTATTGTAGGTACTTACATATCTTATAATAAACAAACTTTAAAAAACTGATGAACGTTTAATTTGGTATACCATTTCTTTTGTGCAATTATGCAAGTAACGCATAAAATTCGTACATTTTAATTTACAATTTACACAAATAGAAATATATATATTTTCAAAAATCCAATGATGAGTTTTCCATATGAATGAGCTATGTTTTTTCTAGTGAAGAGATGCACACAGTTACAATAAAGTTAACAATTTAAATGTAAATTGTGATAGAGTAATAATGTGACACTAATCCCTTCTCCCTCATAGACTGCAGTCATGATCTACTGCGCTACTCATTCACTGGACATGTATGGTACACACTGTATACATTGTGAATGAAACACAAGCAGTAATTAAAGGTATATGGTTATGTACCACTTCTGGTTGATGAAAACATTCAGGTTTTAATTGGATTATATGTGAAATTATCCCTTCAGAATTGATGGCTTATTCTTTATTTCCATATTTAGTAACCGATTTAATTGATGTCTATCGGTACTTTCCTGTTATCACCCATTCACTCCTACTTTCTTCTCATTTTGAAGAACTGTAGTTTGTTGTATCTGCTAGTCTGTTTTACTATAACCTTCATGACTGTTTAATGCAGGGGAGTTAAGCTTAAGGTACATATATCGGATATCTCCTGTGTCGGTTCAGGAAGCGTCCCGCTCCCCGACCCCCATCCCTTTCCTGCCAGGTCATTAGACGATCATGAAGTGTGTATTACAACAAACTAGAGGGTACAACAAATTACAATACGGCCATCTATGTTGAGAAGAAAAATGAAGTGGCGGGGTGACAACAGGAAAGTATCTCGTCTACCAAATACACAGGCATTGAACCAGATGTTATTTTATTGGCACAAATATAAAAATACACTGTTTAGCAAATACGTTTTTTTATGAAAAAAGCCGGAGAGTGTTGAAAAGTACTGCAAGAGGAGAAGGTCTTGCCCCAGAGAAAGCTAGGACAGTTCTAGTCAGGGAAATAAGTCCTAAGACAAGGCACGATACAGTCATAGCCCTAATTTAAAATGAGTACAAACGGCACATTAGATAGCTATGCCTGTATATCGAAATGGATATAGAAAGACAGCTTTATTATTAGATTGTATTCAAGTGGCTCTCTGAAGTATAGCTTGTGGGAACGAAACATGAAAAAAAAATTATCGAAATTCAACACCCTTTTATGGAAAGATATATTATTTCAGAGTTTGTCAAAAATAGATATTTCATAACAGTATACGTTATGAGTGAAATTACTGAAATATAATAATTATTATTACTAGCAAGACCCGTGGAAATTCCGCGGGATGAGAATTATCAAAAAATGTTTTGATAAATCTGATAATAAATAAATACTGTTTCGGACAGAAAACATAGAAACGCAGCAAATGTGTTTAGTAACATGCTTCTGAAAATACTCTCCTTTGTATTTAATCATTTTTGTCACATTACTTAATTACTCAAATTTACACAGACTTTATGAGGCGCTATTGATAGAATGTCTGTTCAACACGTTTTGTGACGGACAGACCGACTGACATGGCGTCATTTATAAAAATAGCATAAAGATTATCGCTTATAATTGATGATAAACAACCAACTAGTTTGTTTAACGTAATGGTGACAGACCGACTGCCGGACATTGTCAGCATATAACATTTTTCTAATCTACGTTTTTTATTTTTGCTCCTCCACAGTTCAACCTCCCCCCCCCCCTATTCACTTCCTCCTACTTCACTACCCCCACCTTCTCTACCTCCAACTTCACTTCCAGCACCTACACTTCCACCATCTGCACTTGCCCCAAATTCACTTCCCCATCTACACTTCTCCCGCCAGCACTTCCCCCACCTTCTCCCCCCCCCCTTCGTCTACACCTCCCCCACCTTCACTTTTGCAGCCTGTACTACCTCCATCTTCACGTCCTCCACCTTCATTTCCCCCATCAACACTTCCCCCGCCTTTTAATCAGGAATTAGATATAAGCAAATTGAGGCACACAATTTAAATAAGAGGAACAAAATATAAAAGACAACAATAAGATGTTTAGTTTGTGGTATCGTGCATTCCGAATTTGTTTATATCTAACTACTGAAAGCGTAACGGACCAAGTGGTGAGTCAGCGGCCAAAATAATATCGCGTCTTGCGGGACGCTAAAATCATTATTTTTGAGTCACGTGACTGGCAATCTAGCGTCAGTTTAATGGAGAAATGATATAATTGAAACAAAATTTAATGGAGAAATGGTATATCTGAAACAAAATAAGGTTTTACACCGTCTTCCTTAGCGTCCTGCAATCGCTGCAATACTTCCTCTCTCTAAACGCGCAAAAAATGGATATTCCCAAAACATTCTCGGAATATTCCCAAGCAATATTCCATGATGATCATTTTCCGATATTCAGAGAATGCATTTTTTTGACATTTTTATGGAATAATCCCATAAATCACAAGGGGAAATCTAGGGAATCACAGAGATGAATCTCAATGGAATAATGAAGGAATTCCAATGGAATGAGACATCTAAAGTAAGAGGGAATATTGAAGGAATGCCTATAGAATAAGACATCTGAAGGAAGAGGGAATATTGAAGGAATACCTATGGAATAAGACCTCCAAATGAGGAGGGAATATTGAAGGAATACATATGGAATAGGACATCTAAACTAAGAGGGAATATTGAGGGAATACCTATGGAATAAGACCTCCAAATGAGGAGGGAATATTGAAGGAATACATATGGAATAGGACATCTAAAGTAAGAGGGAATATTGAAGGAAAACCTATGGAATAAGACATCTAAATGAGGAGGGAATATTGAAGGAATACATATGGAATAGGACATCTAAAGGAAGAGGGAATATTGAAGGAAAACCTATGGAATAAGACATCTAAAGGAAGAGGGAATATTGAAGGGATATCTTTTGAATGAGTCATCCAAAGAAAGAGGGAATATTGAAGGAGTACCAATGAAATAAGACATCCAAAAGAAGAAGGATCACTGGCCATGTATCACTATTCACTTGACTGCATAACTCAATTGTCACATAGCTACACACCAAGAAGTTTAACTTGAACAAATAATTGTATAAAAAATATGCGAATATTAACACTTTAATTACAGAACACATTACTTACATATAGGCATTTCCACAATTGTCCCTTTGTACTGGGATGAAATGAAAGAAACTAAACATACGTCAATCATTTTATTAAAATATCAAATAGCACATGATTTAGAAAGAGCATAATGTAATCAAGCACAAATTAATTCCTGGGCAACAATTGTTTATATGTTGTTGAGGCTCTATTTATGTTCTATAAGCTCTTAGTATTTTTCACTAGATATTTCTTATTAATTCTATACCGCTATGGTTGTACTTTTCAATTGCAAAGTTTTCAATTTTTAGTTAAGAAAGGCTCACAGGTTTCATTCACCATCACCTTCTCATTTTCCTCTTCCATCTGTTAATGCAGTCAACACTCAACAGTGCTATCGTCTCTTTTTGCGAAATTATTGACCACTACAATAGATTGGTGGTAGCTTAATTTGCTATGAGCTACTTTCCTGTGTGACAACTAGTACAAAGTCTTTTGCACTTGGTTCTTTACTTCAACCTGGAGCAAATTTATTCAATCAAGCACTTAATTTTGTCATTATTCTTAAATTCCTTCATATTCTCTACTATGAAGTGAATCTAGTGGTGTCAGCGCAGCTATAGTTTTAGTGCATGCACTTCATACTATATAGTTCACACAATGAAATGAAGAGGACATGTCTCCAGATTTGTAACTTCTTAGTAAACCATATTGCCAGAAACTGTGACAGTGGTACCTAAAAAGAAATAAAATAATTAGTTATCATCTATCAATAATCTGTATTCAATAATTTAATTTAGTAGGTGTTTAAGTCTGCTTCGGAACCAAAGGCCATATCGCTGACGTCAAAAGGAAATTAAATACAAAGGACTGGAAGAAGCAGTCAGAGAGGAAAGTGGCTCCATGAACAAAGTCACTTACCACCGTCGGTAACAAGCTCTTGGATGGAGAAAAGCTACTCCGTGAATGCAGTGCAGTCACTTACCAAGGAATGTGACGAAATGGGACACAAGCACCGGTGACTGCACTCACGGATGGAAGAGGAAAATGAAGAAGTGATAGTAAATGAAGCCTACGAGCCTACCTAACACAAAATAGAAGAAGAGCATAACCCTAGTGCTATCCTCTAAAACTGCAAGTAGCGTTAAAAAAATGAAAAAAGACAATCCAAATTACAACAGTTCGGGGCCCAAGGGACGCCACCCCCTTCTCTTCCATTCACCACAGACAGCTTCAGGATAGAGCCCCTGGGGCCTCTGTATTCAATGAGTTAATCCATAAATTAAATAAAAAACCTAAGTGATTCATTCAAATTTTAAAAGATGAAAAAGTAGATAGTAAAGAAAATACAGATATAGATAAGGAAAAAGTTTTTGAGAAACCATATGGGTCAAAAAAGTAAAAAAATCAAATTAAAGTAAAACAAGAAAGGGCTCATGAACGAAGAAAAGATACTAAAAACATTATTTGAAAATCATTATTGACACTTTTAAAATTTTATCACTGAAGAAATAATTTTATGAAATTTTATATTTCACTTACAAAGGCTAGAGAATATATATAGTTTAACCTAGGTTATAGCTAAATATTAATAAACGTTTCGTAATATAAATTAACATAGGGAACCCATTTACAATTAAAGTATAAACTGAGTATATATGAATAGAAATAGGCCAACAAACTACAATAGTACGGTAAGTAGGGTCATGCAGGTAAATTGCAGCATTTATATTTTTAATTGCATTTTAATTCTGAACAAAAATTCCATTAATATGTTGCATGGCTATCAAATGGAGCGCAGTCCATGCTATAATTTATTAATTTAAGTTTTTAACGTGTGTTTTGAAGCTATGATGTGTCTGTTGCTAGAAGCCGCAGTTAGTTAGTGTGCCGCAATTTACATGCTTGACCCTACTCTTATTCCGTTATCACCAGATATCAATACTTAACTTTAAACCAAAATTTAAAATTGTTGAGTGATAACTGCTGTTGATAAAATATGAAACAATGGTGTACATACGTTAAACATTTACAATCACATTACTAACCTCTTTTTTCTTGAATTGACACTAATTTAACTACTATCTATTATAGCCCGTCTATTACGTCTGAACTGCAGTGCTGCAAGGCGAAAACTAAATTGGATAAAAAATATTTTGGCTACCTGATTCGCAACTTTTAGTAGTTTCGCATTTCATACAAACGAAATAATATATTTTTGTAGGTGCTACTAATTTCTAATAGGGAGCCAGCATTAAATTTGCTGATCCGAAACTCTATTCATTTAGAGCGATATTTTTAGTTTACTTGGTTGTTTAGTATCTGCTTAAGAACAAAAGGCATAAATAACACTGACGTTTTGAAATACAAGAGAGGAAGAAGCAGCCAGAAAGGAAACTGACTTATGAAAGAAGTCGCATTATAAGTCGGTGACAAAGCTCATGGATGCAGAGAAGCTCCGTGAAGGAGTTTTGTATGAATGGAAGATGAAAATGGAAGCACATACCTAACACGAAAATCTAACACCTCATAGACGATGAACTTAACTCTTGCGCTATCCTCTAAAACTACAAGTAGCGTTAAAAATTATATAGATGGTAAAAATTAGAAGGGAACATATGAAATCCAAATTACAACAGTTCATCTCACAAACCCACGTTTCTTAGTGATCCTAGAAGACATCCAAATTCTAAGGAAATAAAAAAAATCATCGTTCGATTCCATTGACATTCCTTTGTTATTTGAAATACATACTTTAAATTTCCCATCTTCTAGGAACATTCCTCCATAGTACCAAATGGGATATAATCCTTATCAAAAATATTGAAATAGTTCCAGGGATATTCATAAGTATTTCTTAGGAAGTAAAATTTTTCATTCAATTCCTGTTACATTCCCTCATTGTTTAAAGAAGAATACTGTAGATCCCAAATGTTCCAAGGATATTCCTTCATTCCTTTTTGGGAATACTATTATACGCAACTATCTTGTTTATTCTAAGGATATTTATGGGATATTCAGAATGGAATACTATCAAAAATATATATTCCAAGAATATTCCTATTTGTTTCGCATGGAATACTATAGAAGTATGATATTCCCTGAATATCCTTGGATGATATCTGACCGAATGATGTAACTCTCCAATATTCCTGGAATATTTCCTCGTATAAGAATTTGAATACTATCCAATATTATTGTTACAGGAATATCCCTTCATCATCAAACTGTGAGTGC
Organism: Caprella mutica; assembly: GCA_947561585.1. Taxonomy (NCBI): domain Eukaryota; kingdom Metazoa; phylum Arthropoda; class Malacostraca; order Amphipoda; family Caprellidae; genus Caprella; species Caprella mutica. The sequence continues at coordinate 305,698 of CANNZV010000100.1, forward strand.
AGACTAGGAGGGAATAGTGTAGATATTGAGGGAATATTCCAGGAATAAAACCTTCTTGACCGGGTAGAGTAGTTTATCATAACTCTATGTAACGGATGGACTCACTCACTCATTAAGGAAGGAATAAGCAGAATTATATTAGGATAGAGAATGCAATTCAAATAAAAAGGTAAACATTATGATATATAGATTGTTTCTCTCAATATAATTATATATCAAATAAAAATTATTTCGATTTCATAATAATTTTCCTAATCGATTAAAATCTTACCTAATAATTTCTACAAAACCTCGAATCGAATGAATAGCAAGATAAAGTGCACATGGTTAATTTAATCCTATTTTAATGGTGATATCGTCTTGCCTAGCCAGTCTAGCCATTAATTGCCATTTTATTCGGGTTTCAGAGGTTAATGTTCAGGTCTAACCGTTTAAGGAGATATCAACTAATTGATGGCGTGAACACCCACACTGGAAACAGCCTTCTTCCATGACGCTTGTACCTCTTAAATTAACATTGTTAACTTTATATAAATTATAAACAACAAAAAATGATAAATGAAGAAATTGAGCTGCAATACTTCCTTATATTTCATATCTATCATTTCCCTTTTCCCATCTCTCCATCTACAGGAATTGGTCAGTTCCAAAGAAATAGATGTGCTATTTGATATATTTGTTCTTCCATAATACCCTCAGTTGAAATTGTATGTATTACTCTAAAGCATATTGGCCAATTCCATGCAATTGCTCGTCCTAAATATGAACACTGGAATACAGAACTTGGATATTTGGCTCAAGGAGTTTTTAAACCAAATTCTGCGCGTAAATACATACCACAGTAAATTTTTGCTCAAATGAATACATTCGTCCTAAATTTGAACAATGAATTTCGCGCACTGAAATAACAATAAAACTGTGCGTTAAAACTGAGTTGAATTTAGCATTCACTTTCTTAAGACTCCCTTAAAGTTCTGTGTATGAGTGTATAGAATTGCTTTAAAATACCAGAAGCATCTAATTACCTTAATAACATCATAGAAACTCTGTGTGTTTTTATCCATTGGATGTGGAGGAACGATTACACTCTAATTTACCTCTCCTCATTTTTAGGAACAACAAAGATAGGATGTTTTACATTGCCCAATGCTGAGCCCCGAGAAATCCTTTCAGAATGAATATTTCATTAATTATGTATTCAAAAAACTTCTAAATAAGTTAACTTCTGTTAACAATTTACTCCAAAAAGACAGCATCTGGAAGATGAATGAAGAAAACTCTATTCAAAAGAATGAATTAAAACTATTACATAGTTTACAGCTACAAAAGAAATATTAATGATGTATGTACAGAAAATTGTCCTTGAAAAATATCGATTGATTCTACTAAGGGATGTTTTTGTTAAATCATTTAACTTGTTATTCTATTGGAAGTTTAAAAACATCAAAAAATATTGCGTGAAAGTTGAAGAAATGTGAAAATGAAAAGTTTTTTCTTCAGTTTTTTAACGAATTTTTAAAAAAGAAGTAACTCAGTGTTACAATAACAGGAGTAACTCAGTGTTACAATAACAGGAGTAACTCAGTGTTACAATAACAGGAGTAACTCAGTGTTACAATAACAGGAGTAACTCAGTGTTACAATGACAGGAGTAACTCAGTGTTACAATAACAGGAGTAACTCAGTGTTACAATAACAGGAGTAACTCAGTGTTACAATGACAGGAGTAACTCAGTGTTACAATAACAGGAGTAACTCAGTGTTACAATAACTGGAGTAACTCAGTGTTACAATAACAGGAGTAACTCAGTGTTACAATAACAGGAGTAACTCAGTGTTACAATGACAGGAGTAACTCAGTGTTACAATAACAGGAGTAACTCAGTGTTACAATAACTGGAGTAACTCAGTGTTACAATAACAGGAGTAACTCAGTGTTACAATGACAGGAGTAACTCAGTGTTACAGTAACTGGAGTAACTCAGTGTTACAATGACAGGAGTAACTCAGTGTTACAATAACAGGAGTAACTCAGTGTTACAATAACAGGAGTAACTCAGTGTTACAATAACTGGAGTAACCCAGTGTTACAATAACAGGAGTAACTCAGTGTTACAATAACAGGAGTAACTCAGTGTTACAATAACAGGAGTAACTCAGTGTTACAATGACAGGAGTACACACTGAGGAATGATTAGTCAAATCAAATCAATTTAATTTGTTTTGACTCATATGAATGTTTAATTTTGTCCCTACCTTTCGGGTGAGTTGCAGGTACTATTTAAAAGTAGTTAAACTGACGTTGGTAAAATAGAAACAGTCGTTTTGACTCACACCTAAACTTAAAAAAAGTAGTGCCAACTCTCAGAGTAAGTTAATTTATACACCAGATACATTGAATTAACAGTCTTTGTGAGTTACTACAACACACTCTGTCATAGTTGCTAAAACGTTAAAACTCCCCAAAAAATTAACTCTAACTCTTATAGTAAGTAAGTCCATAAAATGAATTGAATTAACTAATGTTTGGTGACACACCACGTCAGGATTGGTTTAACACACATGAAAACATGAATAAAGTCCAATCAACTCACGTAATAAATTAATTCATTGATGACCCATTAAATATGACTACATGAGTAAACTTTTTTCTCTGTGTAGTTCAGAGTTACAATAAGTTTTCTACTTCATTTTACCTGTTGGTTATTGTAGTTATTTTCTGTCCCAAACATTAAATGTTTTGACCTCAGAGCCAAGAAACACAAATCAAACAAATCCATTTATTGTGTTTGTGTGTCTAACAATAAACAAAAGTTTGATGTAAACACCAGCTACTGTAAGTACAGTGTAACACTAGCTACTGTAAGTACAGGGTAACACTAGCTACTGTAAGTACAGGGTAACACCAGCTACTGTAAGTACAGGGTAACACTAGCTACTGTAAGTACAGGGTAACACTAGCTACTGTAAGTACAGGGTAACACTAGCTACTGTAAGTACAGGGTAACACTAGCTACTGTAAGTACAGGGTAACACCAGCTACTGTAAGTACAGGTGTTACGATCACTTCTTGGGTTTGAGAATTGACACTAGACTTTCAAATTTTAATGGGAATATCTGTGAATTTATCCCTTCAGAACTAATTGTCTATTCTTTATTTCCATAATTCAGTAACTGATCTAATTAATGTCTATCAATTACACAGGAAATGAAAGCGGGTAATGACAGGTTCAATTTTATTATAGGCACAAATATAAAAATACACAGTTTGGCAAATATGGACTTATTGCGGGTAATCGAAAAGAGGGTAAAATGTGGAGCGCTAGTGGTTGTTAGCCCCACAAAGTCTAGAGCCCATCTAACAGAGGACCAAACTATACAGGAAAGTATCAGTTTTAGGCCTATTATCGAATTGGACTACAAACAGCTCATTATATACCTAGGCCTTATATTCAATAATAATCCTACGGATACAATAAGAATGTCTTACGGTGGTATTTTAACGGATTTTTAGGGTAAGAGTTAAAAGAGAGGATGTAAGCAATTAACATCATTCGATACTTTTGAGAAAGAAACAATGTTATTTCAAGAGTTATTGAAATATATAGGTATAGCTATTCTTATTGAAATTATAGTTCATAACATATTCCCCTCACCCGATGAAAAATGCAAAATGCCCTCATTTTAAATGTTAAGTAATAAGATGGCTCGGTATTCAGGTATGTGCAATATATTCCATTTGCTCGATAGTGTACCTTTATTGCGGTATATCACTTCGGCATTATTTATAAATATACAAAAGCAAACCATGTTTGGGGGACATAAATATTCCCATTCCTAGCGTAGATTAATTATCGTATAATCACCCATATTGAAAGGACCGTTCCCGAGAACAACTAGCAAACTTCAAATGGAATCTACAGCTTGCCGACACTTCCGCAGTATTCGGATAGTGTACTTATTTCAATTATCATTATTATTATTAGTTGCGGTAAAAATAGATCCGCCATACGACATGACTCCTCTTTAAATAATTACAAATTATCGAGTCTAACTGTCTTGTACTGGAAATGCAATTCATACCAACCGTATTTAAGGCTCATCAAAATATTAACTGGGGCTTTCATAAAATTATTAAACGGGAATATTTCGGGTATATGATGAACTAAAATCCATATCAACAGAATATTCTATGTAATTTCAATTTCATTTTTAAATTCTCATAAGTCCATACCAGTATTTATCAACATTAAATATAATTCAATGGCAATACTGGATGCAATACGTGTGGTATCACATGTTTGCAAATGGTAACTATTAACCAACATTATCATATTAAAAAATATAACAATGGATTTTTACCACAAATTTTTCTCCTAACAACCAATATATTTTCTTTCACAACGTTACAAATAACGGTAAATTCAACAACCTGTTGCTAAGATTAATATTACATAATATTAAATATTCTCTAGTCAACATTAAATATTCAATGGACCCTTTTACGGAATACAAATATTAACATAATATTGAGTGCCATAATTTTACACTTTTTTATACATTTTCTTTTTCCTAAACTATTGTTACATAAAAATATTTTTATTCTACTACACAGTTACTTATAATATTATTAGAGAATATTTATCAATCAAATATCATATTGAGAAACTATGAAAATTTCTTAATCAATAAAATTTCATCCTATTTATTACAACACATTAATAATTTCAATTGATTCAAATCTGTAGGCGAGGTGAAAACTCACAACTAATAATTTAATTAGTTTTATGATTTTAATTATTCGATTTTGTGCCATTCAAATTTTGTGAGAAACTCTTTCCATACAGTTTGAACTGAAAATTTTATAATACTTTATGAATTAAACATGACATAAGTTATACAGATAAATAGTTTCTGAACCTGAAATTTTCCATCAATTTTCCATATGTTATAATTCTACTTTAGTATGAGTTGTTTATTTTATTGGGCAAATTATCGCGGTAAAACAGGGCGTGGTAAAATTAACGTGACTGGTAAATCATTTTACAGTAAGTCACATGCGTTATTTCCCTACCTAAGACTTTATGATCATAAGCATTAACTTGTCAACTCTTAGGAAAACCATTGGATAATTACCAAGGATAATTACATCCTCTATGGTATAACAAGAAGCGATCAATAATTATTTAATTATTTACAATTTAACGCAGAGTTATCACACGGTCTTTACACTTTAGGTAAATTTGGAACCGATATATGTAACGATAATTTAATTACAAGCCCTTTTAATTCTTAAGTTCGATTATTCATCATTTGCCCAAATATAAACTTGCATACGATATTAGAAAATGCAGAACATAAAATCAGTCAATGTTTACCAAATAAAAATTCCTAAATTAACCACATGAAAATAAATAAATAAGGATAAAATACATGATAAAATAATGGATATGAAATAAATAGTCACATAAAAAAATCAAAATAACGTACAGATGACAATACATTAAATGTGAGTACTATATCAAAATTATTTATAAAGAATTCTCAAAATTATTCTATTGTTAATAAGATATTTAAGATAAAATAATCATATTCCTAAAAATGTTATTTAATATGTATTTCAATCAATTTCGAAATAACGGTATCAGTAATCAGATTTCGCGTAATCTATTAAAGATATCGAAAAAATCGAATTAGAAAGAAAACTTCAACTAATGGCCATGTCCTAATCAATTAAAATAATTATATATGATGCGCATCTAAAGTAATCTAATATAGAATTCCTATTTAAATTGTTCTTTAATCCTAATGATTTTCATACTTTTTCTATTTTTTTTTTCGAAGTTCACTTCACATTATTAGGTACCCGTACCAATGGTTCTTGTATAGTTCTTCATGGTGGTGGTACTCTTAACTGTGAACCACACAGTTTTGAACAGGGCCAGCAACCACATGATGAGAGGAACACAGCACTCTAAGAAGCCTGTGGTAGAACCAGCACAGACGCCAGATGTCTGCCTTTCAATGGGATGAAGCCTGATTTGGGACATCTCGCATGGAGTTCGGGTGTAGACTGAGGAAAACGACGAAGCAGAGTGGGAAACACAGAACTCTCCAATGCGTAAATGGGGACACCATATATTGGTAAACCAAAGATGGGGAAAATATAGATGGATGCCCAACTACTTAGCAATGAAGTAAAGGAGTGATGGTAAATGAACGATGAGATGAGAAATGAAATCGAGAAACTGATTTCAATAAACTGATGTTGAAGAGCCGTGAAATTGAATTTTCAGAAATGTGAAGTTGAGTTCACGAAACACAATTTCGAAGAATTGTCACATTTTCGTCCAACAGATTTCAGTGCATTGAATCACTAACGATGAGGTAGAAAACGAAGACTGTTGTTACTGACGTCACAATTTTCGAAAAATGACGCGCTAGTGAACAACAGAGTGTTGTCATGACGTCACAAGATGCGAGGGAAATCACACTTTTGAAAAGACGCACTTGGGGAAAACAAAGAGTCTGTTGTCTCTGACGTCGAATATCGAAACACTTTCTGTTGATAACACATGCAATGACTGAATAGTTAAATCACAGTGAAGAAAATGTAGAAGTCAATTCCCACTTCATAACTGTAGAATTCATTCCGTACAATTATCAATCACATGGGGAAACAATTCACTCTGGGTGTTGGTAAGGTGGTCGCGAGGAAACAGGGTACTATCCGCAGATGTACAATATCTCTATGTACTATCGGGCAGACGTAGACACTCTAAGTATATTTATAAAAACAAAATATCACTTCAAAACTAAATTGATTCAGAGTGAAGAGAGTGAAGATGTAACCACTGTGAAACTGTAGAACTTCTCCCAAGTATCATTGATTCACAATATCATTCTTACAGTGATTCAGTCACACCAGGTTGTGTTAGGTTACACACTTCCTCACTGCGTCATTCGTATTGGTAGCGTGGTACAGTCGGCCAGAGTACTATCGGTTGAAGCGTGGGCACCCGAAATGTATAATGTATTAATCACAAAATATCATTTCTAAGTTAATACGTATCCCAGCTCATGCCACCAAATGTTACGATCACTTCTTGGGTTTGAGAATTGACACTAGACTTTCAAATTTTAATGGGAATATCTGTGAATTTATCCCTTCAGAACTAATTGTCTATTCTTTATTTCCATAATTCAGTAACTGATCTAATTAATGTCTATCAATTACACAGGAAATGAAAGCGGGTAATGACAGGTTCAATTTTATTATAGGCACAAATATAAAAATACACAGTTTGGCAAATATGGACTTATTGCGGGTAATCGAAAAGAGGGTAAAATGTGGAGCGCTAGTGGTTGTTAGCCCCACAAAGTCTAGAGCCCATCTAACAGAGGACCAAACTATACAGGAAAGTATCAGTTTTAGGCCTATTATCGAATTGGACTACAAACAGCTCATTATATACCTAGGCCTTATATTCAATAATAATCCTACGGATACAATAAGAATGTCTTACGGTGGTATTTTAACGGATTTTTAGGGTAAGAGTTAAAAGAGAGGATGTAAGCAATTAACATCATTCGATACTTTTGAGAAAGAAACAATGTTATTTCAAGAGTTATTGAAATATATAGGTATAGCTATTCTTATTGAAATTATAGTTCATAACACAGGGTAACACTAGCTACTGTAAGTACAGGGTAACACTAGCTACTGTAAGTACAGGGTAACACTAGCTACTGTAAGTACAGGGTAACACCAGCTACTGTAAGTACAGGGTAACACCAGCTACTGTAAGTACAGAGTAACACTAGCTACTGTAAGTACAGAGTAACACCAGCTACTGTAAGAACAGGGTAACACTAGCTACTGCAAGTACAGGGTAACACTAGCTACTGTAAGAACAGGGTAACACTAGCTACTGTAAGTACAGGGTAACACTAGCTACTGTAAGTACAGGGTAACACCAGCTACTGTAAGTACAGGGTAACACCAGCTACTGTAAGTACAGAGTAACACTAGCTACTGTAAGTACAGGGTAACACTAGCTACTGTAAGTACAGGGTAACACCAGCTACTGTAAGTACAGGGTAACACTAGCTACTGTAAGTACAGGGTAACACTAGCTACTGTAAGTACAGGGTAACACTAGCTACTGTAAGTACAGGGTAACACTAGCTACTGTAAGTACAGGGTAACACCAGCTACTGTAAGTACAGGGTAACACTAGCTACTGTAAGTACAGGGTAACACTAGCTACTGTAAGTACAGGGTAACACTAGCTACTGTAAGTACAGGGTAACACTAGCTATTGTAAGTACAGGGTAACACTAGCTACTGTAAGTACAGGGTAACACCAGCTACTGTAAGTACAGGGTAACACTAGCTACTGTAAGTACAGGGTAACACTAGCTATTGTAAGTACAGGGTAACACTAGCTACTGTAAGTACAGGGTAACACCAGCTACTGTAAGTACAGGGTAACACTAGCTACTGTAAGTACAGGGTAACACTAGCTACTGTAAGTACAGGGTAACACTAGCTACTGTAAGTACAGGGTAACACCAGCTACTGTAAGTACAGGGTAACACTAGCTACTGTAAGTACAGGGTAACACTAGCTACTGTAAGTACAGGGTAACACCAGCTACTGTAAGTACAGGGTAACACTAGCTACTGTAAGTACAGGGTAACACTAGCTATTGTAAGTACAGGGTAACACTAGCTACTGTAAGTACAGGGTAACACCAGCTACTGTAAGTACAGGGTAACACTAGCTACTGTAAGTACAGGGTAACACCAGCTACTGTAAGTACAGGGTTACAGTCTTAAATTGGTCAAAAGAATACTGTATATTTCCTGTAAGCAATCTTAATACATTTTGATTTCAATATCACTTACTTTTTCCCCAAAAAAAATCGAATTTCATTAATGGTAAAAACTTGATAAAAACATTAGTTGCAACGTTTTATTCATTATACTATTTACTTTTATGTTAAAAAATAAATATGATCTGTAAAAAAATGAAATTCTCATCAATCAAAAATTAAACGAAATTTCATTGTACAAATTATTTAACTAGCTCTTCAAATTATTAATTTGTTAAATAGTGATAAATCTTTATGTTGTTACAAAGCAAAATAATGTTGATAGTTAAATAACACCAATAACGATTGAAAACTCGTTTTTTCTAAAGTCAACTACGCTAGTTATGCTAATTGAAATAAAAGGACAAATAAAAAGCTAACTCCTTGACCTGAAGATGAAAACTCACTGTAGACTCATCCATGACTCTCCGTTAGTGAGAAACTACACTAGTGGTGAGTAACTAGTAACTACACTAGAGGTGAGTAACTACACTAGTGGTGAGTAACTACACTAGTGGTGAGTAACTACACTAGTGGTGAGTGACTACACTAGTGGTGAGTAACTACACTAGTGGTGAGTAACTACACTAGAGGTGAGTAACTACACTAGTGGTGAGTAACTACACTAGTGGTGAGTAACTACACTAGAGGTGAGTAACTCTCATCGTCTCAGGTAGGTTTGTCTCACTCTATCGTCACGCGTGAGGTTGTGCAGTGTGTGGTGTCTTCAGTTGCTCTTTGCCAAACTAACGTCACGAACATAAATGTGGTTCTTGCCTCAGAACTTCTAGTAGTAGAATTTAGTGTTGTGCTGATGCTATAATGTTCCTATTTAAGTAACTCTCATGTTATTTATAAACTAGTTTGTGTATTAAAAGTATCAAAAACAGTTCACTGTACTCATAATGTACAACATTTTTCTCCAGCTAAATAAGTGTTAAGTAGCGTGATGCAATATATAGTTATTGTGATCTTATAGATGTACATTTATTATTTTAAATTCTATTACCTCTTATTATTTATTGATTCAATGGTTATTCAATCATAGAAAGCATACATTGAGCATTTTAAAGTAGCTATAATTTGCAAAAGTTTCACCCCAATGTTGCAATACTCTCTGTAAATAAGAGTGTCTTGATTCCTGCTTCACTCGAATTAAGGAGGCGTGCACGGCAGAGAGGATTAATTTTAATGTATTCACACCAAGTCTTTGTAGCATAATTATATCGTATGTTTTTTCAAAGGAATATTCTCTCTTGGCATATCAGTTAGCACCTCTAGGCAACTATTCGGCCTTTGAACATTGTTTGTTTTGAGATTTTCCTTCACACGATGTTTATCTTGCTTTACTAAGTACCTAAACTACCTAAATAGATGATCTCATTCATTACTAAATCTGTTAATTAAAATACTAAATCTATACCTGCAAAGGTGTGAAATCACTAAACTACTCCAAGTACAAAGAATTTAAAGATCTTGAAATTCTTCATGTAAATTAGAGTTGAAGGAGTTAGCTCATCTTCCTTCCACTGATTCGTGTGGGTGGTGGGAAAGACGCCCCCTTCCCCTCCCCATCTTTCATTCCAGCAAGTCATGCATGTTGTTTGCTCTCAGTCCAACACACACACACACACAGACACATACAGACAGACAGTTAAAAAATAGATCTGAGAGGTTGGAGTTCTAAATTGGTTGTTAAATTTGAGAATTCAATTTGTTTTTATTGTTAATTATCGAAACCACATGCATTGACTATCTTTACTTTAGATTCTATTGCGCTAGATATTAAATCTAACTTCTATTGATATTCATTCGAAACTAACTACTTCATCAAGTCTATCATCATTAGACTGCAGTTTCTCTAAGTTGAACTAAATATATCAAACATATCTTCCATGTAGTACAGAGTACAACAGTCCAAAATGTTCGTGAGTCGGTTAGCCAAGATGACTCAGCAATATTCAATTGTTTGGATAATGTGAACCTCAAAAGATGGCATTTTCATACTCAATAAAGAAGCGAAAGAGGAAAATCTAATTAAATCTTGCCAAAAAGTTATGGAGAAAATGTACTGAAGACATTAACTTATCAAGTAATTTTGTTAACTTTAATTAACTACTTTCGACTGTAATATAAATCATAATGTGAACTGTGATATATATTGTTAATAGTACCGTAACTCTTAGTTCTACCGTAACTCTCAGTTCTACTGTAACTCTTAGTTCTACCTTAACTCTTAGTTCTACCGTAACTCTTAGTTCTACCGTAACTCTCAGTTCTACCGTAACTATCAGTTCTACCGTAACTATCAGTTTTACCGTAACTCTTAGTTCTACCGTAACTCTTAGTTCTACCGTAACTCTCAGTTCTACCGTAACTATCAGTTCTACCATAACTATCAGTTTTACCGTAACTTTTAGTTCTACCGTAACTCTTAGTTCTACCGTAACTCTTAGTTCTACCGTAACTCTTAGTTCTACCGTAACTCTTAGTTCTACCGTAACTCTTAGTTCTACCGTAACTCTCAGTTCTACCGTAACTCTCAGTTCTACCGTAACTCTCAGTTCTACCGTAATTCTCAGTTCTACCGTAACTATCAGTTCTACCGTAACTATCAGTTTTACCGTAACTCTCAGTTCTACCGTAACTCTCAGTTCTACCGTAACTCTCAGTTCTACCGTAACTCTCAGTTCTACCGTAACTCTCAGTTCTACCGTAACTCTCAGTTCTACCGTAACTCTCAGTTCTACCGTAACTCTCAGTTCTACCATAACTATCAGTTTTACCGCAACTTTTAGTTCTACCGTAACTCTTAGTTCTACCGTAACTCTTAGTTCTACCGTAACTCTTAGTTCTACCGTAACTCTTAGTTCTACCGTAACTCTCAGTTCTACTGTAACTCTTAGTTCTACCTTAACTCTTAGTTCTACCGTAACTCTCAGTTCTACCGTAACTATCAGTTCTACCGTAACTATCAGTTTTACCGTAACTCTTAGTTCTACCGTAACTCTTAGTTCTACCGTAACTCTCAGTTCTACCGTAACTATCAGTTCTACCATAACTATCAGTTTTACCGTAACTTTTAGTTCTACCGTAACTCTTAGTTCTACCGTAACTCTTAGTTCTACCGTAACTCTTAGTTCTACCGTAACTCTTAGTTCTACCGTAACTCTTAGTTCTACCGTAACTCTCAGTTCTACCGTAACTCTCAGTTCTACCGTAACTCTCAGTTCTACCGTAATTCTCAGTTCTACCGTAACTATCAGTTCTACCGTAACTATCAGTTTTACCGTAACTCTCAGTTCTACCGTAACTCTCAGTTCTACCGTAACTCTCAGTTCTACCGTAACTCTCAGTTCTACCGTAACTCTCAGTTCTACCGTAACTCTCAGTTCTACCGTAACTCTCAGTTCTACCATAACTATCAGTTTTACCGCAACTTTTAGTTCTACCGTAACTCTTAGTTCTACCGTAACTCTTAGTTCTACCGTAACTCTTAGTTCTACCGTAACTCTTAGTTCTACCGTAACTCTCAGTTCTACCGTAACTCTTAGTTCTACCGTAACTCTTAGTTCTACCGTAACTCTTAGTTCTACCGTAACTCTCAGTTCTACCGTAACTCTCAGTTCTACCGTAACTCTCAGTTCTACCGTAACTCTCAGTTCTACCGTAACTCTCAGTTCTACCGTAACTCTCAGTTCTACCGTAACTCTCAGTTCTACCGTAACTCTCAGTTCTACCGTAACTCTCAGTTCTACCGTAACTCTCAGTTCTACCGTAACTCTCAGTTCTACCGTAACTCTCAGTTCTACCGTAACTCTCAGTTCTACCGTAACTCTCAGTTCTACCGTAACTCTCAGTTCTACCGTAACTCCGAACTCTTCACCGCGACTGTCCGTATCTGAATTTCAATCGCAGAGAGTGCAGTGGCTGATCTAGTTATTTGGAGGCGAGTAATAGCTATGCAATCTTTTTGATTTTATTGCCTGCCTTTTCTCAGCGTTCAAATTGCACTTGGGACAACTTGTCAAAGTTATGAACTGATGTCTATGGCCCTGTAGACAGTGTAATGAATTACTTGTAATGGAATTAGTGTGCCACTTGCTGCTTCACTACGAATACCCATCTCAATGATAATCCGAACAAAAGCCAGTAATACGACTAAGAAATATGAGATTTTAGCTGCTTTCTATTTAAAGGGTCACTTGACCAACTGTGATTTCAACAGTGTCTCTCTATACATTTCAACAGTGTCTCTCTACACATTTCAACAGTGTCTCTCTATACATTTCAGCAGTGTCTCTCTACACATTTCAACAGTGTCTCTCTACACATTTCAACAGTGTCTCTCTACACATTTCAACAGTGTCTCTCTACACATTTCAACAGTGTCTCTCTATACATTTCAACAGTGTCTCTCTATACATTTCAACAGTGTCTCTCTACACATTTCAACAGTGTCTCTCTACACATTTCAACAGTGTCTCTCTACACATTTCAACAGTGTCTCTCTACATAACCGTTCAACCCCTTGACTGTATCAAATCTCCTCCATTGGATTCTCAAATACTTGTGTTATTTTTCACGCATTTTGTTTTGATAGAGTTACAAGAGAGTTTTGAGAGCGTTATGCAAGGTTCAAAACGTCATGCACTTCCACACTCCTTGGAATCTGTTTTCCTTTGTAAACAAATAGCAAGGATATCTCTACTGTGACAAAAAAATAGGCAACTTCTTGGAGAAAAATAAACTGATATCAATTGTACGGAGTAAGCCAAAGAGAAAACTAGTACCAACTGTACTGGAACTGTCTAGTGGAATGTGCTACAGGTACAGGTACAATATGCCGCTGTATGGTATGTCTAGTAGGATATGGAGAACTAAAGCAAGAGTTCCATTAATAATTCCTCTCTTACTTGAATTAACTCCTATTTATCACTGTCTCCAGTACTTTTAGTACTGACTGACATGTTCACTGTCTCCAGTACTTCTAGTACTGACTGACATGTTCACTGTCTCCAGTACTTCTAGTACTGACTGACATGTTCACTGTCTCCAGTACTTTTAGTACTGACTGACATGTTCACTGTCTCCAGTACTTCTAGTACTGACTGACATGTTCACTGTCTCCAGTACTTTTAGTACTGACTGACATGTTCACTGTCTCCAGTACTTCTAGTACTGACTAACATGTTCACTGTCTCCAGTACTTCTAGTACTGACTGACATGTTCACTGTCTCCAGTACTTCTAGTACTGACTGACATGTTCACTGTCTCCAGTACTTCTAGTACTGACTGACATGTTCACTGTCTCCAGCACTTTTAGTACTGACTGACATGTTCACTGTCTCCAGTACTTCTAGTACTGACTGACATGTTCATTGTCTCCAGTACTTTTAGTACTGACTGACATGTTCACTGTCTCCAGTACTTTTATAGTAGTGACTGACATGTTCACTGTCTCCAGTACTTTTAGTACTGACTGACATGTTCATTGTCTCCAGTACTTTTATAGTACTGACTGACATGCTCTGTAGGGAGTATCTCTAGTATGACTTACAAGGGGATTGTGAGTTGAAGCCAATGTTAACAGTGTTTGGTATCGTGTCACACAGATTATACAATCAATGTGTACAGATGTGGTCAGACTTTTACAGAAGCTACACTGTCTCATCACTTCAAAAGGTGTACTTTTTTATCACTATTATTCAAAGGCGAAATATCATGAAGGTTTTTTATCCAGTTCTTTAGTTTGTTAATCTTTCTTGTCGTTTGTTCTCATATGGGAAGAAATATTCATTAAATAACTAAAATAATGTATCAAAAGTGTAATTAGTATTTCGTTACTTCATTTATATGTTTATTTTAATATGCAGGAGATGGACAAAAAACACATTTCAGCTCTTCCGTGGAATCCAGATTTGTGCCTGCAGTTCCCGAAAAAAAAATTTTGTAAGCTTTGTTCTGCAGTGATGTTAGGAGTCGTGATCTCTAGATTTGTTATGGCATCTTCGACTTTTGGCCTCATTTTGTTATTAGCCGAGGACGTTTTTCCTTCTCTTTCAAAGGAAGTCATTACTTTTGAGACAGTACCTCTTGAAACACCTAACATTCGGACAGTTTCTGTTGCTTTCCAAATGAGCACCAACAAGATGGCCTTTTTTTAAATCCGAGACATATCCTTTTTATAAGGTGATAATCATTTTCTTTGAATGTATGTAAAAACAGCTATTTTAAATGAATATTTATGCATTTAACATTTTAACTGAACAATAAAAAACATTCAAATGTGCCAAGTTATGTAATATGTTAAAATATTTTTTTAACCATCCCCTGTAGGACAGGGATGACTATTGAGAATTTTTAAAGTCAATGATGTATTTACATGAAAAGTTTTAAAAAAGAAAACATAAAGACATATCATACACTTTTTTACTAGCCTGAGCTAGTAAAGCCTTTTATTGCTTAGAGTTCGATTCTTTCAAAGTGTAACTATAGTATATAACATCAATTTCTCTTGTAGATGTAACTATAGTATATAACATCAATTTCTCTTCTAGATATAACTATAGTATATAACATCAATTTCTCTTCAAAATCTACATACTAATGAACTCTTTCTTCACAGAAAGTACCACTATGCCAGGAAAATCTGGCTCACATTAAACTTTAACAATATTCCAAATGAAAACTGCTCTATGTTTAAAATCACTACAACTTATTTAGCTCGAAGCAAATCAATCTTTTCATTATCTAATAATGCTGTTCAATGAAGCATTAATTAATTATCTGTGCAGCAAATGATTGCTTCAAATCCCTTGATTCGAGTTAATTCACTTTTCTATTTTTAACGAGAAGTGCAGGCCTAAGTTTGTTAGTTGGCGTTAACTAAATAACGAGTATTAAATGTAACTAAATAAAGAGTATTAAATGTAACTAAATAAAGAGTATTAAATGTAACTAAATAAAGAGTATTAAATGTAACTAAATAACGAGTATTAAATGTAACTAAATAAAGAGTATTAAATGTAACTAAATAAAGAGTATTAAATGTAACTAAATAAAGAGTATTAAATGTAACTAAATAAAGAGTATTAAATGTAACTAAATAAAGAGTATTAAATGTAACTAAATAAAGAGTATTAAATGTAACTAAATAAAGAGTATTAAATGTAACTAAATAAAGAGTATTAAATGTAACTAAATAAAGAGTATTAAATATAACTAAATAAAGAGTATTAAATATAACTAAATAAAGAGTATTAAATATAACTAAATAAAGAGTATTAAATATAACTAAATAAAGAGTATTAAATATAACTAAATAAAGAGTATTAAATGTAACTAAATAACGAGTATTAAATATAACTAAATAAAGAGTATTAAATATAACTAAATAAAGAGTATTAAATGTAACTAAATAACGAGTATTAAATATAACTAAATAAAGAGTATTAAATATAACTAAATAAAGAGTATTAAATGTAACTAAATAACGAGTATTAAATATAACTAAATAAAGAGTATTAAATGTAACTAAATAACGAGTATTAAATATAACTAAATAACGAGTACTAAATGTAACTAAATAAATAGTATGCAAATACAGTGCACTCTGGAATATATTCTAATTCTCTTGGTACAGTCTAGGAACAGTTTATCCGTAATGAGTTATTGGCAGTTTACTAATTTCAAATTTCCAAAAATAAATTTACTAATCGCAATGCTTGTACATATTCTAAAATATGTCTGAATACACAATGACAATTTGTAAAAGTTGAAAATGATAGGAAATGTGTTTGTGAAATTAACATCTTTCGGAATCTATTTTCCTTGAAAGAAAATGTCAGAAGTTATTTTGAAAATGAACCTTGATTATCTATCATATTTTGTTGATGATCTCCCCCTATAATTTTCAACAGGGTTAGTGCACACTATGCAGTGCTGTACAGTCGCCTGTCGCTAGTTTCTTGTTTATTGTTTCAGGATTTGACTAATAAATACAGTCTATTTTAAGGCTCTTCTCTTTGATTAGTCACGTCTTACCCTATATTTCGATTTAAATCTATAAATACATATCTATCTCTCTGTATATTTTTACTACCCAATTCTGAGTTATGGTAAATAAACATAGGAATGAAAATTGGTATTATTTAATATTTTCTAAAGCCATATATCCTATATTGCTCTATTTTATCCAATATGAGAACAATATATCAGTACTTACTATTGTTACAATATCTTTATTATTTCGATATAGATATATTTACTATCTTCTTCAGCAGAGTTATTATAAATAAGACACATTTATTAAGTAAAAACTGACCAGGTTTTTCCTGAACCAAACAAAAAGTATTTAAAAATCCTTACAAACTGTTAAGTAATTAAGTGAGAGAAGTGGCTCAACCTGACCAACCCTCTGCAATGAAGAGGCCTCTGTCAGATATTTACTACCCGCTATCTCAAACTCTTACCTCCACTTTCGACCCCTCCTCCTTCTCCACCACCTTCCCCCTGTTCCAGTCCCCCACTACCTCCACTCTACTCCCCCTCACTCCATCCCACCACCTGCTCCCCTACCTTCCACCACAGGGCCTGTCGCTACCCCAGGGACACCTGCCTATTATGCACTTCATGGATCAGGTAAGACTATATATTATTTATTCATTTTAATTAATATTTTGGAAGTTACCACAAGATATAGAATCAAAACAGATATTATTGTATTGACACTTTAATTGTATTTTATACATTGTTTATTCCATTATTTTGCAGTGTAAATATTAGTTGAGTAATTGTAACCTGATTTAATATGTCGGTTATATCAACGTAGAATAAATTTACTAATTCAATAACTGAATTATTTAATGAATGGCTATCAGTTTTCTAAAACAGATGGCCATTATGGCAGACTAAACAAAATTAGTTCAGTATAGAGGCTGCTTCCTCACTCAGGACACTACATTCACTATAGAGGGTTTCACTATAGAGGAGTTCTATAGTAAACATACTTTTTCAAATAATGAAATTGTTACAAATACATAATATTTTCATACTCACAATGTCACAATGACGTGAAGACTCTTTTGTGACTATTTTATAATATATAATTTCTATATAATTATAGAAAGTTTTTTCAGCTCAGATAATGCAATTAACCTCACAGAGGTGAACCGAAGGTAGACCTTTTTATCAATAGCTTCTATTACTCCATTCATTTCAATTTCTGTCTTATTCTATAGTTTAAAAAATTATAACAGAGACACTTTTGTGTAAGGTAAAGCGTCAATTTCCAGATGCAAATGAAATAACGAATCAAAATTTATGTTATTAATGATAACATTTTCATTGTGGAAAGAACACTGATAAATATTTTTGATGACAAAATTCTAATGCATTTTTTTAAAATGATAACTATTCAAATTCTCATTTGTTAATCATAGTACCCTACCTGGAAATGTGAGTACAGTGAGTAAAATCAGTTCAAATGATTTATTCAAATTAACTCAAATGATTTAATGATGTGAATAAATTGTGGTACAATGCATATTATTTCTCTACCTCAACTAAATCCACGATGTTTCAAACGGTGAACCATCAGTTGCATAAGTAAATGAAACGAATTAGTACTATATGTCGGAAATTCAACAATTAGGAAACTGTTACTCAATCATATATCTTTACTTTATTATATATATTTACAATATAGGATATTATATTGGTATTGAAACCTCACTGCAGGACGATACAAACGGTTCACTATTATAAATGCCTTACAATTACTATAAGACATAATTGAAATAAGTTAATTTGAATGTCTCTTTTTAATTTCACATTAGAGGAAATTATTATATAAAGTGCAAATACTCAAATTGGTGAATTTTCCTCAAGGTATTTTTAAAAACTTTCTACATGTCTAATACCTTATTCAGAGTAATTATTATCAAATTATGTTGCTATCGATTGTATTTTATGTTACTTTCACCAGCAATTTAGTTAGAAGCTAAAGCTAACTAAAAAACTAAGAGTGTGATAAAGAAATTCACAAACAAGAAGTTAAGATTATTCGGAATAATAGGCTAATGACTGATTTAACGATAATCAAAATGGAGGCCAAAGTACCATCTTTTCGATGTTGAATTAATGATCCGACGAAAATCCCATAGTAATTTATTTTAAATTTTAAATGTTTATTTGTCTTTAAGCTTTCGTAGGGCATTCTCAGGAAAGGAATAAATCCTTCTTGCTCGGGCTTCCAACAAAAAAATTCCTACGAATCATAATATTTTAGGATAAAATACCATCAATATTTAGCGAATGGTCAATAACAGTCGATCTGGTGGTTATAAATTAACTTCCAACCTACTCATTTTGTAGCCGTCACAGTTCATATTTTAACTCTGATAAGTAACACTATCATCATTTATTATAATCTTATTAAGAAACACAATTTATTATAATATAAGTTTTCACAACATTTTCTATCAGCTTTACATGTTTGGTAGCCTCTACTGTATAAGCGTAATAATATTTAGAAAGTCTGCTTGTTTTTCTAGAGATTACTCATGATTACTTTGTATAATTGCCAGCCTTCTGTAGCTCAAACAGGCAAATAAACATCTCTCAATTAATTGTTTATGCCAATGTAACAGTTAGAATGGGCATAAAACTTTACCGCCTACCTTATAAGTCCTAACTCCTGTAGTGAAACCTATAATTTAGAGTGTCGAGTGAAAGGAGTGATGCAATATTTTCACCGTAGACATTGTGGATATTCCACTAATGTCCTTATTAGCATTATAATGTCACTGACAATCTTTCCTATTCACTATTTTAGTAGATATTGTTGAATTCTAATGATATTTTATCTTCTTATCCACATAACTGTGCCCTCTCTTTTATTCGATATTTCGAAGCTTCTTTTGTTACCCCTTGATTCTTATCATTTTTTTGTTGTTCTTTCATTGTGTCATAATTCCTCTAACTTTTCCAATGTTCCTTTTTTATCCATTTATCCCTTTGTTGAACTGTTTGTGCCGTTGTTTCCTCTTCCCCCGTTAGTGCCGTTGTTTCCTCTTCCCCCGTTAGTGCCGTTGTTCTCTCTTCCCCCGTTAGTGCCGTTGTTTCCTCTTCCCCCGTTAGTACCGTTGTTTCCTCTTCCCCCGTTTGTGCCGTTGTTTTCTATTCCCCCGCTTGTGCCGTTGTTTTCTATTCCCCCGTTTGTGCCGTTGTTTTCTATTCCCCCGTTTGTGCCGTTGCTGTCCGCTGTCTATAAGGTCTGACAGTTGTTTACTCGTGTCTATTTGTTTACAGGAGACATGTGACACAGTGCCAAAGTGGACATGATTTGGGGAGGTGTTTACAGTACACAACAGAGCATGCCTACACTGTACCTACACTGTACCTACACTGTACCTACACTGTACCTACACTGTACCTACATTGTACCTACACTGTACCTACACTGTACCTACACTGTACCTACACTGTACCTACACTGTACCTACACTGTACCTACACTGTACCTACACTGTACCTACATTGTACCTACACTGTACCTACACTGTACCTACACTGTACCTACACTGTACCTACACTGTACCTACACTGTACCTACACTGTACCTACATTGTACCTACACTGTACCTACATTGTACCTACACTGTACCTACACTGTACCTACACTGTACCTACACTGTACCTACACTGTACCTACACTGTACCTACACTGTACCTACACTGTACCTACATTGTACCTACACTGTACCTACACTGTACCTACACTGTACCTACACTGTACCTACACTGTACCTACATTGTACCTACATTGTACCTACATTGTACCTACACTGTACCTACACTGTACCTACACTGTACCTACACTGTACCTACACTGTACCTACACTGTACCTACACTGTACCTACACTGTACCTACACTTACAGGTAACTGTAACACTAACAGTGATTACACTGTAGCTTACAGGTAACTGTAACACTTACAGTGATTACACTGTAGCTTACCGGTAACTGTAACACTAACAGTGATTACACTGTAGCTTACAGGTAACTGTAACACTTACAGTGATTACACTGTAGCTTACAGGTAACTGTAACACTTACAGTGATTACACTGTAGCTTACAGGTAACTGTAACACTTACAGTGATTATACTGTAGCTTACAGGTAACTGTAACACTAACAGTGATTACACTGTAGCTTACAGGTAACTGTAACTTCCTCTCTAGTAACGTGATAACATCCGGTAATTGAATATTTACTCTATACAGTTCTGTTTCAAACTTCTTGCCCTATGAATATTATTGAAATTGTTTATAATTACCATTTTATTGATGCGAGTATAAATATATACTATCATACGAAATATATGGAAACACAGTGACGATATAAAGCACAGTGACGATGTAAAGCACAGTGACGATGTAAAGCACAGTGACGATGTAAAGCACAGTGACGATGTAAAGCACAGTGATGATGTAAAGCACAGTGACGATGTAAAGCACAGTGACGATGTAAAGCACAGTGACGATGTAAAGCACAGTGACGATGTAAAGCACAGTGACGATGTAAATTACAGTGATGATGTAAAGCACAGTGACGATGTAAAGCACAGTGACGATGTAAAGCACGGTGACGATGTAAAGCACAATGACGATGTTAAGCACAGTGACGATGTGAAGCACAGTGACGATGTAAAGCACAGTGACGATGTAAAGCACAGTGACGATGTAAAGCACAGTGATGATGTAAAGCACAGTGACGATGTAAAGCACAGTGACGATGTAAAGCACAGTGACGATGTAAATTACAGTGATGATGTAAAGCACAGTGACGATGTAAAGCACAGTGACGATGTAAAGCACAGTGACGATGTAAAGCACAGTGACGATGTAAAGCACAGTGACGATGTAAAGCACAGTGACGATGTAAAGCACAGTGACGATGTAAAGCACAGTGATGATGTAAAGCACATTGACGATGTAAAGCACAGTGACGATGTAAAGCACAGTGACGATGTAAATTACAGTGATGATGTAAAGCACAGTGACGATGTAAAGCACAGTGACGATGTAAAGCACGGTGACGATGTAAAGCACAGTGACGATGTTAAGCACAGTGACGATGTGAAGCACAGTGACGATGTAAAGCACAATGACGATGTAAAGCACAGTGACGATGTAAAGCACAGTGACGATGTAAAGCACAGTGACGATGTAAAGCACAGTGACGATGTAAAGCACAGTGACGATGTAAAGCACAGTGACGATGTAAAGCACAGTGACGATGTAAAGCACAGTGACGATGTAAAGCACAGTGATGATGTAAAGCACATTGACGATGTAAAGCACAGTGACGATGTAAAGCACAGTGACGATGTAAATTACAGTGATGATGTAAAGCACAGTGACGATGTAAAGCACAGTGACGATGTAAAGCATAGTGACGATGTAAATCACAGTGATGATGTAAAGCATAGTGACGATGTAAAGCATAGTGACGATGTAAAGCACAGTGACGATGTAAAGCACAGTGACGATGGTAAGCACAGTGACGATGGTAAGCACAGTGACAATGTAAAGCATAGTGACGATGTAAAGCACAGTGACGATGGTAAGCACAGTGACGATGTAAAGCACAGTGACGATGTAAAGCACAGTGACGATGTAAAGCACAGTGACGATGGTAAGCACAGTGACAATGTAAAGCATAGTGACGATGTAGAGCATAGTGACGATGTAAAGCATAGTGACGATGTAAATCACAGTGATGATGTAAAGCAAAGTGACGACGTTAAGTACAGTGACGATGCAAAGCACAGTGACGATGTAAAGCACAGTGACGATGTAAATCACAGTGATGATGTAAAGCACAGTGACGATGTAAAGCACAGTGACGATGTAAAGCACAGTGACGACGTTAAGCACAGTGACGATGTAAATCACAGTGATGATGTAAAGCACAGTGACGATGTAAAGCACAGTGACGATGTTAAGCACAGTGACGATGTTAAGCACAGTGATGATGTAAAGCACAGTGACGATGTTAAGCACAGTGACGACGTTAAGCACAGTGATGATGTAAAGCACAGTGACGATGTAAAGCACAGTGACGATGTTAATCACAGTAACGATATAAATCACAGTGATGATGTAAAGCCTAGTGAAGATGTAAAGCACAGTGACAATGTAAAGCATAGTGACGATGTAAAGCACAGTGACGGTGTAAAGCACAGTGACGATGTAAAGCACAGTGACGATGTTAAGCACAGTGACGATGTAAAGCACAGTGACGATGTTAAGCACAGTGCCGATGTAAAGCATAGTGACGATGTAAAGCACAGTGACGATGTAAAGCACAGTGACGATGTAAAGCACGGGACGATGTTAAGCCTAGTGACGATGTTAAGCACAGTGACGATGTAAAGCACAGTGACAATGTAAAGACTAGTGACGATGTAAAGCACAGTGACGATGTAAAGCACAGTGACGATGTAAAGCATAGTGACGATGTAAAGCACAGTGACGATGTAAAGCACAGTGACGATGTAAAGCACAGTGACGATGTAAAGCACAGTGATGATGTAAAGCACTGTGATGATGTAAAGCACAGTGACGATGTAAAGCATAGTGACGATGTAATGCACAGTGACGATGTAAAGCCTAGTAATGATGTAAAGCACAGTGACGATGTAAAGCATAGTGACGATGTAAAGCCTAGTGACGATGTAAAGCACAGTGACGATGTAAAGCCTAGTGACGATGTAAAGCACAGTGACGATGTAAAGCACAGTGACGATGTAAAGCACAGTGACGATGTAATGCACAGTGACGATGTAAAGCACAGTGACGATGTAAAGCACAGTGACGATGTAAAGCCTAGTGACGATGTAAAGCACAGTGACGATGTAAAGCCTTGTGACGATGTAAAGCCTAGTGACGATGTAAAGCCTAGTGACGATGTAAAGCCTAGTGACGATGTAAAGCCTAGTGACGATGTAAAGCCTAGTGACGTTGTAAAGCCTAGTGACGATGTAAAGCCTAGTGACGATGTAAAGCCTAGTGACGATGTAAAGCCTAGTGACGATGTAAAGCCTAGTGACGATGTAAAGCCTAGTGACGATGTAAAGCCTAGTGACGATGTAAAGCCTAGTGACGATGTAAAGCTTAGTGACGATGTAAAGCCTAGTGACGATGTAAAGCCTAGTGACGATGTAAAGACTAGTGACGGTGTAAAGATTAGTGACGATGTAAAGACTAGTGACGATGTAACGACTAGTGACGATGTAAAGACTAGTGACGATGTAAAGACTAGTGTTGTATCTCGTTAAATATGAAGACTATTACTTTGACGCCTTTATCCAAATAAGGACATTACCACATGGGGGGCAGGGGGAAGGGTGGTTGATGGGTCAAGGGGAAGGGGGGGGGGGTATTCTGAATGGTGGGAGTGAGCATATAAAAGTATAGAGCCTTTAATGTCTTTAATTACTATCATATGAATAGTTAGAGCCCTTTAGACTTATTGAAATTTTCTAATCACTATTCATTTTAAAATAATATATATACAGTGATTGTTAGAATTATTAAAGTATGATATACTGATGCCAAAATATATCAGTCAACATCCAGTAACAACGTGAGCTGCAAAATAATTTCAAAGTTGATTGCTTTACTTATAAAAAAGGATTAAAATTACAAGTATTTAAATGTACCAGACATTCACAGAATAAAAAACTAGGAGTGTTATTCAAATTCAATATGAAATTTTCAATATTACCTACCTAGCTAGCTACGTAAATAAATTCACAGATCCATTCCCTAACAAGTAAGGGGGCTTGACAATAGCGAAGTACAGACAAATTAGTTTCCCAAATAGCTCACAAAAACAAATTGGTTTAATACAAAGTTTATTAATTTTAACTGCAGAGCATATATACATTGTGAGAAGCGAGTTGAAATGAATAGGAGATATGCACTGTCCCAATATAAACCAATTACACTTAATGGAGGGTATTTAAAGTGAACTGAGACTAAAGTAGAGTGAGAGACGATGACTATAGAACAGTGAGAGAGAAAATAAAGTTCAATGAGAGAGAGATACAAGGAAAAAGGAATCTTTAAAGAACAAAAAAATATTCATATGTGGAAGGTTCCTCTGCACTCCTACGTTGAAGACAACGAAGCAGATGATCTCTCTAGCTCTCCCCACTTGCAAGCTATGCATTCCGAACCGCTTTCCAAAACCTGAGAGATGATTAAACGGAGCAGGTAAAGATGACGGACCAGGTCCGTTAACTTTACTAGTTTAAATTCTGGTCCGTTATGTTTACTAGTTTAAATTCTGGTCCGTTATGTTTACTAGCTTCAATTTTGGTCCGTTAACTTTACTTGGTTAAATTATTAATATTTGACCAATAAGTGGAATAAGAACATAATTTTGGAATCATTAAAGGATTTAAGCAGAAACTTTTTTCCATTTTTCAAAATGGATCACGTTTTTTTATAAATTCTTTCAATTAATAAAATATTCAAAATTAATGTCTAATCATTAATATTATCATTTATAAGGTTGTATTTATAAAAATACTAGAGCAAATATTTTTTAAAACTAAAAAATGTATTCTGGTCCGTTTAGTTACTTGCTTATTTTCTGGTCCGCTATCTTTACCAGCTTCATTTCTGGTCCGTTATCTTTACTTGCTCCGATTTAACTACGCCTGGAGTGGAAACAAGGTTTGAATGCTTGCCCCACAAGTTCAAACTGGACTTGACAAGCCACCCCACCCATCCAATGACCCCGCATACAATACGTGCAGACTGCATAGTACAGGGGTGCAAAGGTTCTCTCAAGTTTTAATAGGTCATGGAGGAATGGGTCTGAAGCATTGGGACAGAGGAGGGTTATGATTTGTTACAATTTAATACTAAACTAGTTAGTTTTAAAAGAGTGCTTTGTGGGAGCACTATAGACTGCAATGGATGTCACCACTGGGGCAAGCATAAGGAGCTCAACGGAGGGGTCTATAGAGCATCAGGCCATTCCTAAAGACTATAGAGCCGCATGTGCGCGCGCCAATTGGCACTTTCCCCTGGGCTTTCATTCTCCCATTTTCAGACGGTTCTCCACATGGTCGCCAGGATTCATCTCTTCGACTTCTGTAGACTGTTGCATCAGGCGAGCGCTAATTAGCTCCAAACCTGGGTTTTTCCTCTCTTAATAGAGAGTTACACCGAGGTGGGTACCAATTGACAGCTCATGTAGGGTTTCCTCATCGCTGGTTTGTTCAGCGTGGACATTTATATTCGATTCAGAAATTGGAGTACCAAGATGACCCTGTTTAGCCGCCTATTGAAGGTGATTGGTGGAGTCAACGACGTTTTCCGATAACTCATTCCACACATTGCAGACCTTCATCACCATGAAGATTTCCAGGAGGGCTGTGGTGAATCTGGGTGGAACCACCTTTCACTCTTCTTTTCGTTTCGAGTTTTCACAGAGAACAAAGTAATCCACATAGTCAACCTTACTGATTCATCTAAGGATCTTAAAGATTCATCTAAGGTCTCAATAAGTTGATCCCTCAGACGCCTGAAGAGTCCTAGTTCTTCCAACCTGCCTGCGTATCCCTTGGACCGGATCTTGAGTACAAGCTTCATCATCCTCGTCTGGATACATTCTTAGAGGTTGATGTCTGCACACAGAGTCGGCGTCCAGAACTGAATCGCGTATTCCAGTAGTAGTCTGGCCTAGGAGTTGTACTGAGTAGTGACTGTGTCTCTCTATTCCTGTTTTTGAACTGCCTATTAGTGTAATCCTTGATCTTGTTTGCTCAACTCTCTGCATCCAGACATTGAATGGAGAACTTGAGATCTCTGGTGATCTGGACACCGAGATCCGTCGGTGTGATGGGTGCTCCGAGATGTGTGTACTGAGTAGTCAGCCTCAACATTGCGATAAACCCCATAGAAGACTCTACATTTCACGTTGTTAAAGTGAAATACAGTGAGAGACACTAAAGTACAGTGAGATCCAGAACAAAATTGAGTAATGAATTGATATATTTTAAACAAATTTAGATCACCCCAATATAATTTTGCCTCTCTCTAGACTACAAACACACAGTCATTTGATCAGTGTTCTATCTTTGTGATGACTGTACCAGTGTTTCCAGATCACATCGTAGGATGAGCCACTCCTGCAAATGTGCATCCTTGCTCCCATCCTACAGGTCACACATAGGAGTGTTGCTATTATTATTGTCTAACCTCATAATTCCTTTCTAATCATCACTCCTATGTGTAGCTGTGTAGTTACACGTAGGACAGAGTTCTGTGTAGTTCTAATTTCCTAACTAGGGTAGATTTTGTTTCTGGCCATTGTCCTGGTAGCATTTATAGAAGTTGTTTGTGTTTGACAGCAGTGCTATGAGGTCAAAGGTAATACACATAAATAATTCATAACTGATATTTTAAAAGTGATTTGAACTTAGTAAATCGCAAAACAAGTACATCATTTTTCTTTTGATTATGTCATAAAATAATTATATATTTTAACTACTTCATATACTTTGTACCAATTTATAATAATGCTATCTATTTAATTTTACAAACGATTAGTCTATTTTAATTTATTTGTGAGAAAATAGTATTAATTTGAAGTATTTTTCCATGGAGAATATTTTAGAATACTTATTCAATTTATTTATTCAGAGCGTAAAATTTCTCCCTTACATTTTTTCACTCTCTATACTTTTTTTAAGAATAAACATATAGTTTCTTTTTCAAAAGTCAATTTCAGGAGCGAAAATATTTGTGGATATGCATACAATATCCAAAATGTGGCTAGATTTACCTGATGGTACATTGTAGGTAGGCATACAATATCCAAAGTGTGGCTAGATTTACCTGTTGGTACATTGTAGGTAGGCATACAATATCCAAAGTGTGGCTAGATTTACCTGATGGTACATTGTAGGTAGGCATACAATATCCAAAGTGTGGCTAGATTTACCTGATGGTACATTTATCATAGCAGTTTGGAGGTCATTTCTTGTAGCGGCGAGTGTACTAATTGCGTCCATAAATAGGTTGGTGGTAAGGGTCTTTTTCAGCCCCCATCTCGGTTACTTCCGCTAGAACTAATGGACCTGCATTCCATTTTTCTGAAAAACTGAAAAATGCGTTGGTGAGGAGTACAGTCGCTAATCTGAGAGTGAGGGTAGGGACACACACTGTACAGGGATTAGAGGGTACAGCCAGCATCAAAATGATGAGTGTAGTGTACACTGTACAGTGTACAGCCATACAGAGGTGGAAAAGAGAAGGTACAGCCAGCGTCAAAAGGCTATAGACTCTATACAGTTAATTCTATGTACACAAAAGAGAGAGTAATGTTAGTTTGTATTGTACAGTCATTCACAATTACTTATAAGCCATAAGTATAAGATATATAAGCAGAGTCTCGTGCAAGAGTTGACTGCCACTCATTACTCAGTTATTATTGCCACTCACAGTTCCATTGTTAGTGTTTGAGAGCGTGACTTTTACCCCTAACAATACACTGTGCATTAAAACAAATCACGAACAGATTCATTGCTTTTCTCCTCAGGATGCCTTTTCACCGCTACAATCCACTCCTGAAGCTCTAACTCTCAAACCTGAGGCAGAGCGTATCAGGATAATTAAATACATTTACGCAACCTATATTTTTATTACGCAATGTTAATAGCATACAAAAATCATTTGCATTTATTTTAGAGATCGTAACCCCAGAGGCTCTGTCCTGAAACTGTCCGTGGTTTATAGAAAGGGTCTAGGACATTTCATCCAAGAATTTCATCCAAGTAATTTGGATGGTGCATTGTCTTTTCCATTCTTACTATGTTTATCATTTTTAGTGGTAAGGATACCGCTAGGATTATGGTCTTCATAGCAGGTTTTAGACTCACAATTGGATAAGTTAAAAAACTTTATTTACAATCAACTCTTCATTTTTCTCATCAATTCGTAAGCGCAATGTTCCTCTCCGTCAAATTTCTTGGTGACAGTAAGCACGAAGTAGCTTTTCTGCACCCAACCACCTTACAGCAACCCTTGTTAGAAATCAAAATATTTTTAAAACTGTACAGAAAAAACCTCGCACTGGACAAACCGTAATGATTTGCTACCTGACAGTTATTCTAGTGTAGATATTACAAGGAGTGATAATTTCAATACTATGTTCGATGTAAATTTCTCTTCGAATAGTGAATTATATTTTCTATTCGCCGTTTCTTTTGAATAAAACACATGTAAAGATTTATCATTTTGTTCATGGCAGACTCTGTGCTAAATACAATTGTTGTGAATTACAGAGTACTAGATAGAGTGAAGACTATGCTAATTGAAAGCAAAGTTATATCGAAATGATGCATTTACAGTTGCTAAAAAAGGCTTAATGCACATCTTGTTTCTAAATGTGTTTTTTTCTCTCTACATTTTCACCATTAAATTGTTGATAAACAAATAGAGTC
This sequence comes from Caprella mutica, assembly GCA_947561585.1. Taxonomy (NCBI): domain Eukaryota; kingdom Metazoa; phylum Arthropoda; class Malacostraca; order Amphipoda; family Caprellidae; genus Caprella; species Caprella mutica. Next base: position 335,106 of record CANNZV010000100.1, read on the forward strand.
ACTGCTTCACTTCAAGGAAAAACGTAATTAAGTACTGCAAAAGTACTAAAGTGAGTTTTGTACTGTACCAAGTCTGCCTGGAGCGTAACTCTGGTCTACTACGAGGTTTTGCTTCGTATTTCATTTCGTGAAAGAACTTATGCAGAATATGACGCTTTTACCGATGTTACTCAACGTGCTAACAAATCATTTTACAAAATATTCCTCTTAAATTAGATGTTAATTTGGTGAATGTATACAATAACTTTACTGTACCCAAACTAGGTGGATTAATTAAACATCTCCAACATTTCTTCTCTAATTTCTCGTTTCAAGTAATAATTAATCAAAAACTCTGCTAACTTTTTATTAAAGTTGAGATAATTTTTGCAATTGGTTTTTGCTGGAGAGAGAACGTGTCTATCGATTGATTTATAATTACGCTATATACTTTTAATGATTTAAACTCCTCTATACTCCGTCAGAAGGTTATTCGTTTGATAAGTTTAATCCTTTCAGTTATAATATTCTACTTAGTTTGACGTTATATTTCGAATATTTGATTCACTATCGGTTTCTCTTTGAGCATCTGTCCCACTGTATTCACGAGACACTATATAGTATTCAAACTTTTTCTCATTCAAATTAATTTATCTGTTGCTAATGAATTTTCAATACATTAATTTTAAAAGAATTACTCCCCAGCGTATATTATTGAATAAAATTAAAAGAAATTAAAATTGAACAGGAAAATTCAGCTTAAATCAACAAAGTGAATATATAAATAATCGGAAGAGAAAGGACTTTCCCGCACGATTGCTAATAATCTGTTTTGATGCCAGAACAATTTCACTCTATATTCGAATTTAATTTAGTTATTTTCACTACTTGATATTAGCATCACCGTTTAAAGGTAACTCTTTGTCAAATTAAGAGCTTCATTTGTGTGTCACTGATGTCCGCACACATGTTCGTTCCCCACATCTATCGGCAGCGTGTTTGACATCACATCTCCGCGCCTGCCTGTCCATCACGCTCAACAAACAAGTCGTAATACTCGCCTTAAGACAGTTGGAGGGAGGTGCTCTGACTAGATAGGCACACAGCATATCCACCATAAGTCACTCCCAGTCAATATATTTTACTCTATTTAGTTAGGACAGACTGGAGTGATACGCTATGGATCACCAGTGAACTACCTTACAAATAGCAATACCTAGGCTATGGATCACCAGTGAACTACCTACAGAGGATCTTATCGTTACTTTGCCTCATCGTTACTTTACCTCATCGTTACTTTACCTCATCGTTACTTTACCTCATCGTTACTTTACCTTATCGTTACTTTACCTCATCGTTACTTTTCTTCTCAGTGCAGATTTGTGTTTCTATTTCTGTTGTTTTTATCAGTTTTGTTGGCGCACATGGCAAAGACATTTCGAGTGCATTACTGCTATCAGCACACAGATAGCAGCAACTATCACTATATTACTGCTGGTGATATACACTAGCAGTAACTATCACACTGTTACTGCTGGTATTATACACTAGCAGCAACTATCACTCTATTACTGCTGGTGATATACACTAGCAGTAACTATCACTCTGTTACTGCTGGTGATATACACTAGCAGTAACTATCACTCTGTTACTGCTGGTGATATACACTAGCAGTAACTATCACTCTGTTACTGCTGGTGATATACACTAGCAGTAACTATCACTCTGTTACTGCTGGTGATATACACTAGCAGTAACTATCACTCTATTACTGCTGGTGATATACACTAGCAGTAACTATCACTCTGTTACTGCTGGTGATATACACTAGCAGTAACTATCACTCTGTTACTGCTGGTGATATACACTAGCAGTAACTATCACTCTATTACTGCTGGTGATATACACTAGCAGTAACTATCACTCTATTACTGCTGGTGATATACACTAGCAGTAACTATCACTCTGTTACTGCTGGTATTATACACTAGCAGTAACTATCACTCTATTACTGCTGGTGATATACACCAGCAGTAACTATCACTCTGTTACTGCTGGTGATATACACTAGCAGTAACTATCACTCTGTTACTGCTGGTATTATACACTAGCAGTAACTATCACTCTATTACTGCTGGTGATATACACCAGCAGTAACTATCACTCTGTTACTGCTGGTGATATACACTAGCAGTAACTATCACGCAGAAGTTTTACAGGAATAACAAAATGTTCAAAAATGTTTCGTTATTGGGACATTAATACCCTGATTCTAGGCTTATTTCTAACATTCTTCGGGAATTTCACTTAGAACAAACATTGTTTGTTATATTCACAAGTACTTAAGTTCCTAGCAGATGGTATATAATAAATAATAATAAGATAGGAAATACGTACTAAGGTTTGTTGTGTTTAATTTTCCACTAATAAATTAATAACCATCTCCTTGGAACGTAAGTACTAGTGAATATACAGCTATAGGAGTCTTTCTGAAACTTCAAAAAATAATATCTAGAAAACTAAGCAGTTTTGATCATTTAGGTTTCCGTGAAACAATGTTTTTTTCTCTGTGAAATTCCCTAAGCAAGTCCAAATTACCCCAGAATCAGCATATTAATATCAAAATAACGAAGCATTTTTGGACATTCTGTTATTCCTTAAAAAAATTATTTTCTGTTTCTATGCAAGCTGTCAAATTTGGTCGACTCTGAAATGAAGCACCCTGTATATCACAACAATAAATATATCTAAGATACAATAAATATATCTAAGATACAATAAATATATCTAAGATACAATAAATATATCTAAGATACAATAAATATATCTAAGATACAATAAATATATCTAAGATACAATAAATATATCTAAGATACAATATATATATCTAAGATACAATAAATATATCTAAGATACAATAAATATATCTAAGATACAATAAATATATCTAAGATACAATAAATATATCTAAGATACAATAAATATATCTAAGATACATTAAATATCTTACTATTATATCGCGACACTTAACTTTTCCGAAAAGTGACACCACTGAGATATTAATTGTGTGAAGATATCTGCGAATATAGCTCTAGTATATCGTCAGTCTCTCTTGTAGCTAAATACTCTCTAGTTATAAGAGTAACATTGTCTCTCTTGTAGCTAAATACTCTCTAGTTATAAGAGTAACATTGTCTCTCTTGTAGCTAAATACTCTCTAGTTATAAGAGTGACATTGTCTCTCTTGTAGCTAAATACTCTCTAGTTATAAGAGTAACATTGTCTCTCTTGTAGCTAAATACTCTCTAGTTATAAGAGTAACATTGTCTCTCTTGTAGCTAAATTCTCTCTAGTTACAAGAGTGACATTGTCTCTCTTGTAGCTAAATAATCTCTAGTTATAAGAGTGACATTGTCTCTCTTGTAGCTAAATACTCTCTAGTTACAAGAGTGACATTGTCTCTCTTGTAGCTAAATACTCTCTAGTTATAAGAGTGACATTGTCTCTCTTGTAGCTAAATACTCTCTAGTTATAAGAGTAACTTTGTCTCTCTTGTAGCTAAATACTCTCTAGTTATAAGAGTAACATTGTCTCTCTTGTAGCTAAATACTCTCTAGTTATAAGAGTGACATTGTCTCTCTTGTAGCTAAATACTCTCTAGTTATAAGAGTGACATTGTCTCTCTTGTAGCTAAATACTCTCTAGTTATAAGAGTGACATTGTCTCTCTTGTAGCTAAATACTCTCTAGTTATAAGAGTGACATTGTCTCTCTTGTAGCTAAATACTCTCTAGTTACAAGAGTGACATTGTCTCTCTTGTAGCTAAATACTCTCTAGTTATAAGAGTGACATTGTCTCTCTTGTAGCTAAATACTCTCTAGTTATAAGAGTGACATTGTCTCTCTTGTAGCTAAATACTCTCTAGTTATAAGAGTGACATTGTCTCTCTTGTAGCTAAATACTCTCTAGTTATAAGAGTAACATTGTCTCTCTTGTAGCTAAATACTCTCTAGTTACAAGAGTGACATTGTCTCTCTTGTAGCTAAATTCTCTCTAGTTACAAGAGTGACATTGTCTCTCTTGTAGCTAAATACTCTCTAGTTACAAGAGTGACATTGTCTCTCTTGTAGCTAAATACTCTCTAGTTACAAGAGTGACATTGTCTCTCTTGTAGCTAAATACTCTCTAGTTATAAGAGTGACATTTTCTATCTCTAGATTGAGGATCTCTTAATTGAGGATAGAGTGCCCCCTCATTATCTTCTAAGGCCCACCATAACTTTCTCCTCAAACAGTCATACTTTGTATATGCTAAGCCATAATAACTATTGTTCAATATGAACAAAGTTATTATATATCTTTTTAATATATTATTGACTGATTTATTCCAACTTCAACAGCGTCCAGTCATTTACTCTGACTTCATAAATGTGTGTGTAATATAATCAGGTCACACTGTATTATTAACTATTTATTATCTCCCTGTTTCTTTTCCATTCCCCCATGCATTCAATTTAGCTCTCCATGTTCCTCTCATCATCCCTTGCTTCTACTCCCCTCATCCGCTGTTCTGTTGATTGGTTCTTTATCTCTCTGCTGTAATCATAGGAGATTTGAGTGGTAATCTAAGGATATAAATTAATTGCCTATGTTTATCAATAGGTATTGTATCGCTCTAATGAAATCAAGAGACACAAAGTGTTATTACATTGTACTTGTTACCAGGGGAAACTGCATTAGCAGCCGTTAGAATATTTAAAGTTACTACTCAGCCTTCACCAAGACTTCATAATCTGCCACACAAAAGTGTCAAACTTTCTACAGTTTATATCAGTTTAGTGAACATCAGTTACTCCTGTTTATCAAAAGTCCGTGGAATTCCCTCACACTTTTTCACTCAATCTCTTCCTTTGAAAAGTGCTTAAAGTTTGAACTTCTAGCCAATGAGATTATGATGAATCAGCAGGAATATTCCAGGGGTGTTCCCAGTTAGGGAATTGCTGCCAATCGTTATCAGTTAGGGAATTGATGCCAATCGTTATCAGTTAGGGAATTGATGCCAATCGTTATCAGTTAGGGAACTGATGCCAATCGTTATCAGTTAGGGAACTGATGCCAATCGTTATCAGTTAGGGAACTGATGCCAATCGTTATCAGTTAGGGAACTGATGCCAATCGTTATCAGTTAGGGAATTGCTGCCAATCGTTATCAGTTAGGGAATTGATGCCAACCGTTATCAAATAGGGAACTGATGCCAATCGTTATCAGTTAGGGAACTGATGCCAATCGTTATCAGTTAGGGAATTGCTGCCAATCGTTATCAGTTAGGGAACTGATGCCAATCGTTATCAGTTAGGGAACTGATGCCAATCGTTATCAGTTAGGGAATTTCTGACAATCGTTATCAGTTAGGGAACTGATGCCAATCGTTATCAGTTAGGTAACTGATGCCAATCGTTATCAGTTAGGTAACTGATGCCAATCGTTATCAGTTCGGTATCTGATAAACTGCTGCCATCGTTCCTATATCTAACTACAGGTAAAACTCGTCCACTATGCCAATCAATGAACGCTATAAGTTTTCATTAACAGCATTTCAAAGGAACGCTAATGAAGCTAAACAATCTTAGATTATTATTAAAGGATAATTTTAATGAGAATCTTATAATATATATAAGTAACTCATGAAAATGTACGAAATAATAAGTTAGGAGAAAAAAGATATTAGCAACTAAATAAATATATGAATTACGTGAAAATATAGGATAGTCACACCTCTCTTCAATTTCTATATAACTTTCTAAATGCATAGGAAAAGGGAGACAAAATCAAATTACTGAAAATTGGAAAAACAATACATTAAGTGTAGATTGTAAATTGTAATACCTCTGAATATAATCAATTAAAGACTATATATTTAGTAGACGAATAGAATATTGGTTAAACCATTTAATTCAAAGAGGTTGTTGTAGCGAGCTGCATGTCCGGTAGAACGGACAATTTTTATTCGTTTAAAGATCGTCCGCTGACCAAGCTTTACCTGTACCTATTTGAAGAAATGTTACCAATTAAGAAAACATTATTAAACTAATGAAAATAATTATCCGATAAGTATAGCTATGCCAGTATTGAATTAAAATAATTTTCATAAATCTTTTGATTGTTCAAGCAATACTCTAGTCAATTTATGAAAATAATTAACTAAATTATAACATTTGATTCAATCTCAATTGCAGACGAAATCAATAAGTTAAGTTACTAAATTCTGCAGGTAAAGAGTGGTTCAACTTTCTAATGGATTACTTTTTGACTGAGGAATTACCTCGGAATGGTAGGTACTCCTAAGATATTGGGAGTAGCTCTCCAGAATCTCATCTTAATTTGCCTAAGTAGCGAGCTGAGTTAATCATTCCTGAGGTAATAGAATGGAGTTAACTTGATCTTTAATATTCAAAGTAACTCTTCTGCTCCGCTCATTGATTGGAATTGATTACGACGTCTTCTTTAAAAGTTAGGGCTGTGTGGACGCTTTTATCAGGATTAGATGTTCCAAAGCTTAGACTTTCATTTCATTGAATTTGGTTAGTGGGAAGCCGAGAAAAATCGAATATTATTCACCTCGAAAAAGGAGAATCTGGAAGACTTTTCTAAGGTTTTTCTTCTGAAGTTCTTAAAAGAAATATTAAATATCGAGAAAAATAGTCAGGAATGCAAAGTAAATAAAGTATCGTAATACATGTACATAATATTAATGATCGTTATTTTTTTGTGACACAATATTAATTTTTATTCATGACTTTGTAAAATTTGTATTATTCTCTCCACTTTATTTTTCCTCTTAATTATTTAATTTGAAAATTAATTTTATTCATAAATAATTTACTTAAATTTTAAATCACAAGTCATAAATTTATAAACAGTGGGGACTGATAACAACTACAACTGATAACAGTGTTATCATTACAGCAACTACAACTGATAACAGTGTTCTCATTACAGCAACTACAACTGATAACAGTGTTCTCATTATAGCAACTAAAACTGATAACAGTGTTCTCATTACAGCAACTACAACTGATAACAGTGTTCTCATTACAGCAACTACAACTGATAACAGTGTTCTCATTACAGCAACTACAACTGATAACAGTGTTCTCATTACAGCAACTACAACTGATAACAGTGTTCTCATTACAGCAACTACAACTGATAACAGTGTTCTCATTACAGCAACTAGAACTGATAACAGTGTTCTCATTACAGAAACTACAACTGATAACAGTGTTCTCATTACAGCAACTAAAACTGATAACAGTGTTCTCATTACAGCAAGTTCAACTGATAACAGTGTTCTCATTACAGCAACTACAACTGATAACAGTGTTCTCATTACAGCAACTACAACTGATAACAGTGTTCTCATTACAGCAACTAAAACTGATAACAGTGTTCTCATTACAGCAAGTTCAACTGATAACAGTGTTCTCATTACAGCAACTACAACTGATAACAGTGTTCTCACTACAGTAACTACAACTGATAACAGTGTTCTCATTACAGCAACTAGAACTGATAACAGTGTTCTCATTACAGCAACTACAACTGATAACAGTGTTCTCATTACAGCAAGTTCAACTGATAACAGTGTTCTCATTACAGCAACTACAACTGATAACAGTGTTCTCATTACAGCAACTACAACTGATAACAGTGTTCTCATTACAGCAACTACAACTGATAACAGTGTTCTCATTACAGCAAGTTCAACAGACAAGATCGTATGATTCAAAACACCAGCCAAACAATCTTCAGAGCGCCATAACATCTGTAACCCTCTCCCTCCCATTCCTACTGTAACGCTTTATTCCAGGCTGTAATTCTGCCACTCCAGGAGGTGCACAGTCTGAATCATCCAAAATATGTCCCTCAATTAATTCTTTAATGACGTGCTCAAATTAGAGTTTCAATTGTTTTCGAAAATCACTCAATTGGTGGATAATTATTGTGTGTTTGGACCAGATGAAACCACTTGTGGAAGCTTCTAATTGTAATGTCACATGAGAAAAATAGGACATGGAGCTTCTAATTGTAATGTCACATGAGAAAAATAGGACATGGAGCTTCTAATTGTAATGTCACATGAGAAAAATAGGACATGGAGCTTCTAATTGAAATGTCACATAAGAAAAATAGGACATGGAGCTTCTAATTGTAATGTCACATGAGAAAAATAGGACATGGAGCTTCTAATTGTAATGTCACATAAGAAAAATAAGACATGGAGCTTCTAATTGTAATGTCACATGAGAAAAATAGGACATGGAGCTTCTAATTGTAATGTCACATAAGAAAAATAGGACATGGAGCTTCTAATTGAAATGTCACATAAGAAAAATAGGACATGGAGCTTCTAATTGTAATGTCACATGAGAAAAATAGGACATGGAGCTTCTAATTGTAATGTCACATAAGAAAAATAGGACATGGAGCTTCTAATTGAAATGTCACATAAGAAAAATAGGACATGGAGCTTCTAATTGTAATGTCACATGAGAAAAATAGGACATGGAGCTTCTAATTGTAATGTCACATAAGAAAAATAGGACATGGAGCTTCTAATTGTAATGTCACATAAGAAAAATAGGACATGAAGCTTCTAATTGTAATGTCACATAAGAAAAATAGGACATGGAGCTTCTAATTGTAATGTCACATAAGAAAGATAGGACATGGAGCTTCTAATTGTAATGTCACATAAAAAAATAGGACATGGAGCTTCTAATTGTAATGTCACATAAGAAAGATAGGACATGGAGCTTCTAATTGTAATGTCACATAAGAAAAATAGGACATGGAGCTTCTAATTGTAATGTTACATAAGAAAAATAGGACATGGAGCTTCTAATTGTAATGTCACATAAGAAAGATAGGACATGGAGCTTCTAATTGTAATGTTACATAAGAAAAATAGGACATGGAGCTTCTAATTGTAATGTCACATAAGAAAGATAGGACATGGAGCTTCTAATTGTAATGTCACATAAAAAAATAGGACATGGAGCTTCTAATTGTAATGTCACATAAGAAAGATAGGACATGGAGCTTCTAATTGTAATGTCACATAAAAAAATAGGACATGGAGCTTCTAATTGTAATGTCACATAAAAAAATAGGACATGGAGCTTCTAATTGTAATGTCACATAAAAAAATAGGACATGGAGCTTCTAATTGAAATGTCACATAAGAAAAATAGGACATGGAGCTTCTAATTGTAATGTCACATGAGAAAAATAGGACATGGAGCTTCTAATTGTAATGTCACATAAGAAAAATAGGACATGGAGCTTCTAATTGTAATGTCACATAAGAAAAATAGGACATGAAGCTTCTAATTGTAATGTCACATAAGAAAAATAGGACATGGAGCTTCTAATTGTAATGTCACATAAGAAAGATAGGACATGGAGCTTCTAATTGTAATGTCACATAAAAAAATAGGACATGGAGCTTCTAATTGTAATGTCACATAAGAAAGATAGGACATGGAGCTTCTAATTGTAATGCCACATAAGAAAAATAGGACATGGAGCTTCTAATTGTAATGTTACATAAGAAAAATAGGACATGGAGCTTCTAATTGTAATGTCACATAAGAAAGATAGGACATGGAGCTTCTAATTGTAATGTTACATAAGAAAAATAGGACATGGAGCTTCTAATTGTAATGTCACATAAGAAAGATAGGACATGGAGCTTCTAATTGTAATGTCACATAAAAAAATAGGACATGGAGCTTCTAATTGTAATGTCACATAAGAAAAATAGGACATGAAGCTTCTAATTGTAATGTCACATAAAAAAATAAATAGGACATGGAGCTTCTAATTGTAATGTCACTTGAGAAAGATAGGACATGGAGCTTCTAATTGTAATGTCACATGAAAAAAATAGGACATGGAGCTTCTAATTGTAATTTCACATGAGAAAGATAGGACATGGAGCTTCTAATTGTAATGTCACATAAAAAAATAGGACATGGAGCTTCTAATTGTAATGTCACATGAGAAAAATAGGACATGGAGCTTCTAATTGTAATGTCACATGAAAAAAATAGGACATGGAGCTTCTAATTGTAATTTCACATGAGAAAGATAGGACATGGAGCTTCTAATTGTAATGTCACATAAGAAAAATAGGACATGGAGCTTCTAATTGTAATGTCACATAAAAAAAATAAGAAATGGAGCTTCTAATTGTAATGTCACATGAAAAAAATAGGACATGGAGCTTCTAATTGTAATTTCACATGAGAAAGATAGGACATGGAGCTTCTAATTGTAATGTCACATAAAAAATAGGACATGGAGCTTCTAATTGTAATGTCACATGAGAAAAATAGGACATGGAGCTTCTAATTGTAATGTCACATGAGAAAAATAGGACATGGAGCTTCTAATTGTAATGTCACATAAGAAAAATAGGACATGGAGCTTCTAATTGTAATGTCACATAAGAAAAATAGGACATGGAGCTTCTAATTGTAATGTCACATGAGAAAGATAGGACATGGAGCTTCTAATTGTAATGTCACATAAAAAAATAGGACATGGAGCTTCTAATTGTAATGTCACATGAGAAAGATAGGACATGGAGCTTTTAATTGTAATGTCACATGAGAAAGATAGGACATGGAGCTTCTAATTGTAATGTCACATGAGAAAGATAGGACATGGAACTCGTAATTGTAATGTCACATAAGAAAAATAGGACATGGAGCTTCTAATTGTAATGTCACATAAAAAAAATAAGAAATGGAGCTTCTAATTGTAATGTCACATGAAAAAAATAGGACATGGAGCTTCTAATTGTAATTTCACATGAGAAAGATAGGACATGGAGCTTCTAATTGTAATGTCACATAAAAAATAGGACATGGAGCTTCTAATTGTAATGTCACATGAGAAAAATAGGACATGGAGCTTCTAATTGTAATGTCACATGAGAAAAATAGGACATGGAGCTTCTAATTGTAATGTCACATAAGAAAAATAGGACATGGAGCTTCTAATTGTAATGTCACATAAGAAAAATAGGACATGGAGCTTCTAATTGTAATGTCACATGAGAAAGATAGGACATGGAGCTTCTAATTGTAATGTCACATAAAAAAATAGGACATGGAGCTTCTAATTGTAATGTCACATGAGAAAGATAGGACATGGAGCTTTTAATTGTAATGTCACATGAGAAAGATAGGACATGGAGCTTCTAATTGTAATGTCACATGAGAAAGATAGGACATGGAACTCGTAATTGTAATATCACACTGTGCATAAAATAAGCTTGTGTCCCTTTTCATCACTTTCTTTAGTAAGTGACTGTATACACGGAGTAGCTTTTCTAAATCCATGAGCACTGTTAACGAAAGGGTCTATATGATTTCATTGACAGTCACATTGCACTTTGACATCTTTTTCTGAGTCCTTTGTATTTATTTACCTATTAAAATGACCGATATTGCATTTTGTGTTGCAATATTGTAATTTCTTATGTAATCTTTTCTCCTAAAGTCTAAATTAATACTAAATATCTAATTATAGAATCAGTAATGAAAGAATCACAGATTATTTCAAATATATTTTTAATTGAAATATCAATGGTCGATAAGAGACTCTCAATACTTTAAGGGGCCAAAATAATATGAACCACCAATATTTGCTACGAAATGTCTCGCATTTGATGACACGAGATAGTGGCCTATCTCTCGAGACAATATTTACACGATGGTAACAATATATATGTGCCCACTGATGTAATAATTCGTGATCACATTTACTTCTTAACATTATAAACTATACGTTATAAAAATATCTGGAATATCTAATTATGTACTGTATTATAAATGTAGGTGACATTTTTTTACAAGATTGATATAAAAGTTCATATTTTTGTAATGTTTTTTGATGAAGTAAGTAATTTAGTACCACCAAATTAAGCACCAAAAACCAATATCTTTTGATACATTCATATCATCCAATTTGATTCTCTAAATATGCTTATATAACTTTCTTCCCCTACCAACAACTGCGTGTAAAAAGTATATATATATAAAGAAGTATGTATATTTTATTGGAAGAAACAACTCATATCAATTGTTCAATAGAAACTTTATTGGTCAATTGTTTTGATGTTTCCTTACCATTGTTTGTGTATATCGAGTATATGTCAATAACAACAAGCCTCCAACATTATGAATATTATTTGCATAAACACAGCTTATGAAAGGTTGTTATTTCTTTGATTTCCCCTATGGTTAAAATACTCCACCAGATCAGTCACCTTATCTCAACTGCTTCGGAAGCTGTTTGAATTTCTACCGCTAGGGGGTGCGTTCTACCGCTAAAGGGTTCGTTCTACCGCTAAAGGGTTCGTTCTACCGCTAGGGGGCGCGTTCTACCGCTTGTGTGTTCGTTCTACCGCAAGGGGGCGCGTTCTACCGCTAGTGGGTTCGTTCTACCGCTAGGGGGTGCGTTCTACCGCTAGGGGGCGCGTTCTACCGCTTGTGGGTTCGTTCTACCGCTAGGGGCGCGTTCTACCGCTAGGGGGCGCGTTCTACCGCTAGTGGGTTCGCTCTACCGCTAGGGGGCGCGTTCTACCGCTAATGGATTCGTTCTACCGCTAGGAGCGTGTTCTACCGCTAGGGGGCGCGTTCTACCACTTGGGGTCGTGTTCTACCGCTAGGGGGCGCGTTCTACCGCTTGTGTGTTCGTTCTACCGCTAGGGGGCGCGTTCTACCGCTAGTGGGTTCGCTCTACCGCTAGGGGGCGCGTTCTACCGCTAATGGGTTCGTTCTACCGCTAGGGGCGCGTTCTACTGCTAGGGGGCGCATTCTACCACTTGGGGTCGTGTTCTACCGCTAAAGGGTTCGTTCTACAGCTAGGGGGTGGGTTCCACCACTAGAGGCGCATTTTACAACTTGGGGCGCGTTCTATCGCTAGTAGGCGCGTTCTACCGCTAGGGGCGCATTCTACCACTAGAAGAGGGCGCATCTTACCTGTCTCTTAAAGGAAACAAAGCGCGCATCGCAACATCAAAATAGAAATAGAATAGAACCACTGATTGATGAAATAAAATAACCGTAGAGTTTAAAGCTTATAAACTCACGATGTTATTTTGAATGTAAGAGCAACACATTTTGGTTCTATTTTGCATTATTTATTGAACTTATTTCATTTGAGTATTTTACCTTTATTCGAATAAGGTATTTAGATTTCTTCCAATATAGGATTCCTCCACTCAATCAATATTCATTGAAAACATGACCAGCTAGAACTAATTTAATAAGACCTCAATTTTTTTTTAATTGATAAACTTACGCAGTTGTACTAAACAGAATAGTCAGACTACAAATATCCCACTTTTCATCTTGCGTTGAATCTAACAAGCAAAGGCCGAATTCCTTTAGTCTTATTTTGGTGTTTGTTGATCCGAAAAGTTTTGAAGTGAGTCCCTTTGCGGCTGGTTCGTCCGTACAATATCCCTGTGCAGTCAACTCAGCACTTTCAAGAGTCTCTCCTGCAGATTTATCATTCTGTTTAGGATATAAAGCGTATTGGCATCTCAAATATTTCGATTCGAACACACGCAATAGAGGAATTGTTTGAATTTCTCCAATAATAATCTACAACAAATTTCCCATCGGCTTCTCTAAGCCTGCAAATTTGAATGAGATTTAAGAGGTAGGGAGTTAACAAGAAGGATGAAATAAAGGTTATGTTATTATTTAGAGTACAATATCAATAGGATTTACGTTACTATCAACATGCTCATTATTTTGATGTCATAGAATAGTGCGTGTACTGATGACGACAACACTATGCTACATAAGCTAGACAAATCGCCTTGTAGAACTTTTAATGTATAATTAGAATAAGAAATCGCATTATCTTCGTAAATAAAAATAACTTTCGGTAACATTTGTAGTAAGTTGATGGTATTCATTTCAATTAACTACTATGGCATCATTGATTACTTTAGATAATATTTACCTTAGTTCTCCCCTGTATAATAATGTAGTTAACATTTTACCCCTCGATATCAGATCATTTCCTTATAGCGATCATTTCCTGATAGCGATCCATTCCATGATTGCATCTTTATTCTCATTTAGTCGAAATTTGATTTATTCACATAGGTTTTGTTAGAAAAGTATATAAAAAATATATTGAAACTAATGTCTAGCTTTATAGTATTGGTTATCAATAAACGATTTTTACTATTTATAGAAAATTCAAATTCCGACTATAATTTGGTCAACATTAATTTGGTACAGCAAATACTGTCTTGCAGTTTTCTATTATTTTCTTGCAGTTTTCATTACAGTGAGGGGTTACTCCTCTTCATTACAGTGAAGGGTTACTCCTCTTCATTACAGTGAAGGGTTACTCCTCTTCATTACAGTGAAGGGTTACTCCTCTTCATTACAGTGAAGGGTTACTCCTCTTCATTACAGTGAAGGGTTACTCCTCTTCATTACAGTGAAGGGTTACTCCTCTTCATTACAGTTTATAGTGAAGGGTTGGTTCTAGAAAAATTCGGTCTCGCTTATAATGATGTCATTAAAGAACAATATTAGAAAAGTTGAAAGTATGAGTACTAAAATGTGTAGTCTATTTATTAGAATCATATAACATCATTACCTGCTGTAAAATGATAAGCAAAATTAGTAATTTTGACATTCATTTAACATGAGATTTCAGCGGAAAATTCGGTCTCGGAAATTTTGGTTTTGGAACTTTCGGTCTGAGGTAAAAATAAAACTTTTAGACGTATCGGGGGACATGTCGCCCCCCCCCCCCCCCTGACAAGTCATTATACAACCAGAAAGTGTGCAGTAAAACAAATTAGCGGATACAACAAACTACTTAACGGCCATTTATGTTGAGAGGTCATTTATTATTTCAAGACCGAAATTTTTGGTCATCGAAATCTTCGAGACTGAAATTTTAGGCCATCCACCGAAGGGTTCCCCTCGGTTTAACCAGCAGTTACCACTTGCTTCCCATTACTGGTTAGTGAGTTGAGTGACAGAGATATTAGTGACTGTGACAGGCTTTGTTGGTCATTCCATTGATGTAGCAGTCATTGCAGTCTCAGTCCAAATAGGAATAGTTCGAGTGACCAATAAACGGTTTGACTTGACACTCGCTTATGATTGCCAATTGTTATTCTGTCACTTGTTTGTCTTTGTTTTAACTTATTGTTATGGAAAGAGTAACAGATAATGAAGGCAGAGCTTTAATGGTCTGATATATTCACAACTTTTTAAGGATGGTAACTTAATATATATATTGTCATTAATGCACAAATAGTAGCAACAGTTTCTCCATACCTGTAGGTAAAATATTATACCTTCATTAATGATACTTTTTATCTTTCCAGGTGAGTGTTCTATATTAATGGTGACCAATTTGCGAAGAAAATAAGGTAAGCCATGAATGTTTATGTTCGTTTGTCATAGTCTAATTATTTAGAATTTAATTAATATTTAATTAAATTTTTAAAATATTAATAATTTATTTAATAGTTCCACATAATTGAGTTTTGTTAGCGAAAAATATACTTACATAACATAATATTTATTAATACGATTAACATGATAAAAGTTTACTAAAATCGGTTAAAAATATTGCTATAGGGTAATGCAAACTGTCTTGCATGCACATATCCATTAATTTCATTCAAATTACTACATTGTTTGTTAACCTCTAAAGCTTCTGTATGTTTGATCACTTCAATTAAACTAAGACTTCATCTAACCTCTACAAAATCATGTAAATAATCTACTACAACTGTGAAGTTTGTAACAGAAAAATTGTAATAGAAACTTTTTACTTTAATGGCGATAATTAGGGAGTATAACATTTTCACCACCATTTCATCCACAATGAAGTCACTTAGTTTTAGTTGTGTTGAGGGGCGTTACTTTTGAAGATCTTTCACGTAATTATTATATGTCAGTGAGTGCTGAGGTACCATAAATCATGTGGCCATAACTTCCATAAATAGTTAAGACAGATCACATAGGCAGGGTACGCCCAAGTGATCTCTGGTGACCGTAGTCATCTTCTCCTACTCCATATTCATGCCTTAGCCACAGAAATTTAGCTAAGCAGTCACAGTGATTGGCTTTGCTAGGT
This sequence comes from Caprella mutica, assembly GCA_947561585.1. NCBI lineage: Eukaryota > Metazoa > Arthropoda > Malacostraca > Amphipoda > Caprellidae > Caprella > Caprella mutica. The sequence continues at coordinate 351,285 of CANNZV010000100.1, forward strand.
GAGGATGTGCCTTTTACCTGCAATCAGTCTTACTGCCCAAATAGGAAGAAAGGATCTAACTACCACCAATTGCTGTTTTTAGGTTGGGTAAGTTACGAATTATTGGTAAGTTCCACATCTTCGGTCATATAAGAAAAACGATATAATAATAATATTCAATTATATTTTTAATGGTATCCATGATACCTGCAGGTATCATGGATACCATTAAAAAATAAAAAATAAATAATAATTATTTTATCGTTTTTCTTACACATATGAGTGAACATGTGTATCTGACCGATAATTCGTAACTTACCCCACAACTTACTATTAAGTTTTAGGTATATTGTATAATGTATATGTTTGATTGTTCGGTACAATTATAACTCTAATGCAATACATTAATTTTTCAAAAGAAAATAGAGAGTGACATCACATTGGATTGAGTTCATAAGGTCATCTAGTCATTATCTAGTCAATTTCTACCAATTCTCAACCTAATGACCAAACTATTTAACAACACTCGAGGCCCACTAACTTGATGTGTGTTTGTTCTGTTGAAAATAGTGTTAGATAGGAACACACTTCCTTAACCTGCTGTACAGCAAAACCTCGCAGTAGACCAGAGTTACGTTCCAAGTTTGTTCGGTCTGGTAAGAAACTCACTTCAGTAGTTTCCTACTAGACCAAAGTCGTTTTCTCTAAAAGTAAAGCGGTGACTTTAAAAGTTCGATAGCTCTATTTGTTTATGATAACTGTAATGCTAAATTAATGGTGACTAACATACCAATTTTGAAGGAAACACATTTAGAAACACTATGATTTTTTTGTTGCATTAAAATGAATATAACATTTTTTAAATTAAATTTTCATTTTATGAAATTACAATAGTCTTCACTGTATCTAGTTTTCTGTAACTTTTCACATCATTTTTTTCTTAGCACAGACTCTACCATTAAATCTGAAATCGCTTCTGCCTTATGTTTTATTCTAAAAACAGCATAAATAAATATGATATTTATTTTAAATTAGAGAAATTTCTTTAAAACAGTATTGTAATTACTACTCCTTGTAATATTTACACTAGAATAACTGTCAGGAGACAAAAATTGTGTTTTGTCTAGTACGAAGTTTTTTCCAGTACAGTTTCAAAAAATGTTGGTCTAATAGGAGGTTTGTCTACTAGGAGGCTGGTCTACTACGAGGTTTTGATGTACCTATATTTGCCATTTTTCTTTCAATGTTACTTGGCTAAATTATAAAGAAAATAGAATGAAAATATTTAACTGCGTTGTATATACAGGGTACTCAACAAAAAAGTAGCCCTAACTTTAATATAACTTAAAATCTATGGTAGTTATTTCGGCTGCAAACGATATTCTATAGTAAATTTTCTACTGTGTTGAAGTTGTTATTCATTTCCCTCTCACGGTGTTTGATATTTCGCTAAAATATTTTCACCATAGCTACATCAAAATTAATAAATTATAGAAAATAATCAATTCGCTATGGCGCAAAGAACTAATAAAATATCATGCATAAAACTACTTATATGATATACATAAAACTATTGAAAATGATATGCATAAAACTATTGAAAATGATATGCATAAAACTATTGAAAATGATATGCATAAAACTATTGAAAATGAAACACATAAAACGGATACACATACATGTAATACATTGAACTATGCTCTTCATTTCTAGCATAGTTTACCGTACATATGGTTTTCTACGAAGGTAACTTTCAAAAACAAACTACTTTATATACGTACAACCGTTTCGTTTTCTATGAACTATAAATAGGGATAAAATAGGGATAACTGCCAGATATTAACTAAATTATATTTTTTTAAATTGATGAAATATATAATGTTAAATATTTATCAGAACTAATATAGGTAGTAAGAAATTTATAAATCAATGTTACTTTTATCATATCTTATATTATGGACTATAGCTACTAGAGAAAAGAGTCACTGTCCCGGACAAGAAGGTTTTATTCCTGGGATATTCCCTTAATATCTACAATATTTCCTCCTTATCTGCACTCACAGTTTGATGATGAGTGGACATTCCTGTAACAATAATATTGGATAGTATTCAAATTCTTATACGAGGGAATATTCCAGGAATATTGGAGAGTTACAGTATTCGGTCAGATATCATCCTAGGATATTCAGGGAATATCATATTTCTATTGTATTCCATACGAAACAAATTGGAATATTCTTGGAATATATATTTTTGATAGTGTTCCATTATGAATATCCCATAAATATCCCAAAAATTATCAAACTATTTACGTATACTAGTATTCCCAAAAGATATAACGAAGGAATATCCCTGGAACAATTGGGATCTAGAGTATTCTTCTTGAAACAATGAGGGAATGTCACAGGAATCGAATGAAAAATTTTACTTCCTAAGAAATAATATGAATATCCCTGGAACTATTTCAATATTTTTGATAAGGAATATATCCCATTACGTAATATGAAGGAATGTTCCTGGAAGATGGGAAATTTAAAGTATGTATTTCAAATAACAAAGGAATGTCAATGGAATCGAACGATGATTTATTTTATTTCCTTAGAATTTGGATGTCTTATTGGATTGTGAGATGAACTGTTATAATTTGGATTTCATATGTTCCCTTCTAATTTTTATCATCTATATAATTTTTAACGCTACTTGTAGTTTTAGAGGATAGCGCAAGAGTTAAGCTCTTCAACTATGAGGTGTTAGATTTCCGTGTTAGGTATGTGCTTCCATTTTCATCTTCCATTCATACAAAACACCTTCACAGAGCTTTTCTGCATCCATGTGCATTGTCACCGACTTATGATGCGACTTCTTATAAAAGTCACTTTCCTTTCTGGCTGCTTCTTCCAGTCCCTTGTATTTCAAAACGTCAGCGATATGGCCTTTTGTTCTAAAGCAGATACTAAACCACCAAGTGAATTAAAAATATCGATCTAAATGAATAGAGTTTCGGATCAGCAAATTTAATGCTGGCTCCCTATTAGAAATTAGTAGTACCTACAAAAATTACTTATTTCGTTTGTATGAAATCCGAAACTACTAAAATTTGCGAATCAGGTAGACAAAACCTACACCCAAAAGAGATAGTAGTTAAATTAGTGTCAATTCAAGAAAAAAGATGTTAGTATTGTGATTGTAAATGTTTATCGAATGTACACCATTGTTTCATATTTTATCGACAGCAGTTATCACTCAACTATTTTCAATTTGGATTTGAAGTTAAGTATTGATATCTGGTGATAACGGAATAAGAGTAGGGTCAAGCAAGTAAATTGCGGCGGGGTACAGTCATGTTTTTTAATTCTTATTTACTTAGTTAAATAAATGAAGAACTACTTAGATAGAAATAACTGAGAGTTGCTAATGAGGTTTGTTGTATCCGCTAGTTTGTTGTACTGCACACTTCATGATTGTTTAATGACCTGGCAGGGGGGTTCGGGGGGCGACACGACCCCCGATATACATATATTTTATGTTTAATCAGTAATGAACAACAAAAGTGTCAATAAGGATTGAAAAACATGGGGGCTCGTGACCAGGGGGGGGGGTTGGTTCTTGACCGGGGGGGCTTATGACCGGGGGGGCTCTTGACCGAGGGGGCTCATGACCGGGAGGGCTCTTGACCGAGGGGGCTCATGACCGGGAGGGCTTTTGACCGGGGGGGCTTATGACCTATACACCCAATTGCGACACACTAACTAACTGCGGCCTCTACCAACTGATACATCATAGCTTCAAAACACACGTTGAAAACAAAAAAAAATTTAGCGTGCACTGCGCTTCTTTTGATAGCTATGCAACATTTTAATGTAATTTCGGCTCAGAATGTTTTTAGACTCTCTTGAGAGGGCCGCAATTAAAAATTAAAGGGCCGCATTTTACCTGCGTGACCCTACTTACCCAAGCTATACCTACCGTACTATTTAAGTTTGTAGGCCTATTTCTATTCATATGTACCTAGTTTATACTTTAATAGTGAATGGGTTCACTATATGCTTATTTATATTATGAAATGTTTATTAATATTTAGAAATAACCTAGGTCCTAGGTTAAACAATTCATATTCTCTATCCTGTGTAAGTGAAATATAAAAATTTCATAAAACAATTTCTTCAGTGACCTGTCCTTAAACTGACTAGTCACTAGATTTTAATAGTAAAATTTTAAAAGTGCCAATAATGATTTTCAGTGTTAATAATATTCATAGTAGCTTTTCTTCGTTCATGAGCCCATTCTCGTTTTATTGTTATTCAATTTTTTTACTTTTTTGACCCATATGGTTTCTCAAAAACTTTTTTCCTAGGTATCTAAATCTGTATTCCCTTTAAGATCTATTTTTTCATCTTTTAAAATTTGAAAGAATATGTTCACTTAGGTTTTTATTTAATTTATGGATTAACTAATTGAATACATATTATTGATAGATGATAACTAATTACTTTATTTCTTTTTAGGTACCACTGTCACAGTTTCTGGCAATATGGTTGATTAAGAAGTTACAAATCTAGAGACATGTCCTCTTCCTTTCATTGTGTGTACTATATGGCATGAAGTGCGTGCACTAAAATGGTTACTATTCATTAGTCCGACGCCCCATTTGTCCGACGCCCCACTAGTCCGACGCCCCAGTAGTCCAACACTTTTGTAATTTATTAATGATTTAACATAAAATATATGTATATCGGGGGGCGTGCCACCCCCCGAACCCCCCTGCCAGGTCTTTAAGCAAACATGAAGTGTGCAGTACAAAAAACTAGCGGATACAACAAACTACATTAAATGATGAAATAAAATAATGGATTGTATCATAGATTACTATTAGAAATAAAGTAAAATAAAAGAGTAATATAAAAATTTTAAAATGAAAAAAAATGAAAAATTAATTTATTATTTAGATTAGTTATTAATTGAGTATACCTATTTAATCATATTTTTTATTTTAATCAAAAAATAAAAATAACACAGAAAGATGGGGCGTCGGACTAATGGGGCAGTAAATGAAGCCTACGAGTCTACCTAACACAAAATCTAAGAGGAAAATGAAGAGGTGATAGTAGGGGCGTCAGACTAGTGAGAAGTTCTCCACTAAAACTATAGCTGCACTGACATCACTAGATTCACTTCATAGTCGAGAATATGAAGTAATTTAAGATTAATGACGAACTTTATTACTCGATTGAACAAATTTGCTCCAGGTTAAAGTAAAGAACCAAATACAAAAGACTTTGTACTAGTTGTCACACAGGAAAGTAGATCATAGAAAACTTCGCCCACCAATCGATTGTAGTGTTCAATAATTTTGCAAAAAGATACGATATCACTGTTGAGTGTTGACTGCATTAACAGATGGAAGAGGAAAATGAAAAGGTGATGGTGAATGAAACCTGTGAGCCTTTCTTAACTAAAAATTGAAAACTTTGCAAGTGAAAAGTACAACCATAGCGCTATAGAATAAATAAGAAATACCTAGTGAAAAATACTGAGAGCTAATAGAATATAGATATAGCCTCTATAACATATAAACAAGTTACCCAGGAATTAATTTATGTTCGATTACATTTGATTGCATTGAGCCCATCTCTAAATCATGTGTTATTTGATATTTTAATAAAATGATTGACGTATGTTTAGTTTCTTTCATTCCATACTAGTACAAAGGGGCAATTATTGTGGAAATGCCTAGATTTAAGTTATGTCTCCTGTAATTAAATTTTTAATATTGGTAGATTTTTTATATAAAGTTATTTATAAGATAATTTGTTCAAGTTAAACTTCTTTTTGTGTAGCTATGCGACAATTGAGTTATGAACTCAATTGATTAGTGATACACGGCTAGTGATCCCTCTTCTTTTGGATGTCTTATTCCATAGGCTTTCCTTCATTATTCCCTCTTCCTTTAATTGTCTTATTCCATAGGCTTTCCTTCAATATTCCCTCTTCCTTTAATTGTCTTATTCCATAGGTATTCCTTAATTATTCCCTCTTCCTTTAATTGTCTTATTCCATAGGCTTTCCTTCATTATTCCCTCTTCCTTTAATTGTCTTATTCCATAGGCTTTCCTTCATTATTCCCTCTTCCTTTAATTGTCTTATTCCATAGGTATTCCTTCATTATTCCTTCTTCCTTTAATTGTCTTATTCCATAGGCTTTCCTTCATTATTCCCTCTTCCTTTAATTGTCTTATTCCATAGGTATTCCTTCATTATTCCCTCTTAGTTTAGAAGTCTTATTCCATTGGTATTCCTTCATTATCCCCTCCATCTATGGATGACTCATTCCATTGACATTCCTTTATTATTCCATTGAGATTCATCTGTGTGATTCCCTAGATATTCCTCTGTGATTTATTGAACTATTCCATAAAAGTATCAAAAAAATGCATTCCTTCAATATCAAAAAATTATCATCATGGAATATTCCTTCGGAATATTCCGAGAATGTTTTGGGAATATCCATTTTTTTTATGCTAAATTTACAAATCACAGTATTCTATTTATTTTTTCAGATATTATAAATTTGTTTCAGATCGATTTTAAATATCTATAAGTAGTAAAATTAGTTGAGTTTCTTTTTGAAAATGTAAAATCAGCAAACTGAAAATATCAGCATTACAGATACAGTTTTCTTTGAGACTGATTAGTAGTGATTTAGAAAATAATTAATTAACGCAAAATATGAAGTAAAAAAATATATTTTGAAAAATAATTTAACAAGAATCTTATTTTTATTTTTAATTTATATAATGTAGTTAAAACACCTACCAACCTACAGTACCTACCAACCTACAGTACCTACCAACCTACAAAGCACACACCAACCTACAAAGCACACACCAACCTACAGCACACACCAACCTACAGCACACACCAACCTACATCACACACCAACCTACAGCACACACCAACCTACAGCACACACCAACCTACAGCACACACCAACCTACAGCACACACCAACCTACAGCACACACCAACCTACAGCACACACCAACCTACAGCACACACCAACCTACAGCACACACCAACCTACAGCACACACCAACCTACATCACACACCAACCTACAGCACACACCAACCTACAGCACACACCAACCTACAGCACACACCATCCTACAGCACACACCAACCTACAGCACACACCAACCTACAGCACACACCAACCTATACACCCCCTCCCCTCCTTTATTCCATGCTCTGTACCATCAGTTTGTGACACAAGAAATACGAGAACATTAGTGAGTAGTGAGGCACTGTAGTGAGGCACTGTAGTGAGGCACTGTAGTGAGGCACTGTAGTGAGGCACTATAGTGAGGCACTGTAGTGAGGTACAGTGAGGCACTGTAGTGAGGCACTATAGTGAGGCACTGTAGTGAGGCACTGTAGTGAGGTACAGTGAGACACTGTAGTGAGTCACTATAGTGAGGCACTGTAGCGAGGCACTGTAGTGAGGCACTATAGTGAGGCACTGTAGTGAGGCACTGTAGTGAGGTACAGTGAGGCACTATAGTGAGGCACTGTAGTGAGGCACTATAGGGAGGCACTGTAGTGAGGTACAGTGAGGCACTATAGTGAGGCACTGTAGTGAGGCACTATAGTGAGGCACTGTAGTGAGGTACAGTGAGCCACTATAGTGAGATTTGAGACAACAAATATTATAATATAATCATATTTAAGTAGCAGTCAATTGTTTCCAAATCAGAAAATAGTTCTTAAGTTAAATAATCTGGTGCTTAGAAGTTAGTTGACAATAAAATATAACTGTAAGTAACTGTTAATGTTGACTATTTTATGATAAATGATGATGAAAAGCAGTGATGGGGAATGAGGTTCACTGTGAAATTATTCCCTGGGAAAAAGTTATGTCAGAGGCTTTACTTGGTGTTCCTAGTCTTTATATGGGGGGATGGGGGGGGGGGTACACTACTGTTACGGTGTGGTACATCTCTTGCCAACGAGAGCTTTGACGAAATTATTAAAGAATAACTTTATTGAAGAATAAAGATGAAAGTTAGCTTGATCATACTGGCCTACAGTTAATAATGACATTTTTATTTCTCTAATAATTGGATCACTATACTTTTAAGTTCTTTACCTTAAAATCCAGTTTTATCCAAACATTGATCCGAGTTTCATTATGCTGGTATATATTCACTGTGAGTAGGTTGTTCTTACTACACAATTGTATATTTTCCATTGCTTTCCAGATTTATTTGATATTTAGGTAGGTAAGATGAGTACCTAGATGATTTTGAAAAGGGCAATTTGTTGGTAGGAGCTTCGATCATCATAACCGGTGAGCTTTTGAGCTACCATATCGTGGACTATGACACAATTCGAAAAACAAGGTAAAACCTTCAGCAAATGGAGCAACTCTTGTCTGCCTTCCAAGCTCTCTGATAGAGTTCTGCGATCATTTAACTGCGTTTGGAGGAAAAACCAGCAAACTACAGCGACTAAGGTGTGTGCAGAGTTAAATCATCATCTAAGCAATCTAGTTTCTACCAGAGCTGTTCGTCGTGAGCTTCATGAAGCTGGATATCACGGAAGAGCCGCCATCAAGAAACCCATGCTTGAGAAGCAGATGATCTGGTGCTGCGATCACAAAACCTGGTCTCCAAATCAGTGGAAGCGAATAATATTCTCTGATGAATCCAGTTTTACTCTTTCTCCAACTTCGGGGTGAGTTTACGTGAGGCAGCCCAAAGATATGGCTTGGGCTCTCTTGGTCCAATTGTTATCTAACATGTTAGGATCAACAGAAAAGATAACCTGAAAAATCTGTTTCCAGAAGAGGACGTCATATTCCAAGAAGAACTGCCTATATCGTTAGCAATTGGTATGAAGAGCATGAAACTGAGCTGGAACACATGAAATCTCAATATCATTGAGCATTTGTAGTGTATACTCGAGAGACAAATGACAAATCAGGAATCGGTAACCTCCACCCTCCCGTCTGGCGAAAGTTTTGATGGAAGAGTGGCCGAAAATTTCGATGGAAGAAGTCAAAAAGCTTTATGATTCCATTTCAAGACATATTGAAGCTATAGTGAAGGCTAAAGGGAATCCAAATCCATATTAAACAGAGTTTCTCCAAATTTAACAAGTGTTCCAATTTTTCTTTCTAATTTTTTTGTAAACTTTTTCATCCTGATACCAAAACAGTAACAATTTACTATTAAGTACACCTCACTAGGCGTGTGACTAATAGATGTAAGTATTTGCCTATTAATTATCCCTTGGTATACCTCATTACAATTCACTCTATGTTGATCGTTAGCCCCCTCTAGCGGGGGGTTAACGCATCGAATATCAGGAGGAAATTGACTAAAGCAAGGGAAATGGGATTCACCTTTTCGATGTTAGACAAGATACCAATAATCAATGAGACTATTACCTTAGTAGAGACTTACTTACTGGTGCCTATATTTCACTCACATGTGCTTAATAAATTATATTGATGTGTATATTTCACTCACATGTGCTTAATAAATTATATTGATGTGTATATTTCACTCACATGTGCTTAATAAATTACATTGATGTGTATAATGTATATTTCACTCACATGTGCGTATTTCATAAAAGAAGGAATTTGTCGCATAAAAAATGGATTTTGAACCACCTTGTTATAATACCCCCTTTCTCACTCCACCACCCCCTTCTTACTCCACCACCCCCCTTCTCACTCCACCACCCCCCTTCTCACTCCACCACCCCCCTTCTTACTCCACCACCCCCCTTCTCACTCCACCACCCCCCTTCTTACTCCTCCACCCCCCTTCTCACTCCACCACCCCCCTTCTTACTCCACCACCCCCCTTCTTACTCCACCACCCCCTTCTTACTCCACCACCCCCCTTCTTACTCCACCACCCCCATTCTTACTCCACCACCCCCCTTCTCACTCCACCACCCCCCTTCTTACTCCACCACCCCCCTTCTTACTCCACCACCCCCCTTCTCACTCCACCACCCCCCTTCTCACTCCACCACCCCCCTTCTCACTCCACCACCCCCCTTCTCACTCCACCATCCCCCTTCTCACTCCACCACCCCCCTTCTCACTCCACCACCCCCCTTCTCACTCCACCACCCCCCTTCTCACTCCACCACCCCCCTTCTCACTCCACCACCCCCCTTCTCACTCCACCATCCCCCTTCTCACTCCACCACCCCCCTTCTTACTCCACCAACCCCCTTCTCCATCCACCACCACCCCCCTTCTCCATCTACCACCACCCCCCTTCTCTCTCTACCACCCCCTTTCTCACTCTATCACCCCCCTTCTCTCTCTCTATCACCCCCTTCTCACTCTATCACCCCCTTCTCACTCTATCATCCCCCTTCTCACTCTCCAAATTATAGCTCCATGTCTCTCCATATTTCAGCTCCATATTGAGCTGATAACTCCATATTGGAATAACTCCATGATCTCCTAACCGAATTACTCAAGAATTAACTAATAAAAAGCTTCAAAGTTTGAGACTGGCATTTTACTCTGAAGTTCTATCAATTATTTCTCATGCGAGTTTGCGCCCGACTAACTCTAGAGTTAATTATTCGGTTGGCGGGGAGTAATTATGAGAATGGTTTGATTTGCCCATCTTGTCTTCAATCAAAGGAATGAATTATGGAGTCAGGTGACTTTGATTCGGCCAAAGGGGGGGGCATATCATGGAGGGGGACAACATATCAAGGAGAAGGACAACACATCAAGGAGGGGGGCAACATATCAAGGAGAGGGACAACATATCAAGGAGAGGGCCAACATATCAAGGAGAGGGCCAACATATCAAGGAGGGGGGCAACATATCAAGGAGGGGGGCAACATATCAATGAGGGGGGGGGGGAACATATCAAGGAGGGGGCCAACATATGAAGGAGAGGGACAACATATCAAGGAGAGGGCCAACATATCAAGGAGAGGGCCAAAATATCAAGGAGAGGGACAACATATCAAAGAGAGGGCCAACATATCAAGGAGGGGGACAACATATCAAGGAGAGGGCCAACATATCAAGGAGAGGGACAACATATCAAGGAGGGGGCAACATATCAAGGAGGGGGGGGGGGGGCAACATATCAAGGAGAGGGCCAACATATCAAGGAGAGGGGCAACATATCAAGGAGGGGGGGGGGGGGGGCAACATATCAAGGAGAGGGCCAACATATCAAGGAGGGGGGCAACATATCAAGGAGGGGGCCAACATATCAAGGAGAGGGCCAACATATCAAGGAGAGGGACGACATATCAAGGAGAGAGCCAACATATCAAGGAGAGGGCCAACATATCAAGGAGAGGGCCAACATATCAAGGAGAGGGACAACATATCAAGGAGAGGGACAACATATCAAGGAGAGGGCCAACATATCAAGGAGAGGAACAACATATCAAGGAGTTTGCCAACATATCAAGGAGAGGGCCAACATATCAATGAGAGGGCCAACATGTCAAGGAAAGGGACAACATATCAAGGAGAGGGCCAACATATCAAGGAGAGGGACAACATATCAAGGAGAGGGACAACATATCAAGGAGAGGGTCAACATACCAAGGAGTGGAGATAAGGGACTAATAGTGCGATGTAATAAGTATTTACATTCAATGTGTGTTTTTTGTTAAATTACTCACTAAAAAGACTAAATATTTCTTATTACAGAACTTTAAAATAGGAATTATTTTCCCTTTTACATCCTCATTTTCGATGTCATTTGTTTAGTTGAATAAATTGTTGAGCCTGTAAAGGTTATTTTGTGAATGTTCTACAGCGTACGATTTCACACCTAGTAAAATATAAATGTACCTTCTTATAGACATATCTCTTTAATACTAGTGACATAAATTATGAAAATAATTTTCTGAATTCCAAAAAAGTTCAGTAACCTATAATATCTAAATTATTAAAATCACTTACTTCTTTGATGGATAAGGATTCTTAGGTCATTAAGGGGTGATCTATTTCAAACTGTAAAGATAAAATTAATTAAGTGATTGTTTAGTATTATTTAAAATGAGTGTGGTTTAGATATTGGCAATATATCAGAGTGATTGAAGACCAATATTAGGAGCGTATTGGCGGCATATAGGCTAACCATCAAGAACACCGTAGTTCAAACACTGGATTCAAATACTGAGCTTTGATGCGCACCAATTATGTTTGTCTATATATTGCTATTTTAATTAAAATTCCTTCAAAGTACTAATCCACAGAGGTTAAACCAGGCTTCAATGTTAAATATTGGCAACCTGCCCATCTAATTATTAACGTATTTGATCACTGTCATTTATGAGTGGGATAGTAGTCTTTGATCATTTATTAGATCGCACAGTGTGGCAAATGTTGAGACTCTACCAAAAATGTACAGCGTGAATTTGGATTATTTTTTTGCGGTATTTATATGGAATTTTAAAAATTGACTGAAGAATGTAATATAATTAATAGTGGTTTATACAGGATATTTCCGAATTAAGGCAACAAGTCCACCGTATTAAATAAATCGTTAAATTCCTAGATCACGTCCCTATTTTATTTAGTGACGCGAACTAGGCATTGATCTAATTACCCCTGTTGAAGGTATAAATATGAAATAGATAATGAAATAGTTACGCGAACTAGGAATTTACCAATGAATCATTTAAAATCGATAATTGATTCTAAGTATAGATTAATTGATTCATTGCAAAAAATGTTGATAAATAGTTCAAAGGTTTGATATTTTTTTAATATTTAAGGAGACTGGTTGGAACTGATAAACCAGGACGAGGCCGTAAACGATACGTACGGACCAAAACAATTGAGTTACATAGAAACTCACCTCAAATTCATCGTAAACTGACTGCAGAGGCCTGTATATGAAAAATTATAATGCCTGAGTGCAGAAAAAAGATCTGAGAGCATAACCATCTAACCTGCTGAAACGCCATGAGCTATACTGACAGTCATGAGAGAATAAAAGCTGAAAGAATTCATCACATCACCTATGACATTACTGAAGACTCGTCCCCTAACTTGGTGTTCACAGATGAGAAGAAATTTGACGTTCAGCTAGCTATGAACTTTGAGTATGATCCAGTTTTGGAGTTCATCAAGTTCAACATAGAGTATGATTGTGACGAGACGTTAAAATGCCTTGTGGGGTCAAATTGAACTCATATCGGTACAATATCTTTCATTCTAGAACCAAAGTTGCTACCGTAGGCTATAGAACACTTTCAATGTTCACCATGAAGTCTCAAACAGGATTCGACACCATCACATGACTCCAAATTGATCCAAACTTGGATTTCAAGAATATTCCAGCAATGAGTCCAGACTTTAATCCGTTGGTCTTTTCTATCCGGTCTCTCTAGAACAGTGGTCGGCAACCCCCGGTCCGCGGGACAGTTGGTACCGGACCGCGGAAGGATATTCAATAATTCAATTCAAGAAATGGAAATATTTTTATATAAGTGTGACCTCACATAAATGGATAGTACAAGTTGGTAGACAATTGGTAGAGACAAATACATTCAAAATGAATATATAATGAATAACAATCAGAGTTGTTTTAATAAAGAGATTCAGGGTCCTCTCTCTTGACCCGTGTGAAAAAGTACAGCCTCACTCTAACCTTCAAGACACGTTCGAATCCCACTAAGACGCGTATATACCTGACTACAGACTACTACTATCTCATTATAAATTTTTCGTACTTAAGTAGCACTATCTCTTTTGGAATCATCTGCAATATTAGAAAACCAAGATTTCACTCCTGTAAAAACTGAACGCCAATTATTCATCTCCTGTACAATTCGCGCACCAATAATTTCGCTCCTGTACAATCGGCCCCCAAGTGATTTCACTCCTGTACAATCCAAACCCCAATGATTTCCCTCCTGTACAATCCAAACCCCAATGATTTCCCTCCTGTACAATCCAAACCCCAATGATTTCCCTCCTGTACAGTCCAAACCCCAATGATTTCTCTCCTGCACAATCCAAACCACAATGATTTCCCTCCTGTACAATCCACACCCCAATGATTTCCCTCCTGTACAATCCACACCCCAATGATTTCCCTCCTGTACAATCCGCACCCCAATCAATGATTTCTCTCCTGCACAATCCAAACCCCAATGATTTCCCTCCTGTACAATCCACACCCCAATGATTTCCCTCCTGTACAATCCACACCCCAATGATTTCCCTCCTGTACAATCCACACCCCAATGATTTCCCTCCTGTACAATCCGCACCCCAATCAATGATTTCACTCCTGTACAATCGGCCCCCAAGTGATTTCCCTCCTGTACAATCCGCACCCCAATCAATGATTTCACTCCTGTACAATCGGCCCCCAAGTGATTTCCCTCCTGTACAATCCACACCCCAATGATTTCCCTCCTGTATAATCCACACCCTAATAATTAATTGGGTGCGATTTCTACAGGTGATCCTTTTTTTTATCTGATTATGTTTTTTTTTGTACCTGAGTAATTAAATTATTTTGACCTGAGTATATTATTACCATTTTATGTACCAGATTCAGATTGTTATTGTGAAAGGAATGTTTAAATAAAGGATTATTTTATATTAGCTCCAGAAAGCAGTAGCCTCTTAGAAGCGAACTAATTTTTGGTCTACCCAATACTATTAGCTACATTCATCCCACCGGGCCGCGAGAATATTGTTGAACATTTACCGGTCCGCGACGATAAAAAGGTTGCCGACCACTGCTCTAGAAGACAAGGGTCTCAGCTACTCCTCACACTTCTATCGAGTCTCTCAAAGAAAACAGGAAAGTGGAATGGGAAGCAATTCCACAGGAACAGATACGTGCCGCTTGCGCTGCATTTGTTCATAGACTAAAAGCTGTAGTTCTTTCTTATTAATTGGATGGTTATATCGAATATACGAAACATTGCAACATTTGCTTATTATTCACCTTTGAAAAAATTCAAATTGACCCTTCGAATTATAGTTTGTATAGAACCTAAATTTTGTATCCTTAATTCTATAACACCCTGTAATAAAAAAATCCCTTAATATACAAAACGTTCAGAAGATTGCACTTAGATTGGATCAAAAACATACATAAATGTATACTACACAACCATAACAAATTCATTCATACATATTTGATGTTTTAATACATTATTATACAAATAGGTTCCATCTGTAGCTACACATATTATATTCTTTTCACACTAAAGATCTTGACATACACATAAAAACTTCTAATTCATGTAACTATGTCATATATAGAATAGACTAGTAAAATAATAGATGTTTCACCAATGACTCAATTCCTTCTATCCTCTAATTCATAAATGGTTTTCTCGATATAGATTCATATTTCTTCCAGTCACTTCGTTTTCTATGATATATGAGGGGTGACTATAGAAAATATCCAATGCTTCAGTTGTTAAAGAATATTCAGCAACGAAATCTAGTCTACTGTCTAAAATATCCTTTATTGCAACTTCGAAATATAATCAATGTATTTGGTTCACTATTTAAATGATATATGATGATTAATGAACATTTATGTAGGGTACTAATATAATTTGAGGTAAAAAGGAGGGATTGAAAGAAAAAAAAAATGGAAAGTTTTATGTGTCGTTATATACATATTTCAGAACAAAAGATTATAAACTTTTGTTGAGTTAAAATGTTTGGGAATGGCAGTTTCTGCTAATAATTTTGCAAAAGGTATACATTATATATGTGTATATCAAACCTATGTGTATATTAAATAGGAGTTCCATTCTTGGAAAGGTAATTTAATTCGTTCTTTTTAGCAATATTATTATTATTTCTTTCTCCGTTGTTTTGAAGTAAAATCGTATTATTTGTTAAACAGTTTGTTTTCAATAGAAAAATAAAAGTGTTTTTAAATAGAAAGGTATTTTGTTCCCATAATGAATACAGTTAAACGATCATAATATTATTGTATTTTAATATGGTTGATCGGTATAAAACTGAATGGGGAAGGCCAATGCTTTAGGTATAATTGGCATATATGATAAATACGTATTTCTAAATATATACGAGTAATTATAATATTAATGTGATAACTGTAAAAATAATATAACTAATAACATATGATATATTATTCATTATATTTTAATAGTAAGTTGATCGGAAAGTTCTCTCAAACTTATCGTTCATCCACCGATAAATGAATAGTTTGTATTGAAGATCGAGAATTAGTTAGAATTTCAAATTTGTTTTCTTTACGCGTTTTATTTTAACAATAGGTATATATTTTTCTTTCATGTAAAATTGCATCTTAGTTTGATGATATTCTCTTGTTAGGGTGAAGTCAAAATTTCCTCTTGGAAATCCACCAAATTTCAATAGACTATTATTGAAAAGACGCATCAAAATATTCTTTGGAACTGGAGATATCAATTATTTCCGACATTTAGGAAATAAGGCGCGTCAATTTTTCGAAAATAGGGAGTAGAAAATAATACACATCTAAATTATATATGCGATAATGATACATAAATATTATACCACTATTAATCAAGAATAAGTAAGACAATAGAAACTAAGAAATGCAGTTAGATGAGGAAGCATTGCAAATGGCTACTGAGGTTAAAAAACTATCCATAACATCACAAACGTTTGTACTTCACTCAGCCGGTACCGGAAATATGTATATATACTATCCACAGTTGAAGTTCCTGAGCTTTGATGGAGTTATCTTTTTATCATAATATCACTCGATCTAATCAATATATTACGTAGATACCAATTCTACTACATTGGCAGATGATTGGTGTACATTTAATTATTTATAATATGTATTTACCTGCGCTACTAAATTCAAACAAATATCCCACAACCATTTATAAAATTCCCACAATTCATTCCGAGTATTCTCTGAATGCATATATTAACCTTCTATTTATACATTGACAAACACAAAGTCTTCATTTACATTGTCTAATCGTTATTTTTAGTGGCACCAATAACCCAATATATTTAATTATTGGTCGGTGGAACTATAAAGAACGCAAAGTCTGAGTAAACTTGCATGTTTCTTCTCCTTCATCAGTCTTCCCGCACCTTTCCCCCCACTCTCCCCCCTATATTGAGACGTCATTTCAGAGGGGGTGTCGAGGTGCATATTAGCTATTTTTCAATAAAAATCATCCATGTATTTTATTGAAATGGTTTTTATTCGTAATTGAAATAGCCATCGATTAAATGTGATGATAATAATTTAAATGATATATATTTTAATCTGAATTATTTATTATACAAGATTATTGTAATTGACTAAATGGCAACTGAGCGGGGGTTAGTGCTCAAGAGAGCACACCAAAGCCTCATTTCGGCTTGAGAAGTTGTGCTGTTCACACGTCTGTCAATTTTCCGCTGTTCTATACAACTTTCCTGTTATCCCCTACTGTCTCATTCTTTTTGTGTTTATTACTCTTCGGCTCCTCGGTGTTTATACTTCTTTCTTCACCATCCCATCTGACTCTACTGCTTTCTGTAAGTGTTTTTATTTTATTTCTTAGTTTTTCTACTATACTTCTCTCTAATATTCTACCACGAACCTATCTAGCCTTACTCCCTTCTTCACAAAACTCCTTGAATCTACTACCATCATCATGCTGTATTAATTCCTCTCAACTGCTTCTCTGCTCATTTATCTTGAGTTAATTCTCTTCTTTTATTTTCATTTCACGGACTGTGAGAAAGCAACTCGGTTATGAATCGAGGATATGAGTACAAACAAATGTACGCACACCAACATCTCGACGGCGTACCTACCATTATGTCAAATGATAAATATGGAGTTATTTGGAAGGCTGTAGGACTAGATAGGTCCGTACTAAAATGAATGAATTTTGTATAAATACCTTAGGATGTCACTGCTAAACTAAAAGCGTACAGATAATAGCGATGTTAATTACATTGCACGACACAAAGAGAACAATACCGCGTGGCATGGCTGACTGTAGGGTGTTGTTAGTTGGCTGTGAGTGGCTGAGGCAACCCATCAGCCAGCCACTCACAGAATGTTTATAACAAACTGTCATGACAGCCAGTTCTGTTTACTTACCTCTGTCAGTTATCCAGAAAATTACTGATAAACATCTCGGTCTGGCTTGTAAATTATTTACTCCCTGTAAATAATGTTAAAAAGTACGTAAATACTACCATGATTCTTAAGTAGAATTGCTGACTGGTAAAATATGTGAACCATATACTATTATAATAAAACATTCCTAGATTATCTAGTTTAGACTAGATTAAAATATTTCTTATTTTCTACCTTTAATTAGTGGTAGAAAATCACAATATAATTAATTGAATTAAATAGGTACCTGTGTGGCTATTTCTTACAGTATCCTGTATAGTGTAATTTAGTTTCACCTGAGATGATGTCATTAAAATATGTAGGCATGAATTGAATAGGTGTGATGCAGGTGGTGATAGGTGTGACCAGGTATGTTTAAGTGTGACCAGGTATGGATAAGTGTGACCAGGTATGGATAAGTGTGACCAGGTATGGATAAGTGTGACCAGGTATGTTTAAGTGTGACCAGGTATGGATAAGTGTGACCAGGTATGTTTAAGTGTGACCAGGTATGTTTAAGTGTGACCAGGTATGGATAAGTGTGACCAGGTATGGATAAGTGTGACCAGGTATGGATAAGTGTGACCAGGTATGGATAAGTGTGACCAGGTATGGATAAGTGTGACCAGGTATGGATAAGTTTGACCAGGTATGTTTAAGTTTGACCAGGTATGTTTAAGTGTGACCAGGTATGTTTAAGTGTGACCAGGTATGGATAAGTGTGACCAGGTATGGATAAGTGTGACCAGGTATGGATAAGTGTGACCAGGTATGAATAAGTGTGACCAGGTATGGATAAGTGTGACCAGGTATGGATAGGTTTGACCAGGTATGGATAGGTTTGACCAGGTATGGATAGGTTTGACCAGGTATGGATAGGTGTGACCAGGTATGGATAGGTGTGACCAGGTATGGATAGGTGTGACCAGGTATGTTTAAGTGTGACCAGGTATGGATAGGTGTGACCAGGTATGGATAGGTGTGACCAGGTATGGATAGGTGTGACCAGGTATGGATAGGTGTGACCAGGTATGGATAAGTGTGACCAGGTATGGATAAGTGTGACCAGGTATGGATAAGTGTGACCAGGTATGGATAGGTTTGACCAGGTATGGATAGGTTTGACCAGGTATGGATAGGTTTGACCAGGTATGGATAGGTTTGACCAGGTATGGATAGGTGTGACCAGGTATGGATAGGTGTGACCAGGTATGGATAGGTGTGACCAGGTATGGATAGGTGTGACCAGGTATGGATAGGTGTGACCAGGTATGGATAGGTGTGACCAGGTATGGATAGGTGTGACCAGGTATGTTTAAGTGTGACCAGGTATGGATAGGTGTGACCAGGTATGGATAGGTGTGACCAGGTATGGATAGGTGTGACCAGGTATGGATAGGTGTGACCAGGTATGGATAGGTGTGACCAGGTATGGATAGGTGTGACCAGGTATAGATAGGTTTTTGGCAGGACAAAGGCACAAGTAATGACA
Organism: Caprella mutica; assembly: GCA_947561585.1. Taxonomy (NCBI): domain Eukaryota; kingdom Metazoa; phylum Arthropoda; class Malacostraca; order Amphipoda; family Caprellidae; genus Caprella; species Caprella mutica. Next base: position 370,888 of record CANNZV010000100.1, read on the forward strand.
ATATATACTATGTTATAAATAAATTTGCTGAACCAATTTACAATCCAAATCAATATTTGTATTATTTATTGGTAGGTCATATCTTTAGTAATTTAATTTATAATGTTTGGTCTTGAATCTTGATGCTATTATTGAACTTGTAAAGAAATAAATTTGGCTAATGTATGTATGATTACTGGCAATTCAAATAAACATGTGCCTAAATTCTTTTGAGTACATTCATACTTCATTGTTAGTCCTATAAATGAAAATGGGAAATCATATTAGAGATACTTTATTGATATTTAAATGGCTGTCTTAGTTCCCTAAGTGTAAATGAATAACTGTAATTAAACATTCCAGTATTTCAGTTAATTTTCTTCTGTACTGATGTGCTCAATAGAGAAAATAAGAGCCTCTTATCAAATTTACTATTGCATAGTCTTCATATTTATCTTGTGTAATAGTCACTAGTTATTTCAAACATGGCTATATACTAGCTTGCTAACTGAGACAATAGTACTATAAATTGAACATTACTGTCATACGGTTGAGTGGCCTTGAACAGTGTCTGTGACCTGTCACTATATAATAAATAGTGATTAAAATTACAGTGAGTCACTGCCTGTAACTTGCTCAGTCACTGTGCACTGTAGTGACTGATATTAAAATAATTGAAGAATATAATATAAACTATTTTGCCTGTAATTGAAGATGAAATGCATACTGTTGGAGAAACTAGTAAATTTTGTCAGGTAATCATTTCAACTAATCTTAAAAAGTACATAGTGATGAACTTTACTATGGATACTTAGTTGGGGAGTGAATGACTTCGTGTGTGGAGTGGCTATGACACGTTTTTGTGTGTGTGGAGTGGATATGACACGTTTTTGTGTGTGTGGAGTGGATATGACACGTTTTTTGTGTGTGTGGAGTGGATATGACACGTTTTTTGTGTGTGTGGAGTGGATATGACACGTTTTTTGTGTGTGTGGAGTGGCTATGACACGTTTTTTGTGTGTGTGGAGTGGCTATGACACGTTTTTTTTTGTGTGTGGAGTGGCTATGACACGTTTTTTTTGTGTGTGGAGTGGCTATGACACGTTTTTGTGTGTGTGGAGTGGCTATGACACGTTTTTGTGTGTGTGGAGTGGCTATGACACGTTTTTGTGTGTGTGGAACAGTGGAGTGGCTATGACACGTTTTTTGTGTGTGTGGAGTGGCTATGACACGTTTTTTGTGTGTGTGGAGTGGCTATGACACGTTTTTTGTGTGTGTGGAGTGGCTATGACACGTTTTTTGTGTGTGTGGAGTGGCTATGACACGTTTTTGTGTGTGTGGAGTGGCTATGACACGTTTTTGTGTGTGTGGAACAGTGGAGTGGCTATGACACGTTTTTTGTGTGTGTGGAGTGGCTATGACACGTTTTTGTGTGTGTGGAGTGGCTATGACACGTTTTTTTGTGTGTGGAGTGGCTATGACACGTTTTTTTGTGTGTGGAGTGGCTATGACACGTTTTTGTGTGTGTGGAGTGGCTATGACACGTTTTTTTGTGTGTGGAGTGGATATGACAGGTTTTTTTGTGTGTGGAGTTGATATGACACGTTTTTTTGTGTGTGGAGTGGATATGACAGGTTTTTTTGTGTGTGGAGTTGATATGACACGTTTTTTTGTGTGTGGAGTTGATATGACAGGTTTTTTTGTGTGTGGAGTTGATATGACACGTTTTTTTGTGTGTGGAGTGAATATGACACGTTTTTTGTGTAATGGATGGCTTTTTTTGCTGAAAATCGTACCTATTTCTCTGCGAGTGATTTGTCATCGAAATCTTGCCCCTGTTTAAAATGTGTGATGTTTTTCCATGAGTAGCTGTTGTTATCGCATGTTTGCCGGTAGTGTTCTAATAGGATTATGTGGGGGAGCATTTTATAGGATTAGTGTTTTTAGACACTTTGCCTCGCGTTCCGATCACTAAAACATTTCCCATTGGCTATTTTTCATCAGCAGCTGATAATTTTTAAGGTTGTGAACACATTAAATAGGTAGGATTTGCTCTTTGATAGTGGTAAATAATTTGATATTTTATGTACTTAGTTATCTAAAAGTGCCTGATAGGCTATTCCTTTTGCCGCAGTCTTAAGGGTGTACATTCACTTTTAGACATATTGGGTGATACCAGAAACACCCTAACTATACCAGCACTGGATGGTACCCTCACTCAGAGCTCAACTATAACCTGGTTAGACATGAATTACTATAGTAATAATAAAACAATTATCATGAGACTTATTTTTCCTCACAAATTAGTGGGTGGAAAATTCATAGGGTTATTATTAAGAAAATATCCATTGTTTTATCTTCCCAATGAATTATTTCGTCATAAGTTGACGTAGTTTTTACTAGCACCAGTTTTTATATTAGCAAAGGTGACCATTTCTTGTGGCACAGTATATGGCAATGCTATTTCCGATAAATCATTCTTTGTTCTTAGTTGAAAAGCAATCATGGAAATGTACTTCGGTGGTAGTGATTGAAAAACTAAATGATAGCTGCATCTGAAGTTATTCCAACTCTTGCTTCACTTTCTTCGAGAACTTATTTCTCAAATATTAGTTTTGCACAATAAACAAATATTAGTACATTTATTTATTCCTATTATTGACAATTAAATGCTGCAATCATATATGAAGCATATAAGTGGATTTAAGAGATGTCGTGTAAGAGCTATAGTTTATTCAAAAATATTGCAATTACAGTTGATGGGTGAAAATAGAATTGTCAACGTGACCATTAGCATTAAACAAGGTTAATTTTCTATCACCGGACAGCTTAGCTTACTTCGTATGAAGTTCATGAAATATTAGAGCAATTTAAAACATAATGTTCTTAACATACAAAATGTCTATGAGGGGAGTGGTCTTATTTTTTACCAAAGCATTCAGGAGCATCTTTATATCCTGTTTAGTTACGACCGTAAGCCGATGAAAATTCTCAGGGCTCACCGTAATCATTAAATGGCTGGTATTGTTTACTCACCTTCAACTCGTTCATTGAGTCATCAAATTGTTTATATCTTTATATATATCTTCAGTGGTGGATATTAAAACAGCTTTTACACTTTTGATGATGTCATTACTTCTTCGACTTGTTGCTCGTTACAGAGTTATAACACTCAGCCAAATTACAGACACGTGAACACAGAGAGAAAGTGACTGTACTGTGCATAGATCTCATTGTTAGAAGTGCGTGGGAAAGTGTTACTGATGCCAGCCCATCGATTATTCGAAGTCCATTGCATAATGCTAAGTAGTTGCAAGTAATGACAACAGTAATGGACAGTAACTTAGTTAGCGTGATAATTTCTAATTCAGTAAGGCTAGAGGCTAAAACTTTAATCCTTTGGCAGGTATTCCGTTAGCCTTCACTCTTTTCTGTGTGGGTTGGTATGATTTAGTATTGACACCAGTGAGAATTAGCGATGATTTCACTCTCGGAAGAAGAGGATCTGTTCTTTAGTTACCTCTGGTCAAATGATACAGAGTTTATTCTTCCTCGATGTATCAAGTACAATGTAAAATATACTTCATTTAAAAAAAGGAATGTGATTTTAATCTAGGGTGGTAACATGTTAATTTTTTATCTCTTATCTAATTAATACAATTCTAGCCGTGGACTTTTAGTTACACGTTCATCACACATTATGCTAAAAAATAGCCATTTCATTAAATAAATTATTAATTTAACTGACAGCATGACTGAACATGTCAGTCCCCTGCATTTGGGTAGTGTTGTTTTTACATCTAATATGTTACTTCGCCTCATTGTATACAAGACAGCACAAACAGTTGAAAATGATTTAACTTATTTACATCACTAACTTCCCAATAAAATATGAGCGTGCGATTTCGCCCTGTCTATTTCTTGCATCTAATGTCTAAAATAGTCTTCAATCAAGAAAAAGCTAGCATATTTCTCCCACTGTTAGTTTTAGCAGCACAGATGTCTCCCTCCAATTGTTTGTTCTAGTAGCAGGTTGTCCCGTTGGTAGGTACCTGTGCCAAACTAGAAGGTGTGGTGAACGGAAGTGATGGTAGTAGTATACCTTAGACCTGTGAAGCGCTGTACGTGATGTGAAAAAATCGGGTACTTTATTCTCACTGACTTCTATTGGACTCTTATAGATTTATGTTGATGAAGCAGATAAGGTTGAAACTAAATAAATACTTAGCATTCACTGTATTAGCGCCCTATCATTTTAGAGATTAGGACAGCCCAAGTTTTGTTTCACGTATGCTAAAAACTTGAAGCTATATAATTTTCATAGAAGGTTATAGGCCATGGAATTATAGCAATCATAGCTGTTCCAGCAGTGTTAATGTTGCTTACAAAGCAGCCCCTTGCTCACCGTTCCTAGCGAACATGACTATGTGCTTTACAGAGGTGACTGCACTCCCCTAACCATCTTCACCCTGTGATCACGGCCAAGGTTAACCAATGTACCTCCGTCAGCAGCACTCGAGAGATTCAACTGCTGTATTTGAACCAAAGTTTTATACCGAATAATATTTACATGAGGCATACTGAGAAACTCGCTATTTTAGAATATTCTACAATGTTTTCAGTTTATAGCGACATAATCAGTTGCTAGAGTTAACATCTTGGAAATAGTATTTGTGTTACAACTGTGTTCCGTGTGCATAGTAATTTTCTTCTATTAGATGAAAATTACGCTTTACTATGGATTTGTGGGAGTCAATTACATTGTATTTTAATTAAATGCTAGAGTAGTTGAGAAGTAGTTACATCAATATCACTCGCAAGTTCAAGGGTAAAATATATCGTAACTTTCAATCAGTTCTCTGCTCACGATAACATATTACTTAATAAGTGAAACTATGACCCCAGCCTAATTAGTAGTATGATTAGTCAAACATTCCTTACCTAATATAACGAGTTTCTGCATATTGCACTTCCTTTTAAGCTCCTCTTAATTTTGACAACCTAACTGTATCGGCAAAAACTTGTTGATCCACTGAGGACTAGTTTTTTCCTCCAGCCCCGGGCAAAGCATGTGAATCTTCACTTGAATTATCCTGCCAATTGTAACACTCTGAATGGCTATCTACCATTGTTACTAATTACTGTTGAAGACTTCTCTGGCTATGGATATTTACTGTATTATAAAAACCAATTTTCGAGTGCAATAAAGAAGTAGTGAATGAATTATTCCTTTCAACTATAAATAATTTAATTAGTTTTCGTAGAATTAATTTTTTTAATGAATAATGAATCCTTATTTAATGGTCAATAAAATAATTAAACTTAAAATGCTTTATGATACCTAATAAGAAAATATAAATTTACAACAGTTCAATTTCTGTTTCAGTTGTGTTTTTGATCGCAATTTTAAATGGCACTTAAAATCAGAAGCATGTTTTTCCCTCCTTTTTCAAGCCACTAGGAGTTTTCTTCTTAAAATAAAGTGTTCAATAGACATCCAAAAAAGTCTCGTATTACCATGAGACTAATTAGATGGATAATTAAGTAATTTCAGTCTTAAGGTTCTCGAATGTTATTAGAAAAATGCTTACTCGGATTCACTCACCATCTTTATATACACAGCGACATTTGAACATAAAATGCTGATGATTCAGATAAAAACTTGAATAGTAGTTCTAATGCAAGGTATATTCATTGCATTGGTGACATATTATATTCTAAATTAGCTAGAAAAGCAATTTGATTAAGCTTTACTTTTTCTCTCTTAAGAGTAAAGCAAATAGTTTCGTTAGGCTATTGTACCTTTAGTCTATAACCTATAGGCACATTAGCTTTTCTACATTCATGAGCACATTTCATCTAAACACAATTTGACAACTAAGTTCTTTGATTCTTTTTGTCCATTAACTTGTGTCGATTTATTGGTCTAAGAAAGTGTAGCCACTAGGTGGTGTGTCTATGTTGTCTCTACTAGGTGATACAGAGGTGCCTTCGTCTCGCTATGGTCTTCTACCTGTGCCAAATGAGATCTAGATTACACCTCTATATTTCATTATTATAAAATAATATTCTCTAAAGCTTGGCAATTCGATATTGTCGGTAAATTATACACACGCGCACGTACAGACTTTAAACGAGTTCCGTTGGATGTTTATCTTATTATTAGATTGTTAATCTGTTTATTTGCATCGTTTGACTTAATTTTTTCTCATTTCTCATGTTCATTTCTTTTCACCTCTCATGTTTCCCTGCACGCTTTGTTTAAAGTTTCATTTGGTTTCACGTTCTCATTCACAGGCAGTCTTTGGGAAGTTTGTGTGGCTAGATCGTTAGCTTGAGGTGACAAGTTCAGATTGTTTTGCCGGGTGAATATTGAGGTAGTTAAAATGAAGCGCCCTTACCAGCCAGACTACTCTTACGGCTACGTCGAATACCAGGTGAGATGCTCCTTTGCCTGCTCTGACTCAGAGAGTCGCGAGAGAATAGCATTAGTTAGTAGATAGTATGGAGGTATCTTTGAATGTACTTTGGCTATCAGTATTTTTTAGTCTATCTTATTCTTCCTATCGTTAATTATTTTCCTGTTGACATTTTCTCGGAATTTATTCATCACCCTTCGTATCATGAAATTTATTTACCACACTGTATCTTCTTTGTTTCTTACTATGTATCTTTGTACTTTCTTATTAAAAATCACACCAATGGAAGATTTTTCATTATATAGTTCTAGTAATTAATAGTAGATATCTGTATAGTATTTCTCTCATTTCAAACCTCAAAGTTGTACCTAATACGTCAATTTATTTCTCTATAAATTACTCTACTCTGATTATTATTCTTAAGTATCACTGTACATTTTACTCGTATATGGTAAACTGTTCTTATGTACATTTCGGTATCTACTATTATTGGTTCATTGTTATGCTACACATATCGGTATCGATCATTTTATATAATTAAATTTTTCTAATGTGGTTTTGAAATTTTATTAGATAGTACCGCGTACTTAAATAACATTACCTTTATATCACACAAACTGCAGCTGTAATTATCCCCATCGACCTAAGGCAATATATAACGATATTTCACTCAGTGTCTACGTGATATTAGCGCAATTGCTTCTCTCTCTTCAGAACTGATGACAATATGGTACACTGTGCAAGACATGGTTATGCTTATAAGTCACTTATTTTGCATTTATCGATTAAATAATTTATAAAAATATACCACTTTTAAACGCTACAAATCTTTACGGTATGATGTTTGTCACAGTGCCCCCTGTAAATATTTTCTTTGATATCTTCTCAGTTTTCTATGCATTTCTAGCTTATTTTCTTTGAATTAAAAACACGTGCGTGGTTCCACATTAAACAGATTGGCGGCAATTAGTATATTAGATATTTGACGTCACTAATATCTTCAATAAACTATAAACCTGAGATGTTTTTTTTTAATCTAAATCTGATTAGAAGTAGGAATGTGACCTGATGCATCTAATCGTCCTATGTATAAAGCATTTAATAGCGATATATTAATTACTTTATGTATTGTTCATGGAGACATTACTTCTTAGTATTTTCCTTTATTTCCTTTGGTTCCTATGTTTATTTTCCTATATGGTTAACATTTTGCCATCCAATATTTAATAGCTACTAACTATGAAATCTTTATTAGTGTCGCGTATGACTGACTGCTTCTTTGCCGTTATTTCTCCTGTTAACAGAGCCTAGTGTCTGTTAACCTGCTCTGTAATAACCTACAGCTGTTACGGGGAGGTGTTATTCCGCTACCGTTAGTAACGCCTCAAAGTTACTCTAACTGTTCTTCACGACACATGGTGTGAGTGAGTAAACTTGAAGAATATCGCTAATAATGGTCTGCAGCACTAGTTTTATGTAGTTTATTCCGTCAATTAATTCATCTTGTTATTAACAACTTACAACTCAAACTTTTATTATCGGTCGGTTGCACATCTTCTGTCGTATAAAAAAAATGAAATAATAATAATTATTTTATTTTAATTTATAATCATGATACCTGCCTGCATGTATTATGGACACCAAAGAAAATAACAATCATTATATTGTCTCATCATATGACCGAAGATGTGCAACCGACCGATAATTGTAACTTCCCTGCCAGTTCATTTCCATTGTTTCTGTTAAAAGGCCTGTCTTGCCATTACTCAGTACTGTCTTTGAAACTAGACAGTTAATTCTGTTGTCGCCTTAGCGTCATATCTGTCTCGTCTGTTCCCCTCTGTCAGATGATGCAAATGCCCTCTTTTCAATCACTCCCGCAATTACCTTTCAAATCGAAAATATATTCGCTATGTATTTCTCTCCAGTCTTGAATGTTTGGTCCAAAACTTGTTTCATGTGACATGCGCTCTTCATTTCTTTTAAATTATGCGTAATGATTGATATAAGATAGTGATACTATTAATAAACTATTATTTTACAAAGTGAATTCACTGCATGCAAATACTTGTTGTTGATATTTAATGGAAGAGGTAGAATGGAATTTTATTTTATAAAAAATGGAAACAATTTCTATTCTGTGATTTTTGAGCTCATCTTTTCCTTGTTAATGTTCTTAGTGACTTCTTTCTCGTATTATCATTCTAAGGCCTAACGTGCTTTAATAGCTATTACTATTTGTGCTTCAATAATTGAAGGCTGGTAAATTTGAGTGAGACGTCCAAACAACTGACGTTAGAGGTGCTGCTATGCGTCTCAATTGATTAACAAGAACAAAGGAGAAGGAAGAAGCAATTCTAGTCACAATGCCCTGGCCATATCAGGACAGGGAGTGGACAGAACTGCTGGTGGTGAGACAGGGAGTGGACAGAACTGCTGGTGGTGAGACAGGGAGTGGACAGAACTGCTGGTGGTGAGACAGGGAGTGGACAGAACTGCTGGTGGTGAGACAGGGAGTGGACAGAACTGCTGGTGGTGAGACAGGGAGTGGACAGATCTGCTGGTGGTGAGACAGGGAGTGGACAGAACTGCTGGTGGTGAGACAGGGAGTGGACAGCTCCTTGGGATAATAAAATTTAGTTTTTATTACCATTATTTGAAGTAAGAATACAATTTTGCATCGTCTCGTGTGCTTGGTGCTATCTTCAGAAGGTGTACGTGTTTGGCAGTGCATGCATGACTAGTATCTTCTCACAGCTACAGGCATCGCCTCACTGAGCTAGAACTAGTGATAAAGAATAGAGGAAAGGGTGCTTCAGCCCTCTGGGCCCCGCCTGGTAACTAGAGCAGCGCGATCTCTGGCGAAGTCAAGCGATAAACTAGCGCAAACTCTTCCATTTTACCATCGCAGATGAATGGGTAGATATTAAATGAAGACTAGTTTAGTTCCATCCTCATAAAATAGCTAATATAAGCACTGTAGCATTTTGTAGTTAGTGTCGATAAGATTGTTGGTCATTTTCAGTATTTTCATGGACAGCAACACGTTTAGTTCCTATATTTTCTCAATAACAAAATGAATTCCACTTGAACTGCTTTTCGAAAAATAGAAGAACTATTAAAGTGCTGTCCCAGTGATGTAACTGTTATAGGTTCTGAAATCCATTCAATTGTTCAGTAGCTCATGTGCCTAACTAACTAACGAGACTGAACATGTTCCTCCGTCTGTTGCATCCAACTCAACATAGCGTCTTAGACTGTAGATCATTTCGATGCTAGATGTCTGTTTCAATTTGCTCTTAATCCTGATCAATTATATCCCCACAGGCCTACTTATTCAGACCTAACTGTTCCGAATAAGTGATTGCTGAGACTTAAATATATTTCATGATATAAACTATATACATAATCCCATTGAAAGTATTTACTAATTGGGCTGTATACTGTTTATTTAACTAAATTACTTCTTGGTTTAATTCATATTTTGAGTTTATTAACTTGTATCTTCAATTTCAGTAGTTGGCTATTTTCTAAAGCTTACTAGCAACTAAATCAGTGTTCAACTGTTACTCAGACGTGGTCACGTATCCTTCATCATTTTGCTTGTAATTAAGGATTCCCTACAATTTTTTAGTTTGAACAACTTGGAGGATGTTGAAGTGGAGGATAAAAACATGAGTGTGAAGCTCGACTGTCATCAAAGTACCTATAGTGTTATTGAAAGGGAAACTTGTTAGTGATTTTGTTCTTCTTGTTCTATCAGAATCTAAAGACATTATTTACTGTAGTGTTTCTAACAAATTCTTTATTTTGAGTGCTTTTGTCTCTTTTCGTCAAATTCCTCGGTAAGTCACTGCAGTCATGTAGTAGCTTTTTTGCATCTATGAGCACTCGTAGGTGACTATATTCGTTGAGCCACTTTCCTTTCAGACTGCTTCTTCCAGTCCCTCGTGTTCAATTTCCTTTTGACATCTGCGATATGGTCAACGATATGGCCGAGGCAGACGTTAAAACCCTACTAAAATTATTAATTTTTAATGGTACTACAGTTTTGAAGAATAGCGTTTGAGTTTACGTTCAAGTACGAGGGTTTTGCAGTTAGGCTTGAATCGTTCATACACTCTTCATTTTCCTCTTCCATTCGCGAGTGAAATCATTAGTGTTTTAGTCCTTTCTGTCTCTGTACTTTGAGGTTTTAAATTTCTGAATTCATTAGAGTAGCTTTTCTATATCTATTATAATATCATTGAAAAATGGTTGACGACTTTATTCATTTAGCGCTTTTTCCAGTCTGACTGTTTCTTCAAGTCCCTTGTACATTGTAATCAGCTCCAGACCTCAAACCCTTTATTTTAAATGATGAAATATTTTGTAAATGTTTATTGAGTAACTCTTAACATTACGGTTTATTCACCTTGCTCACTGTACGTGTTGTGTTCCCTATCACTGTGTTTAAGTGGCTCTTCCTGTGCGTATTCTACATACGCTTTCCGTGCGTGCGATGGTACCTATCGCCCCGCACCATCCAGGACCTTGAGGCCGATGAACCTCTGTCCTTGGGAACTCCTTGGAGAACCAAGCTGCCGTGACAGAAGGTGTGTGTAGTACATCACTGTACGCTCTCGATTGTCACAGTCTCACCTCCCATGAAATACACTTTGGAACAGGTGCACATATTTTATTTCATCCACCACTCATGCACTGAATGAAACTAATCAATTCCTGGGACAGTTGAAATAGCACAGCTCAATTTTGGTGAAGTTTTCTAAACTAACTTATTGTACAAAGAAATATTTTGGGAAAAGTATAATAATGACAAGCAATCATTCATTATTCATTTCAAACCATTTTACGGATTAGGTATATGGTAGCTCTTCAAATGGGAAAATGTCTTCAATCCGTAGCTCTGCTCAATCTGTAGATTGTTGACGATATCTGTTGTTTTAGCGTCTATGCCAAGACACATCCTATCTCCATAATCACGTTTCAATAATTTTCAAATTGACTTTCCATCGTATCACATCTTCAGAGAGTCTACTTCCAAAGTTCCCGTTCGTCTGTATGTATACGGAAAAGGAAGTGTTCACCTTACCGGTGCGAAATGCTCTGTTAAGAAGTGCTTGAGTTTTCCCTCGAGTAGCTATAGTCTTGCTAACCATCGATATTTAATCATTGTGTGATGCATGGCACATTTGAATAAATAATACTGACTTTTATTAGGATTAAATATTAATCTTTGAATCATAAAAAATCGCTTGTAATTGTTTTTGAAATAACTGGAATCATCTTTTATTTCATCTGTGAATGAAGTGCATTAAATTTTTGTCAAATAATATACTCTTTGGTATCAAATTCAATGATATTTATCTTATTGTTTTAGTGATTATAGAAAGGAAAAATATATATAGGACAGAGGGTGATGTGTAGCTTGTGTGAATACGGTGACAAACTTATTTCAGAAGCTGAAACTCAATCTCTTGCTCATTCCACCAATTTTCTACAGCACCTCGTGTCCTGCCTACTAAAGAAACATACGCTACCGTGATTGTCCGTGATTGGTATTGTGACAAACTGTGTGTGATTGGTATTGTGAGGAACTGTGTGTGATTGGTATTGTGAGGAACTGTGTGTGATTGGTATTGTGAGGAACTGTGTGTGATTGGTATTGTGAGGAACTGTGTGTGTGATTGGTATTGTGAGGAACTGTGTGTGATTGGTATTGTGAGGAACTGTGTGTGATTGGTATTGTGAGGAACTGTGTGTGATTGGTATTGTGAGGAACTGTGTGTGATTGGTATTGTGAGGAACTGTGTGTGTGATTGGTATTGTGAGGAACTGTGTGTGATTGGTATTGTGAGGAACTGTGTGTGATTGGTATTGTGACAAACTGTGTGTGATTGGTATTGTGAGGAACTGTGTGTGATTGGTTTGATGTGACTGAAATTAGTAGCGACATGCTACAGAGAATTTGTTTTCTTATTTGTAAGTAACTATAACTTTAATTCTAATTGAAATAATAGTTTATTTAATAAAAATCAACATGTCTCTTGTCAACATGTTCTCTCTTGTCAACATGTTCTCTCTTGTCAACATGTTCTCACCATGTTTTTGTGAGTAACATCACGTTGTGTAATTGGTGTAATGACTGTTGTAGCTATTTGATGACACTATTTAATAGCATGCAAGCAGTTACCTCTCTGCTAATCACTCTGTTAACTTTACCGACTGTGACACACTCTGTCATCTCCTAAAACTCGGACAGCAGACAATTATTATAGTGTCCTCAAAGTGACGGGTATGGTTTAACCACTGGTTTAACCATAATGTTGTGGTTTAACCATAATGTTGTGGTTTAACCATAATGTTGTGGTTTAACCATAATGTTGTGGTTTAACCATAATGTTGTGGTTTAACCATAATGTTGTGGTTTAACCATAATGTTGTGGTTTAACCATAATGTTGTGGTTTAACCATAATGTTGTGGTTTAACCATAATGTTGTGGTTTAACCATAATGTTGTGGTTTAACCATAATGTTGTGGTTTAACCATAATGTTGTGGTTTAACCATAATGTTGTAGTTTAACCATAATGTTGTGGTTTAACCATAATGTTGTAGTTTAACCATGATGCTGTGGTTTAACCATGATGCAGTGGTTTAACCATGATGCAGTGGTTTGCACTTTGATGCAGTGGTTTGCACTTTAAAACAGTTTAATAATGAACGTGACTTCTTTAAATAGACTATATTAAATAATCCAGTAAATGGAGATGTTTATATCTTCAAAGGATTAGTTCTAGATCAAGAAAACCTTTATTGCTGTTCAAAAAGTCACTGACTTTAATAGTTGTTCAGTGAATTTATTTTCCATAGCATGTTAGTAGTTGTGTATCTCGTGCTATATAGAAAGTCTCCCCCCCCCCCTTTCCCCCAATCCCCCGGGAAGATAGTCTCCCATTAGTAAATCGGCTTGAGGTTCCGTAAGCCTCCTGTGTTGCATCTTACTTTTATTATTCGCTGCACTGGGTTAGCAGCTCCGTGCAACCTTCACCACCCGGGGGGAGGAGGGGGAGTGATTTGCATGCTAACCACCTCACATTAGTAATTAACAGACAGATGATAGGGGGAACTGTGTGTGGTGTGTAACATCCACTAGTTTGTTGCCATGCGATGTCTCTCTCTTGACATGCGATGTCTCTTGCCATGAGAGGTCTCTATCTCTTGCCATGCGATGTTTATTAATATAATATATTTACCGCAAGTTAACCTCAAAAATAGAATAGATATGTGTTCCATGATATCAAACTTCAAATCCAACAAACGTTCATGAATAAGTTTTTTGTTTTGTTTGCAGAAGAAACTGCATTTGTCCAATTTACATTGGGGAAATGACTTCAGAGTGCATTCCTTCACAGTTTCCATCACTGTCTTTTACTCCTGATGTTTGATTGTTTCCATTTTATAAAGCAGCTGTGCAAGATGTGAAAATTGACATCTAAAGTTATTCATGATTTAATTTATTTTCTTAATGTTCATCTCTTGAGGAGTTTGTTATCTTTGTTGTTAGAACATTTGTTAACATTTCTTTTTTTCTCCTTAACTCAGGTAAGCCAGTGATTTGACCAGAAGCAACTAGGAAAAGATGCTGAGGAAGGTAAGATGGCAGATGTATCGGCAGATACTATCACTACCACTTAGTTGTGTATCGGCAGATACTATCACTACCACTTAGTTGTGTATCGGCAGATACTATCACTACCACTTAGTTGTGTATCGGCAGATACTATCACTACCACTATGTTGTGTATCGGCAGATACTTTCACTACCACTATGTTGTGTATCGGCAGATACTATCACTACCACTATGTTGTGTATCGGCAGATACTATCACTACCACTATGTTGTGTATCGGCAGATACTATCACTACCACTATGTTGTGTATCGGCAGATACTATCACTACCACTTAGTTGTGTATCGATACTCAGGACATCTTTTTCCAGGTGATTAGACATGTATCGATATACAGATACAGTGGTCACCATCTCTTCTGGAACACTACGGGATATTACTATATTCTTTATTTCAGTACAAGATATGTTTTCTTTACAGTAACGTACAGGCTCAACATTTTATCTTTAGTTCACATGTATTTGGAGTGTGTACATAATGTAGTAGGTAGGCTATTTAAAAATCTGCATAGTTATTTATATGAAAGTAAATGTATTTGTACTGACCGCTAACTGATTCATTACCGGTAAGATGACTATATCTAAACTATTGTCGTTACGCGAATTTGAAGTTCTGCAAACCTACCCTTCTATTGCGAGAAATGGGAGGTGATGGAACCTAGTGAAGGGTGGTGATGGAACCTAGTGAAGGGTGGTGATGGGACCTAGTGAAGGGTAGTGATGGAACCTAGTGAAGGGTGGTGATGGAACCTAGTGAAGGTTGGTGATGGGACCTAGTGAAGGGTGGTGAAGGGTGCTGATGGGACCTAGTGAAGGGCCATGTACTGTTTATGTGAAGGGTTTCTCTCCACCTGTCCCTCACTGTGTCTCTTCTGTTGTCTGTGTGTTTGTGAGGCGCATGCGGCAGGTACTGAAGAGGGCGGGGCTTGTATTATTACGCCCCCCCCCTTCTCTCTCTCGTTACCTGGGGGATATTCCCTCTGTTTCCCCTCGTGAGATAGAGTAAGAGATCTCCCTCTAACTACAGGGGTGACTGTAGCACTGTACCTCATACAGTGATTAGCAGTGTACCTCATACAGTGATTAGCACTGTACCTCATACAGTGATTAGCACTGTACCTCATACAGTGATTAGCACTAGTGAGAGCACATTAGTCACTAGTGAGAGCACATTAGTCACTAGTGAGAGCACATTAGTCACTAGTGAGAGCACATTAGTCACTAGTGAGAGCACATTAGTCACTAGTGAGAGCACATTAGTCACTAGTGTAGCTTACCTCTAATGCCAAGCGTGCCTCAATTTATTGTTATTATTAAATCATATAGTAATTCATGTGTATCGTTGCTATCTTCATTTCTCTATAAATGTTTAAGAAGTAGCTAAATGACCATCCTTTTGAAACTCCATTTTTAATAGCCGTACTGTAGTTTGTTGTAGCGCACACGTCATGATTATTGCATGACCTGACTGGGGTGTTAGGTCACACACATCAGTTTTCCATTTCATTACAAATAAAAGGAAGGTGTGTGTTAACGCACCATCGGTATTAGAGGGGTTAAGGGGTTACAAAGAAGCAGCGCATTCTCGAGAGTGTGCAACTCGGCAAATTGCGTGGAACGTACACACCAGCTCTTACTGTAGCACTAATTTTTTTCACTAGTTATGCACTAGTGAGTGGAACTCTATTCCATTCGTGCCATCAGCTGGTGTAAAATACTTTGAGATTTAAAAGAGTTACTGATTACTATAGTTTGTTTCTTTATTTTCTTGTGACTAAAATAATTCTGTCGATATAACCAGTATTTTACTAATACATAAATCGGGTATTTTTTTTTCTTAACAAGTAGTGAAAAATCCACTCATGAAGTAGATGAGTCCAGAGTACTCTCAGTGTAGATGAGTTCAGAGTACTCTCAGTGTAGATGAGTCCAGAGTACTCTCAGTGTAGATGAGTCCAGAGTACTCTCAGTGTAGATGAGTCCAGAGTACTCTCAGTGTAGATGAGTCCAGAGTACTCTCAGTGTAGATGAGTCCAGAGTACTCTCAGTGTAGATGAGTCCAGAGTACTCTCAGTGTAGATGAGTCCAGAGTACTCTCAGTGTAGATGAGTCCAGAGTACTCTCAGTGTAGATGAGTCCAGAGTACTCTCAGTGTAGATGAGTCCAGAGTACTCTCACAGTAGATGAGTCCAGAGTACTCTCACAGTAGATGAGTCCAGAGTACTCTCACAGTAGATGAGTCCAGAGTACTCTCACAGTAGATGAGTCTAGAGTACTCTCACAGTAGATGAGTCTAGAGTACTCTCACAGTAGATGAGTCTAGAGTACTCTCACAGTAGATGAGTCTAGAGTACTCTCACAGTAGATGAGTCTAGAGTACTCTCACAGTAGATGAGTCTAGAGTACTCTCACAGTAGATGAGTCTAGAGTACTCTCACAGTAGATGAGTCTAGAGTACTCTCACAGTAGATGAGTCTAGAGTACTCTCACAGTAGATGAGTCTAGAGTACTCTCACAGTAGATGAGTCTAGAGTACTCTCACAGTAGATGAGTCTAGAGTACTCTCACAGTAGATGAGTCTAGAGTACTCTCACAGTAGATGAGTCTAGAGTACTCTCACAGTAGATGAGTCCAGAGTACTCTCACAGTAGATGGTCTACTCTTTTGGTTCGTACCTGAAGTTTCCCCTGTGTCTAGAGAGAGTGGGGGTGGGTGGGGGGCTGAAAGGTGCAATGGGGGAGGGGGTTAGCCTGAGAGAGGCTCGGTATCTTGATCACATTCAGTCGTATGTTAGCGGCCGTACAGCGCGTACGCTTTTCCTGACGTCGCCTCGTCGCCGTGTCTCCTATCACTACTTGCGCTACTTATTGTTTATCTCTTTTCTCAACAGACTAACTGTTGCTGCTCCTCTGAAAGCAAAGTCTCTCTATCTCTTTCAAACATATCCTAGCATAGCTATCTCAGCATATCTACTCGTACCAGAACATATCTATTTGTACTTCAGTATTTTATTCGTTAGCTAAGCATATCTACTCGTACCGAGCATATCAGTCTTGTGATAGTTAAGACTTAAGTGACATATGTGGAGCTTCTCTCATTTCATTTTTGATACTCTATTTAAATAACTCTGGTGCAAAAAGAAGTCACCTCGACTACTTTTTGACTAACGGCGACCAAAAACCACCACAATTTTCACTACGGTTGAACACCCTCACCACCACACTACTTCTTCTATCTTCCCACCACACTCTTTCCACCACACTCACCATCTGTCGCACCACATCCCCCATCTGAGTATTGCTCCTGCCGCTCCACCATCTCATCACCACCACCCGGTCACTGTCACGCACGCACCGGCAGCTTACTTCCACCACCACCCGCAGCAGCCAACTCCTCCCCCGGTAACCACCGTCGTACAGGCTATTCCCCCTGCTACCACTCTGGACGTACAGTTCGAAGTAATGGTGAGTTGGGCCTAGAGGTTAACGGCAAACTATCTGAATGTAACTGCAGCCTAACAAGCTTTAACATTAACCACAGTTTCTATGTTCAGATAGTTTGATGACCTAAGGACAGAGGAGGCCTCTATTTTGCACTATCTGAATGCTCTCTAGGTGGATGTTACCATTCGTGTTTTAGATGATGCTGTCCTAGTGCATCTCGTATAGAGCATGTCCATTATATGTTTAGGAGGTCAACTTCTTATTTCCACTCAAGTCTGTCAATTGGAATGTCATTTTCTACTAGACTAGCTCTTCAATGTGTAGAACTTTCCTAGGGAGTTTCTAAGTATGTTAAGTTCATGTCTATGTCTACTGTTAGAAGCATGACTTTTGGTGTAAACAATTTATGAATGAAATTATAGGCAATCTAAACTATCTGTTGTATTTTTGAATTAAGCATTAACTCTTCTCATCTAACCATAGCATTCTCTATTTAGACATTATTTCGAGACATGGCAACTCACTGCGATCATAACTCACAGAGAATAAAGTTCCCTCTCACTCAAATCATATTGCCCTCTGCCACCAAATCAGTCTAACTGCATTTTAATGAGCACCCTAACTTCTATATTAAATTGTCTGGAGAAACTGCTTCAAGACTCCAAATTAGACGTCTCTCTCTCTCTCCCTCTCTCTCCAAGCTCCAGTGAAGACGTTTCAAAAGTTTGCTCCTTGGGGATATATTCCTGTCCCTTCCCAATGAACTCGCATAAACTCTTACTGCAAATCATTTACCTGTCACACTATTCTATCATAATATTAAATGATTGATAAAATTACTAATTTTGTGAAGTTTAATCTGAGGGGAATTACAAAATTACCCTCTTTTTTTTCCGAGCCATTTCACAATATTTTTCTCCATTTTAACTCTATTATTCAGTAAATATAATTAAGAGTAGTGATACATACATTAATAGTGTATGAAAACTAGTACATCAGCAAGAAAATTTAAATGTAGCAACTGTTGGACCTAATTGATGAAGTGAATTAATTTTAATTGCATAACTCATTCATTAATTGTAAGACTGTTTAAATCTTGCAAATTGCTCAACACTCCTATATATCTCCTGCATAATGGCAGCTCTGTGTCCTAAAAAGAAGTGAATGACATTTTTCTCTAGTCATTAATCAGGTGAAGATTAGTCTATCATTCTCTGTTGCTGTATTTCACTGAATAATAGGCCTTGTAACCTGTGAAAAAGCTCTCCAATACAATGGTGAATAAATGAAGTCTTTGGCGAGGTGGAAATAAAGCGAGCTGGAGTATGTTCCATTACCCGACTATCTCTAGATTATTCACCCAATAGCAGGTTAATGTATTCTACAGGGGGAGTAGTGAGTTTTTCTTTGGTGCGAGGGGCACTACCGTCCGTTTATTGACCGACGCGATGAAGCGACGGAGCGTGTGACGTTGTGTGTGTTCCGCCTGTTACATCTAATCCTCAGGTATCTTTTCAGTTCTCTCTTTTTGCTTATTGAATCCAGACACGGCTATCTCAATCTTTTCTACTTTTGGAGTTGGTGGCGTATTTTCTGATAGACTTGTGGATCAGATGGTCTGCTCATGTCCTTCTAATTGCTGTTATTTAAGAGTGTTCCAATAGCAAATAGCTGTACGAATTTAGCCATGTCATGACACACTCTCTTTTAGGTAGGCCTAAGTTAATTGAATGTAGGGTAGCTCTCGTGTCTAAGCCTACCACCACACCCCACATGTAAACACGCTCCTACTACCACCACTAAAAGGAAAAACAGTTACTGTACTAAGTGACTGCATATTGTCCACCTTATGTTAAACTCACTAGCAGACTACTGTCACTTTCTCAGTCAACTTCATACTAGTTTTAATGGTGGTGTAAGTTTATAAATACGCCGTATTTCCCCTTTGAGATTAGGAGCATAGCTACCCTCTTGTTGGTAGCGTTCCCTCTTTCCTGCGTATGCCCCAGTTCCCGAACACGTTGCTCTCCTTATCTTCACCAGATGGCTTAACTCTGAAGATTTTACCTCGAGTTCCTCATCCGGTATACCCTCAGTAACTCAATATAACAAAATTGTAACGAGTGCCATATATTTTCCTCTTTTATCCTATTTGTTATCTAAAAGATTGCATATCTTAGACTTCAACTGACATTAGCTTAATTTTTAAATTTGTTTCTCAATACTAGAAATTCATTCCAACCAAATAATGATATCCCTTTGTATTTATTTTAACAATAGACTACTAATCGCTAAGTCAGAGATCACAGAGGTATTGTTTTCTCAAGTTGTGCGACTGTATGTTATAGTTTGTAGTTGCTCCAATTGTCGAAGTGAAGCACACAGTGCTAAGTGACTGCAAAGTTAGTGTTCGCTTAGTTGAGTCGTTTATTCGTCGCTCGTTAGGCTGTCCGGTAATTGTGTTAACATCTCTTGCCTTCTACTGTGATCGGCAGCGTTAAATCTATTTGCACTGTCTCAGTCCGGACCAATTGACTTTTCTCCTTCATCACAAGTTTATTTGGCTCAGCATTTATTTCTATTAATGCTGTGTACGGGTTTTCGTTAGGTGGAGAGAATTTTTGTAAATGAGAGAAGTGCTTCTTCAAATAGCAGATCTCTGTCTAACATTCTAGATGAGGGGAAGGAGGCTGAAAATCAACACACGCACACTTAAGTCTGTCCGATAAATAGTTGAGAGGGTGTCATGTGTCCTCTCTTGCGAAGTCTCTTGTAACTGCTCCTCTCCCCTAATCACTTCAAGTGAAATAGAAACTCCATTCAATCACTCCAGCAGTTTCAATTAAAGGGCAGGGTTTAAAATCACACTGCCTATCTTCCAGTGTAAGTTCATTCAAGCGAATTAGTTGTAATTAATGCCTTCAGCTAGCTGTCCGTTCTTCTGTTTTTTCTCATCGACATGTTGCGTCTGGTACATGGTAGCCACTGAGCCATGGCGTCTGGTGCACCAGTCTACTTACTGCTCATGATGTGTATTTGGTTTGTACATGAGTATTGCAAAATGAATACGCATCCAACCCTCACTGAGATGATATTATTATTCGATATGAGGTACATTTGGTCGGTTAAATCTGTTGATGTGATGTACAGTGGTGGTGAAAATTCTGTGCACTCTTGCTGTGAAGTCTGTGCACTCTTGCTGTGAAGTCTGTGCACTCTTGTTAATTCTGTTCTTTTGCATTTCTATTCTCTTGCAAAATTTTGTGGCTACAATATTCTCCCTCACAATTTTGTTTTCCCTCCCAATTGTGCACACACGCAAAACCCATATCTCTGTGTAGCGAAGTAATCTCTACATCCAGAACATTCGCCACATATCCATCACGAACTGTTGCTACACAACCAAGATATATCCTGATAAAAAAGCCCAATATTTTATGGATTCCGCTTTATTGAAACTTCAGACTGGTTTTATATTTCCGTCTTCCAATGGTTGTGAACGTTTCGAATTGATAACTGTTCAATTTCATGACTGTTTTCGACCCTGCTTCATAATTGGAATTTGAGAGGACTGCAATTGTATTTCAACAAAGATTTCTGTTGCCTTTTATTTGCTATATTGCTGGGCTCCATGTTCGTACAATCAAATTCAGATTTGTGTTGTTGGTCTCGCCCGAAGCCCGTTGTCCCCGCCTCCTCTTGATAATCATGAAGTTTGTCGACATGCCGACTCAGCACAAAAGTGATCCCTTCTTTCAGTCTATCTTGTCAAGTTTATTCTCTCAGGGAAAGCTTTCTTGTTTTTATAACAAAGTTGAGGGGAATTGTTTAGGCGGGATCTTGTAAAGCCCCAGGGTTTCCTGTGCCCCAGGTAATGCTTTTTGAGAGAAATCTTTCTGTGGCTGAGGCAAAGACTTATGTACCTGAGGCAAAGACTAATGTACCTGAGGCAAAGACTAATGTACCTGAGGCAAAGACTAATGTACCTGAGGCAAAGACTAATGTACCTGAGGCAAAGACTAATGTACCTGAGGCAAAGACTAATGTACCTGAGGCAAAGACTAATGTACCTGAGGCAAAGACTAATGTACCTGAGGCAAAGACTAATGTACCTGAGGCAAAGACTAATGTACCTGAGGCAAAGACTAATGTACCTGAGGCAAAGACTAATGTACCTGAGGCAAAGACTAATGTACCTGAGGCAAAGACTAATGTACCTGAGGCAAAGACTAATGTACCTGAGGCAAAGACTAATGTACCTGAGGCAAAGACTAATGTACCTGAGGCAAAGACTAATGTACCTGAGGCAAAGACTAATGTACCTGAGGCAAAGACTAATGTACCTGAGGCAAAGACTAATGTACCTGAGGCAAAGACTAATGTACCTGAGGCAAAGACTAATGTACCTGAGGCAAAGACTAATGTACCTGAGGCAAAGACTAATGTACCTGAGGCAAAGACTAATGTACCTGAGGCAAAGACTAATGTACCTGAGGCAAAGACTAATGTACCTGAGGCATAGACTAATGTACCTGAGGCATAGACTAATGTACCTGAGGCAAAGACTAATGTACCTGAGGCAAAGACTAATGTACCTGAGGCAAAGACTAATGTACCTGAGGCAAAATGTTTTTGGTGGAAATTTAACACCAACATAATTTTTTTGAGTAAATTTCCATGTACTACTCTGATAAGATGTTATAATTTGTATGCAAAGCATGCTGGTGAGTATCGTGATGCGTGTGAGCATTTCTCTCATGCGTGTGAGTGTAGGCCTTCACTCACAATTATTCCTGTCACAGAATGTGACCTGAGACTATAAGAAAGATGAGTAACTGTCATCCCCAACAGTAACGCCTGTACATATATTGTTACAGTGTGCTAAAGGGAAGATGGTAAATAGACAGAGATTCTACTGTCTCTAGACAGGGCAGTGTTCACTGTCAGTGAGATGCAAGTAAGGCAGGCCAGTAGATGGTAGAAGTCCCCTGTCTCATTGACTGCATGTTATTCCCCTCACTAATAATGGTAATGTCTTCCATGCCTCACAATCTAAATAATAACAAATTAGCAGAGGTGATGTCGTGACACTGGCATTACCTGATTGAAATGATTGACTGGGCTACACTGTAGTGTCACTGGGGTACACTGTAGTGTCACTGGGGTACACTGTAGTTTCAAACTTTCACTGGTATAATTTGGTACACATGGTTTTTTTATTTCTATTATTACTTACATTCGCCTATTTCATTACCATTAAAATATAACGCTTGTTTAGGAAATGGTTCTTACACCAACTGACATCCTCTCATTGATGTTTACAGCTCTAGTTTGTACCTGTTAATCTATCGGTTAAATAAATAACTTTTAATTAGACAGCATTGTTCCATCCTTTGGTAAATAGTGCCAAGGAAGTTGTACATCTGTTGTCAAGACATCTGCCACAGAGGTTAAACACCTGTCACTGCTTTTTGTCTTGTGCACTAGAATACTTTCTAGCTATTCTCTCAGATATCGATAATAAGAAATAAAGGACTTGGGGTAAGTTACGAATTACCGGTCTGTTTCATATCTTCGGTCATAAGATAAAAATACATAATATTAATCATTTAATTTTTATTGGTATCCATGATACCTGCTGGTATCGCGGATACCAATAGGAATTTATCGTTTTTTCTTATGTTTTTATGGCCGAAGATGTGAAACCGACCATTAATTTGTAACTTACAATGAGTCATTTATTTCTTATCAATATATATTATTGTTGTGAGCCACTGAATATTAATAAAGTATATATTAGTTTATTCTCCTAAAGTTCTTTCTCTATTTTCTGTTCTTTTCCCCGCCAATTAGAATTCATGGCCCCTGGCTACCAAGCTCTGGATATTTTTGTTTGCTCTGCTCAATTTAATAAAAGATATTATTATAGCTCTATAAGTTGACTTCCACTGCTGCATCATTATTATATTTCATTATTGTTTATTAGAGTAACTGATATCATTTGAAGGGACTATTTATATAGTTCTATGTTCTATCATGTCAACATGTTACATCGTAAGTCGTTACCGCCCATTTAGGAACAGGTTGCTCAGTTCCCACCGGAATGCATTCCCACCGTAGCGTCTCCTTGACTAACCTCTACGGTGCAGCTTTCGCTTCGTGAGAAGCTAACGGCACTCTGTAGCAGCACCCCTTCACCTCCTAGCGCTGGTATCTTAATAACCGCTAGTCATTGCTAGGGGGGGGGGGGTGACAGGGGGTCCATATCGCTCCAATCTCTAGTCAATCTTTTGACAATTGGCACAAAGGCAAATTTTTCCCTCTGCCGCCATATTGAATTGACAAGAGTGCAAGCTGTAGTTTGGTGCTTCAGGTGGCGGGTTTTGCACGCCCTGTAATACGCTTGCCAATGGTGTAATTTATTCATTGAAATTTCAATTGGTGAGTACCGATGATTGAGTCGTGAGAACGCGCCAAAACCAATGATAACCACGACTTATCGTCTCAAATGATAACCACGACTTATCGTCTCAAATGATAACCACGTCTTATCGTCTCCCAGATGATAACCACGACTTATCGTCTCCCAGATGATAACCGCGACTTATCGTCTCCCAGATGATAACCACGACTTATCGTCTCCCAGATGATAACCACGACTTATCGTCTCCCAGATGATAACCACGACTTATCGTCTCCCAGATGATAACCACGACTTATCGTCTCCCAGATGATAACCACGACTTATCGTCTCCCAGATGATAACCACGACTTATCGTCTCCCAGATGATAACCACGACTTATCGTCTCCCAGATGATAACCACGACTTATCGTCTCCCAGATGATAACCACGACTTATCGTCTCCCAGATGATAACCACGACTTATCGTCTCCCAGATGATAACCACGACTTATCGTCTCCCAGATGATAACCACGACTTATCGTCTCCCAGATGATAACCACGACTTATCGTCTCCCAGATGATAACCACGACTTATCGTCTCCCAGATGATAACCACGACATATCGTCTCCCAGATGATAACCACGACATATCGTCTCCCAGATGATAACCACGACATATCGTCTCCCAGATGATAACCACGACATATCGTCTCCCAGATGATAACCACGACATATCGTCTCCCAGATGATAACCACGACATATCGTCTCCCAGATGATAACCACGACATATCGTCTCCCAGATGATAACCACGACATATCGTCTCCCAGATGATAATCACACGCTGCCGAATGATAATCACACGCTGCCGAATGATAATCACACGCTGCCGAATGATAATCACACGCTGCCGAATGATAATCACACGCTGCCGAATGATAATCACACGCTGCCGAATGATAATCACACGCTGCCGAATGATAATCACACGCTGACGAATGATAATCACACGCTGACGAATGATAATCACACGCTGACGAATGATAACCACACGCTGACGAATGATAACCACACGCTGACGAATGATAACCACACGCTGACGAATGATAACCACACGCTGACGAATGATAACCACACGCTGACGAATGATAACCACACGCTGACGAATGATAACCACACGCTGACGAATGATAACCACACGCTGACGAATGATAACCACACGCTGACGAATGATAACCACACGCTGACGAATGATAACCACACGCTGACGAATGATAACCACACGCTGACGAATGATAACCACACGCTGACGAATGATAACCACACGCTGACGAATGATAACCACACGCTGACGAATGATAACCACACGCTGACGAATGATAACCACACGCTGACGAATGATAACCACACGCTGACGAATGATAACCACACGCTGACGAATGATAACCATTCACTTGGCTGCATCGGTATTTCTGAATCTTTACGCGATTTTTGTGCTATCGGTTTTCGATAAATAATTTATTGGAATGTAGTCACCTGGTCCTCATCTAGCGGTGCAACTTATCTGAAGTCCTTTGTAATGTAATGGCAAGCCTCCAAATCACTGCAGCAACTGAGCACTATTTTAATATAGTCGATAACAATTATTTGGTAGGAATTTAAAAGACGTAAAGTGTACGTGAGTTTTGATTTGAGTTATTTTGAAGAATTGAAGTGAAAAAAAGACTTTAGTGACTGATTATTGTGACTGTTCAGACTCTGCTCAGTCACTGCGGTCTCTGTTCAGTCAAAACAGTCTTCGTTCAGTCACTGCAGTCTATGTTCAGTCACTGCAGTCTATGTTCAGTCAAAACAGTCTCTGTTCAGTCACAGTAGTCTCTGTTCAGTCACAGCTCATTACTAACCTCTGGTTCACCATCAGATTCCTGTACATCTTAATATTACCTTATCGAGAACATCTCTCCCTTATCTTTGCCTAGGAATACAAAGTATACGAATAACTGAACCCATCCGCGAATCTATTGTGTGTCTCTATAGTTGAGTGTTATTTGTTAAATCATTTGGAACTAGATAATTGCGAACCCTCCAGTGTCTTTGAGTGATACCCCCTGTACATACGGTGCAAAACCCGTTAAACCACCGCCAGGAAGCTCCCCCCACACATTCTACAAAGATCACCTTTTTCTCCGGTCTACAATGACTTTACTGGTGAGTAATTGAATTTTATAGTTCAACTCCCCTCCCTGCCCCCCCCCCCCACAAATGAACAGAGCCCCACCCTCTCCCCAGTTAACTATCACCCCCCCCCCCCTCCCAGCTCAGTTGAAGTTTTCCCTCATTCACTTCCACCACAGTTAGGCGAAACGTCTCGAAACTGATCCCAGGTAACGCCAACTTCCCCCCACCTCCCAAAATCACCTCTCCGTACAGTAACTCCTCGTATTAATAGTTCTTAGATTACACTCCCCCACCCCTCCGCTCCCCCAGTTAGCTTACTATACAGCAGTGTTTTTATAGACTAAATCCTCCCAATGCTTTAGGTAATACCACCCCCACTGTCCCTCATATTCATCCACTTACTTCCCCCGCGCTCCGCATCACTCACTTCCCCCGCTCCCCCACACGCATTTCTTCATGCTTTTCTCGTAATTTCCGCGCTTTTCTCGCCACCACCAAGCCCCTGCCTCCACCACCCACCGCTGCATCGCGAAGTGTCTAATTCTTGTCGCACCATCTGCATGTTACGTGCATTGCATTTCAATTCTCTTGCAACTATTACTACTGTGCAGTGAATAGTGTCTAGTAGAGAGAATGCAGTGAAACCTATCGTACTTTGCTAATCCCATCCACAAACTTTTTCCAAGTTTGTTCTTTGTATTGTCTTTCAATTCTAATATTTAACATCAAATTTTTGTCGTTGATTTTTGTGTATCAAACTATCTTATTATTAGTCTTTGATGTGCGTGTTGTTACTGAAAATGTCTTTTTTTTAAATATATTTATTTCTATGTATGTTCCTGATATTTCAGATCTACATCAGGTAATGTTATATTGATTTCACTACATTTAATAATAAACTAAATCCGTTAATTCTCCTTTTACTCATTGATATTTTGAATCTCAGCACCACAGACTTTGTTCCCTAAGCTCTTTTCGAAGAAGGTAAAATAGTGCCTTCCCATATCACCTAAGTTAGGTGCTGTGTTTTGCTTATTTGCCCCAAACTTTATTTTTAGTTCACTTATGCCAGTTTGTTTATTTTGAGAGAGAACTGGTGGCTTTTCTGCCATTCGGTGGAGAGAGAAAGATGCTCCTAGAGATTGATAGGTGATTGATTTTAGTCACTGAAGTAAAGGCGCTGTCAATCTGTAATTCTCATTGAATAAAGATATAGAATTGAGAAGTGGGAGTTAGAACTATTCACACATGTAGAGTTTTGGAATAATTTACAGCAAAGTGAAGCAGCCCGAGCGTAACTAACCAAATAACGCTAGGTAGATGTTTCAAACAAACATTAGCGTGGAATGCCTTGAGCTATAGTGTTATTTTAACGTGCGAGAGAAAGATAAATTAGGTTAGTTACTCCTCCACTAGCAGCTACAGAAAAGGATATGTTATTACAATCCACTTGTCTCCATTTTCTCACTTGGTCACTTTTAATAAATTCCCTCTGTAGATCTGGAAGCGTAAAACTCCACACACCTTTCAATGAATATTCAATGAATCAAGTAAGATTTAGTATCCTGTTTTCGCTTTCATGTTTGATTTGTTTATTTTCATTAGGTTAGCGATGTAATCCTTTGATAGCATTAGCCCCTTGCTGCCTGAGAGTCACTACAGGGGGGGGGGGGGTACTTTACTCTCTTATATATCTTCTATTTAATTAGCTAGCTTCGATAAAGAAAATGGCGGAGTGTGTTAATCATTTCACTGTATCAATTTTGACAAGAGAGTAGGTTTCATTGCCGAGAATCACTCATTGCGAGCATATCTGTGATAGACGCTTCGATTGGAATTTCCTTGCGTTCGGTTCCGCTTGGAATGGCTGTTCGCATTCCTAGATGCACTGACACACATCGTAGGTAATATAGAGATCGGGAATTCAATCTAATTTGCAATGGTGCGCTGTTAGCACCTCTGTGCTTAATATTGGCTGTCGATAGAACGCATGGGTGATAGCGACAGCTGTTATATTATGAAACTATCATTCCTCTATTTCACAAACAAAACAATCTATGATTGGCCCTCTCTCTCATTATAGCCTCACTAGAGGTGTACATTTTAAGGTAGATTTATCGCGAATGCTCCAGAAGAAGCTCCTTTTCCCTCTGACCAATCTTTTCTATTTATTTCTGTTGGGCATATCTTTTAAGGGCGAGAGTGTTTCAAAATGCAGTCGTTAGGGGGCGCTGGCCCCGTATAATGAGTGTCATAAGTGCCACTCTTATACCCTCGGCAGAGGCACTTTCAGTCTCAAACTCGCGCCTCATGCCTTCATCTGCCGCAGCTCTTTACCGAGGCATCTCCGCTAAAATGAACCTGTCATCTAAATCTAAAGAACAACGCCATCACTGCATCTGTCTGTGCATTGCATCTACAACGCTACTCTTCCCTCCGCAATATTTAGCTTCCCTCTTCTACCGAAACTGTTTACCCTCTCCACATCCGGTGAACTTAACTTCTCAACTCGTGTTTCTGTTTTCGGCATTTTATGTACCCATCACCTAGCGAGGTGCGTACTGTCTTCATTTGGGACAGTGTGCGTTTATTCCTTAGCGTCTGTGTGCGTTTATTCCTTAGCGTCTGTGTGCGTTTATTCCTTAGCGTCTGTGTGCGTTTATTCTTTAGCGTCTGTGTGCGTTTTCTCTTTATTGTATTTTTCCTCACGTTTTGGCACCAGTCACGGTTCTAACTCTTTATTTCTGGGTGTGGTATATTAAATGATAGCTATATTTATTGACACTACTATATATAGTATTGCCACTGCTATAGTATTGCCATTGCTATAGTATTGCCATTGCTATAGTGTTGCCATTGCTATAGTGTTGCCATTGCTATAGTGTTGCCATTGCTATAGTGTTGCCATTGCTATAGTGTTGCCATTGCTATAGTACTGCCATTGCTATAGTATTGCCATTGCTATAGTATTGCCATTGCTATAGTATTGCCACTGCTATAGTATTGCCACTGCTATATAGTATTGCCACTGCTATAGTATTGCCACTGCTATAGTATTGCCACTGCTATAGTATTGCCACTGCTATAGTATTGCCACTGCTATAGTATTGCCACTGCTATAGTATTGCCACTGCTATAGTATTGCCACTGCTATAAGTATTGCCATTGCTATAAGTATTGCCATTGCTATAAGTATTGCCATTGCTATAGTATTGCCATTGCTATAGTATTGCCATTGCTATAGTGTTGCCATTGTTGCTATAGTGTTGCCATTGTTGCTATAGGGTTGCCATTGTTGCTATAGGGTTGCCATTGTTGCTATAGGGTTGCCATTGTTGCTATAGTGTTGCCATTGCTATAGTGTTGCCATTGCTATAGTGTTGCCATTGCTATAGTGTTGCCATTGCTATAGTGTTGCCATTGCTATAGTGTTGCCATTGCTATAGTGTTGCCACTGCTATAGTGGTGCCACTACTATAGTGGTGCCACTACTATAGTGGTGCCACTACTATAGTGGTGCCACTGCTATAACTGATATAGTGTTGCTACTGCTATAACTGATATAGTGTTGCTACTGCTATAACTGATATAGTGTTGCCACTGCTATAACTGATATAGTGTTGCCACTGCTATAACTGATATAGTGTTGCCACTGCTATAACTGATATAGTGTTGCCACTGCTATAACTGATATAGTGTTGCCACTGACAGAGTTGTTATAGTGTTGCTATAGCTGCTGTAGTTAGTGTTGCTATAGCTGCTGTAGTTAGCGTTGCTATAGTTAGCTTTGCTATAGCTGCTATAGTTAGTGTTGCTATAGCTGCTATAGTTAGTGTTGCTGTAGCTGTTATAGTTAGTGTTGCTGTAGCTGTTATAGTTAGTATTGCTATAGCTGCTATAGTTAGTATTGCTATAGCTGCTATAGTTAGTATTGCTATAGCTGCTATAGTTAGTATTGCTATAGCTGCTATAGTTAGTATTGCTATAGCTGCTATAGTTAGTGTTGCTATAGCTGCTATAGTTAGTGTTGCTATATCCGCAATCTCGGTGCAATCAGCGGAGCGTGCAATCGCGTCTGTTTCTCTTGAGGTCAGCGACATTTACGGAGGATGGAGACTCCGCGTTACGACCAGCGCTAAAAACAACCACGGCAAGACGAATAGAGCCAACCAAGCGAGGAAAATGGAGAGAGAATGAGAAGGTGGTAAGAAGATGAAGAGAACGCATCAATGGAGAGATGAGAGAGGAAAATGAAGAGGTGGATAGATGACATCACTCATCTCTATTTTGTCATTTCAATGCGATAATGTCTTTGTAAGTTGCACTAGTATAGCCATTGGTGGTGATTATTGAGTTATGTGCTCATAAAGGAATACATGTGGTAACTACTATCTCAGCCCCAGGCCCACATTACCCCAGTACAGACCACCTAGTCAGTACCTAGTGTAGTGCACTGGTAATAAGTCACCAGTAATGTACTGGTAATAAGTCACCAGTAATGTACTGGTAATAAGTCACCAGTAATGTACTGGTAATAAGTCACCAGTAATGTACTGGAAATAAGTCACCAGTACTGTACTGGTAATAAGTCACCAGTACTATACTGGATAAGTCATCATTGATTCTTTGCTATAATGCTATCGTAATCTATGATCTATCCTTTCTGCAACTGAGATATGACCTATTTCAACCTATGAATTTTTCAGTTGATGTTATCAATTGGACTGTTAATCACTTATTTATAAGACACTTAACTCTAGTTACTATATCTACTGTGATTTTGTTCATTGTTACCCTTTGTCGCTCTAGAAATGGTATTTAGTCACTCTAACTAAGTATGAAAAGTGGTTTGCTGAACGTTAAAGAGTTAATAACTGAATTTCAGTCGGTGCGTTACTTCTCTCTCCTTTAAATCTTGGGAATAACCACCATGAACACCTCGAGAAAGCCTTATATTAGCACTGGTTATTAGGTTTCTTGTGATTGCCCAGACGGAGTTTGTTCTTTGGATTAGAAAGTCTTTGATCTGTGAGTGCATCTCCCCGTGCCTGTCTCTCATCTTCACCCGATTAGCGCTCTCCGGGCCTCATTTGTACGCTCTCTGGCTCTGCGGCAAAACACCTCTCAAATAAGATGATAACTCTGCCATGGATTGACTCGATGAATTGATCTGATAGCTTAATGGTGAACTATAATGATACCTAAATTTGATCTAAAAATGTTCATATTTGGAGAAGAAATAATCAGCACGTTGCTTTTCTTCACAGAAACTCACTGCAAATATTTATATTCTCCGTGGATTGTGCTCGGGCTGAACTAATTTGCATATGACTGAAATAGCTCTACTCCTTTGATATTATTATTCAAATCGATTATGTTGTGCCGATAAGCATAACAGAGACCACGTGCAGTTAGCGCTCCTAAAAATACACCAATGTTAGCCGAACTGGCGGCCAATACTATCGCCAACTTCATTACTCGCTTCAACTTATTGGCCTCTTGAGCCTAATTCTCTGCAGAGCTTCATCTAACAATAGGCAAACACAGAGCGAATCAACCACTGTAGACTTAGCAACTCTAATCTATCAGACTTTGACTACTTCTGATTAGCAGGCTTCATCTTTATACCAAAATGATTGTAATCTTAACTTTGCGCAAAGAATCTTAACCGTTCATTAAAGTGTGGAAACATGTTATTCGTAATTTAGCTTGTAAATGTTCTTTCTTCCGGTTTAAAATGCTTGTGTTGGATTTGAAAGACTTTGGAATAGAGTGAAGAGCCATGGGGTTAAAACACCTCCCTGTGGTTGTCGTAATGACATCCTCTTCCTGGTGTTACCATCGCATTGCCGTACATACTTTTATCTTTTCTCTAATGGGGATGAAACTCAAGAGAGGTGAAGAAGCTTCTTTTGTTCTGTGTACCATCTACCCATAGATACTGTCCATACGCACAGCGTATATATTCAGTCATGGCGTTCTACCGTGGATGGTCCATGGTGTAATGCCATTACTAGGTCTAATAGAAACCATTGTTGTTGTATAGTTTGGGTTTGTGTAGAGTGGAGCTCACATAATTCATTATCAGTGGTGGCACTCCCGATATTTCTCCGCTATCCCTGCCAGTCACTGGTTAGTGTCAGCAGAGGTCAAGTTCATGAATGGTTCGTGTGTACGTCTATCTAATGTGTGTACGTATGTATGTATGCCTGTACGTGCATGACTATAAATATATGTCTGGCTATATCCGTATAGCTTTTCGTATATATAGGTATGTAAGAGAGAATGTTTCATTTTGAGTTACCTTCTCTGAAGCTAATGAATGGTTGTCTGGATTGGATTTCAACCTCTGGGATGGAAGAAGATTAGTCAGTATTGGTATAATGTAATTTTTTAACCAACAAGTTATAATGACAATAAATTAATTTACCCTCCATACGAGAGTGAGATAATAGAAGTTAGTTCAAGTTAGAATGTTGTAATTGTGTTGCAGGTTTTAGCAGCACAAGGCATTGGTTTCTCTTTTCTGCCATGCAATTATGTAGAGTGAGAAATAGTGAAGTGCCTTCTCGCTCTCAGTGCCAGGTTCTTCTCTCCAACTCTTTGTTCTCCAGCGAACTAACCTACATGGAGAGTGTGGTGAACTTCAACACAAGAGATATGATATATATCGAACACAAGTCCATCCTCTACCATTGCTTTAACGAACACTCGTCTATCATTTCCCCCAGCACTGTGTGGAATATAGCTGGAGGTGTGCTGCAAAAAGCACAGCCAGGGGTTTGTTGCCCCCTTCTCACCGGATGCAAGGAGTTCTCATGACTACAGCCAACTTCTTCTCTGCCTCTTATTGAACCTAACTAACAGAGTATTCCTAGCGATAGCAATAAATGTTGGTGCAAGAATACCCATCTGCTATTGTCAAATGGGCTTAGAATTTAACTGCGGCTAGCGAAGAATCTTTTCGTTAGTGTATCGGAGAAATGGTACAAGTGCATTCTTCAAATATCACTTGGCGATGCACGGAATTTATTGCAGCGTACATTGATTGATTCACCTATCTATGTCTAAATAGTTGCATTTAGTTATTTTAGCTCTGATATCGTCAATACACGCTAATAGAGTCTGGACATTATAGAATATGGTCCAGTTCTTCGCAAATAGACGTTCTGGCAATTTTCTTAACTGTACTGCTATGTATTTTCTCAATGAAGTGAACTAGTACTTGGTCTGGTCCCACTGTTGTAGTATTTAATTCAACAGAACCTGTTTAGCTGAAGCTTGAACCGGTGTGTCAGGCTCCGGGGTATTGCGGGCTAATCGGTGACCCGTATTCGGGTTAGTATACGCTGACATGCATCACTGTACTATAATGCAACAATGCTTTTGAAGCAAACTCTCTTCATTATATCTCTCATTTTATTCAGTCATGTTGAGTTATAAATACTGCATATGCGGAAACTTTTTAGTCTTATATTCTGTGTCGTGTTATTTCTTCATTACTGCAACTTCTAGAACATTAAATTAGTGCAGACTGAAGCAAGTCGTGTTCGATCGGCTTCGAACGTTCATCAAGTCTTACCAGCTGATGTTTGATTTGGAAGGTGTGGCACTGACTTCAGCTTCGACTATTTCCTAAGCTCTAACAATGATTGAAGTCAATTCGTTGTAGTGTTCATTGATTGGATTTGTTAGTTATAGAACACGGAGTGTAGCTAGTGTGCTTCCTGGCCCTGTAACCATTAGGCTCTGTCCAGACTAGACAAATGCCCATTGTCCGAGGAGGCGTTGCAATGTACCGAGTAGAGTGCACTGTATTGTTCACTGCCGCTACTTGGATTCCTTCCCTTTAGTACTGCACAATGCATTTTACCTTTATATTCATTAGAATTAAGAGCATCATGTTGTTGTTGCATTACTTTAAGGTCTTTCATATCAATATTCATACTGAACAAAAACATATTTTAAAATAATGTAACATGTTTTTAATTGAATTTCCCTAGATCAACTTTTTCCACTGGTATACTTTTACGCTGCACTTAAAATTCTTTTATTGAAACTCTACCTCTATTCACCCTGTGCCACTGACACCAACTTTCCACTCCAATGCTGTCCCCCACTTTTATCACTTCATTTCTACACAATTTCCATAAGCAGCTCTTGTTACATCGTATGAGGCAAAGTTTATTCTTCACATAACCCCCCCCCCCCTCCTGCACTCCCCCAATGGGCTTAATCCCCCGCTCTTTGTGGTCTTTGACTCTCAGCCCAGCAAGGTGATGGGCTTAGCACAGGCCACGCTCATCCCTCTAAGCTTGTGTGGATTTACACCCTACCAAATAGAACAACAAAGTGGTCCTTTTCTTTTTGTGCTGAGCCCGGTAATACCAAGGTACACTTCACTAACTATTACCAGCCCGGTAATACCGTGGTCACTTCACTAACTATTACCAGCCCGGTAATACCGTGGTCACTTCACTAACTATTACCAGCCCGGTAATACCGTGGTCACTTCACTAACTATTACCAGCCCGGTAATACCGTGGTCACTTCACTAACTATTACCAGCCCGGTAATACCGTGGTCACTTCACTAACTATTACCAGCCCGGTAATACCGTGGTACACTTGACTAACTACTACCAGCCCGGTAATACCGTGGTACACTTCACTAACTATTACCAGCCCGGTAATACAGTGTTTGCACCTCACTAACTATTACCAGCCCGGTAATACCGTGGTCACTTCACTAACTATTACCAGCCCGGTAATACCGTGGTCACTTCACTAACTATTACCAGCCCGGTAATACCGTGGTCACTTCACTAACTATTACCAGCCCGGTAATACCGTGGTCACTTCACTAACTATTACCAGCCCGGTAATACCGTGGTCACTTCACTAACTATTACCAGCCCGGTAATACCGTGGTACACTTGACTAACTACTACCAGCCCGGTAATACCGTGGTACACTTCACTAACTATTACCAGCCCGGTAATACAGTGTTTGCACCTCACTAACTATTACCAGCCCGGTAATACCGTGGTACACTTCACTAACTATTACCAGCCCGGTAATACAGTGTTTGCACCTCACTGCCTATTACCACCGTTATAGAGACGTAATAACAGTTTTCTAACTTACAACTGTTTTCTTAAATTTTTTAAACTCTTTTCACTGCAGTTCATTGCGGTGAGGCCATTGTTCGTTATTTCTCCTTTAATGGCGACTGCTATCCGTTATCAGAGATAGTGTCACTTTAGCGCTCTGACTTGGTGATGATGTGAATAAGTTCATATGTGCTCATTAGCAAGTTAGGATGTAAGTTGTAAGTAGCAACTACTCCCCACTGTCTGGTACTCTTAGCTACTCTCAACAACGCAAGACTTTTCTGCTACTTCTTCTTTGCCTGTAGACACTTCAACTAGCAATAGCACATCTGAAATATACATTAAATATCTTCTATATTTATTCTTATTTCCCTGTTATTTCCCTGCACTTATTCTCAAAAAATGCGACCCTTTTTACACAATTTTATTTCTTTTCGAAAATAACTCTGTTTCCTTTAATTTCGTTAGCAGTGTATTTTCTTTCAAAATATTCATGGTAACTCTGTTGTAAATCTGGTGATTACAAAGCTTCCACCCCTCGTCTGTGTGTTCTCCAGTGAGACGGGATGGCGATATTAAACTCTAAAGAATCCTCCACACTCAGATATTTAGTGCATACTACACCGAGCTCTTCATTGTCCACCATTTACATAAGTAGCCGCAACTTCTTATTTGTTATAGTCTCCACTATTCCCCCCAACAAGAAAAGAGAATGGCAGGCCGCACTATTTTTCCATTTACCTGAATTCCAAATTCAATTGGTGTACAGTCCCCCCCCCCCCCTTCTATCCGAGGGATCTGAGCGGGTTTTATGCGCTCCCAATTTCTATAATGGCTGCATGCAGTTGGTACAATCGAGTGGTTCCTGCATATTTTCTTCTTCTCAAGATATCATTGTCTCAATGCAGACTCTGGTGATTGTTTTTTAGTTAAGCTGTACGGTGATATTCATACTTACGGTGCTAAGTATTTTCCATACCAACCCCCCCCCCTCCCCTTTCACCACGTTGTCTAACTGGCCATAGCGTCTTGGTGTGTCCATGTACCTGTCTGTTGACCTGTCCATTAGACACTGGACAGCTTTGTTTCTCACCTCTGTCTTTAATGTGTTTAACTTATTAAGTCTTTTCATCGCCTCACAGTTTTGTTGTCCTCGTGATTTATCTTTTCCAGAATCTTTCTGTTTTCCTGAATATCTGAAAATGAGACTTAAGAATTATATTTCAGTCCTTTCTTCAGCTTCTGTGTTCTCATATTGTTGCACATTTATCTTTCTTTTGGATATTTCTTATCTTTCGATTTTTTATTTATCTAATTTCCCGATCGCTTTATTTTCCATCAATTTACCCACTATTCCTATTTTCTTCTTTTTCCCCATCAGATTCCACTCTTTCCAATATTTCCATTTCTCCAGTGTTTTCCCTCGCTGTGGCTCCTTTTTCCCCATTCTGTCTCTCCTTGCGCCCTCTCTTCGAAAGCAGCCCGTTTGTTTCAATTAGGTCCGTTGGTGTGGTTTCCAGGGCTAAACTTTGAGTCTTATGGCTCCTTGAAGCTCTCGCTACGTTATTTAATGGACTCTGTACTGACTCCGGCCACAAGCGACCTCTAGCGCTGAGACGCTGCACAAACTTTACTCAAATAACCATTTGATGGTGCCTTTGCCAGCACACAACGTGTCGAAATCTTTCCCAATGGGACTTATTTAAATGCACTGTTGTAAATGGTATTTAGATCTTAGGAATAATATCACATTATATGGTCGATAGGTTGAAACTTTATCTCCAGAGTCTTGAGCTTCTGAACTTATTTGTCTCCACTACAATCCCCCCCCCCTTCTCCCCATCCCCTATAATTTGTGTTTGTGGCCGTCGTATAGTTTATTTTATGTTGTTTTGTAGGTCGGGGAAGTTTGTTTTTATTGCCAGTTCGCTGTGATCCTGTGAGTTTGTTTGCTATTTCCTTCACCTGGTTAGATTTTGTTGGCTAGAAGCTCTTTTAATTGGGAAAATGTTGCATTGATATTTTGTGACTTTTTAGAGATTGTAAGAAGTGAGTTTTGTGGTGCAATGCATTAGTTCTCCTGTCGTGCCCTTACATTCTTCACTGCAGCCTAATTCATTTTGTATGTAAATTCACTTAGGAACTGGTTAGCCGGCACTCCCGAACTAATTGGTAACCCTATACAGTCTAAACCATTGCTTTAAAATCACAGGTGCCACATTTAACCACATTTTTTTATAACTATTTTGAAGGCATTTAATAAAACGCGTTGATACTCTTAGGGGAACATTTTCCGTTTTTCTTTATTCAATATGTCTATGTATCACAATATCTCTTACACTCATATACAATAAGGCACAGGTCTGTTGCATATATTGGCGCTGTCTCTCCATGTTGCTCGCCATCTCGGCAAATAATTCACGTAAAGATGCGTAGCAAGCTGCCCGTCATTCCGTCTACTCGGGGTGAAGTGCATTAAAATTCAGTGCCTTAAATATGCATGAAAACACGCGCGGAGAGAGCATAATGCTGAATAAATTGTGTGGTGTGTGCACAGGTGCTGTATACTCAGACGAGTGCACTCGAGTGGCAAGATTGTGCACCACTCTTCCGAGACGATTCTGTGGGATTTTTCTGGCTCGTCAATCACATCCCTATGATACTCTGTAAATGCAGTCGAAAGTTCACGCTTCAGTTTCTCGGGTACAAGTGTGCCGCACACAAGAAGGGATTCATCCCAATGTTCTTTGGAAATTCAGCCCTTTTCCTTTTGTTAACTTGTATTAGCAATATTTTATTCTGGCACAACCTTTACACCAATCTCATTTTTGAACTTTGTCTTCACTATGTTTGTGTTAGTAGTTTGTTTTTAGAGTTTGAGCCTATTTACTAACTGTTATCTCCTTTTTTTCAGAGAGGTACCGATGAGCTGTTGAGTTCACCAGGAGGAGGAGTCAGCAATGGCTCTGTGATGAGTCCCTCAGTCAACATAGACGCCAACGATGCCAAGAAGGTGAGTCCTAACACTCTAATGTACTAATATCAAACCTCAAACTGAACTAATGCTCTGAAAATGACACATTTTTAAATTTCATCCAAAATTAAGGTAGTAAAAATCTGCCATTTTCAATTCGAAAATATTCTAAGGAAAGAAAAGAAATCTATCCTGTTGTACGTTACAACTCTCTAATTTACTTTTCTCCAAAATTGTATTTACTGAATTGTTCATGCTATCAGGTACTCTCTTTGTGTATCTCTTGTGCAAAGTTCCCATCCAAGATTTGACGAGCAAACTCTGCTGCATTATTATTTCATAGCGCTAATACATCATAATTTGCGGACATACTTTAGCCAGAGTTTTCATGGCGTTTTTGAACGTCGGCGGAAGGCTTCTTTTTTCTCCTCTGCTTCTTTGCCAGGACATTCTTCATCATTTTCTACCAGATTTATTTTTAGCCGTCATACCTATTCATTATTTGGGATAGCTTTTTACTGAAGAGGAGCAAATACTCAACATGTAAGGGAGTGGTTCTGAATTACTTGGTTGCTGTAAAATTTATATCTCATAAATGGAAGACAATTTTGGAACTCGATCCCTCAAAAATTGACTCGTTTGCAAATTGGTAATTTGTGTGGAGGAGTGCTCCTCCCCCCCCCCCCCCCTAAAAAAAAGTACCCAGAAAGGACTGGTTGCTGAGCCTATCCCCTTATTCTCTCAGAGCATAGAGTGCCATTTCTATATTGCGAGATATTTCTAAACTGCCACTGGTTGATGCAGCAAGCTTAATAATCCCATATTGCTAATCCTCAGGACTCCAGGGCCTCTAACAGGCTGAGTTCAAATCTTATTTGCGCCGTTGAATACGCAATCACGAGCCACTTTAATTGTTTTGCCCCAAGCCTCTTAGAAGAACATGCTAATTGTTTCTCCCCAAGCTCCTTAAGGACATCCTAATTAACGGAAAAAGCACTCCAGCCGTCTGTTGTCGGTCTCACAAACTTTTAATTGCAACAGCGTTATTTGCATTAGAGTTGGCTGCTTCGTGCCTATTTTATGGTGTGGACGCAAACCTCCCTCGGTGCTACTCTCATCTGTCACTTACGTCACATTTCTATTCCATGTGCGAGATAAGATTTTATGTCAAAATTATGTTTCTAGACGAAGGTCACCTTTCCTCCAATTTAGTAAATTAATTTCCCCCTTCTGGTCTGATGGAATTGGGGGGATGGGGGTGTAATCGCTCCCTGGGGAGTAGTTAGGACACCTTCGAGATAAATATGAGGGGGGGGGAGGGGAAATATGATGCCCTGGCCAGTTCTTCCTCAACTTTAAATTCTATTTTCATACCCACAACATCACTACTGATATTAAAATATGTCACCATAGCTACATAAAGTGTCTTCGGCTCACTAATTTGATCTAATTCTTATCTATGAGGACAAAAAACAATTCCAATTCTTATTAAGAGTTGAAGTAACTTTCGCTTTGTCAGCAAAATGCTGTAATGCTTTGAAAAATATATCTGAGGAGGGAGGGGTAAAATTTGGGTTGTTTTCAGCTTCTTGCGCTAAACTATCGCAAGAATTCGTGTCTGTTAGAAATGAAGTTTTTGAGGAACATGTTGATAGAGATTCCTCTTCGATTGCTATTTTTGTTAGCACGAATCGCGTATTACTATTTAGATTATTTTCCTCCGAGATGGTATGTTTTACGAGGCTATTACACACGTTGCTTTTTATATTCTCATCTGGCAAGAGAGGTTATGATTATTCTAATTCGTAACGACTGTATTAGTTGCACATCATTACTTCATTTTATAGTCCCTTCAACATTAGCAATAGGATTGAGGGAAGCATATTAGCTAACGATGTGCAGATGCGATGCCTCTCACTGTTAGTTAGTTAGTACCGTGCATAGCGTTTACTCTCCCCCCCCCCCCTCTACTAACAGCTCAGTACGGCAGTGCATTACTAAAAATAGTGAAATCACATTTTAACGCTTGCTTTTCAGTTATACATAAAATGGGCCTTTAAATGGTATGTCATATCATTCGCTTTGAAAAGAATTCACGGAGTGTATATCCTTGGATAGAATCATACAAATGCATTGCCTGTTTCTTTTACTTTTATTGTCAATTAACAGAAAAGTACATAGCGTTTGGAATGAGTGTAGTAACACATCTTTGATAAATACTAGGGTTAGCTTGCAATATTCTACCTGGAAATTTTAACACAAACTTTTCTTATTGGAGATGTGCTTTATTTTGAAACATCTTTAAGTCGGTACATATCTGTAGCGACAGCTTTATGCACAGTGTGCCTTCTCATACTATTAATTATTAGTATGCTATTAATACACTGCGATGGTGCATCTAGCTTTGTTTTCATTTGCGTAATGCATCCATCCGATGATGGGATCGGAACAACCCCCCCCCCCCCCTTTGACTTAGTGATTGGCATGATTCTTATGTCACTATATTCTCTATGCAACCTACATGAAATCATTGCAACTGATGACTTTGTGATGTACATACAAATTAATAATATAGTCACTTTGTCGGTAGTTTGTGGACATCTGTTCGGATTTACATACCAACTGCAACCGTGTATAATCACTTTAATCCCATAGAAAAACAATCATGAATTTACCCTCTCCAACATTCGTTCGGAATTCTTTTTGATGAACCCCGTGCGTAGCGTTTACCCCCCCCCCCCCCCTCTACTAACAGCTCAGTACGGCAGTGCATTACTAAAAATAGTGAAATCACATTATAACGCAAGGGGTGAGTGAACCAAGTAGCTGTGGTGAAGGCATTTGCTAGTGCTACTCTTTACACTGCAGTAATAATTAACTAGTGGTGATAGCTTCATTCATTGCTAGTCATTCACTCTTTGCCTGTGTGTCAACTAGTTGAGGCTTTACTTCTATGGCAACCTTAGCGTTGTGTTTCTTTTCCTATGCATTAAGAGTGAAAGGTATTTAGAGTGAAATGTGTGTGCATTCGCTACCAGGTCGCAGATTATCATCATTACTAGGATTAGTCTAAGTACTTAATTTCTTATGTATGATAAGTGCTTTACCCCAATGATAAAAACCATCTACAGAAAGAAAATTAATTAGTAAAAATCATTAGCTACCACAATTTAGGACAATCTCCACCTTAAATGGTTGGAAAGAGCCGTTTTGCTTGGTGTATTTTTCTCAATTTTCAACTCTGATTTCTCCATTTACCCCCACTCACTCCACTCCCCCCACTCCACTCGTCTCTCTAGCAGTGCCCGTGGTGTGTGGCTGGCGTGTAATAGATCCCTCCCTAATGATGTTTCAGCTAATTAACTTCTCTATTTTTCTTAGTGGCCCGCTGCCTCCCTCTGAATGTCGTCCACTAACCGATTGAGTGGCTCCATCTGCATTGATTACCTACCACACTCCTCCGCTAAGCTCCTTATCGCACTACCCCTAATACCTCATTCTTAGATACTCAAATTCTCTCCTCATTTACTCTGTCCCAGTTAGTGATCAAACTATTTGATATCGTTTGAAAACTGTTTTTAAGTATCAATTGCTCAGTTTGTGGAGAAATTGTTCTTTAACACATCTTAAATTTGGCAAAGCTTTTTAGAAAGGTTTGCTAACTCTCACCCTTTGGTAGTGTCAGTTGATTTACTGTAAGATAATGAACTCATCATAGAGAAAGTACTAAAGGTACACAGTTCATATTATCGCATCACAGCAATTATCCATTGTACTTAGCG
Source organism: Caprella mutica (assembly GCA_947561585.1). Lineage (NCBI taxonomy): Eukaryota > Metazoa > Arthropoda > Malacostraca > Amphipoda > Caprellidae > Caprella > Caprella mutica. Next base: position 412,869 of record CANNZV010000100.1, read on the forward strand.
GCTCAGAAACCCCGCAGTTCCGATGTTTTGATGATCGGTCAAACGGTAATTGCGAAGTGTATCCTATTGTGCTGCACCCCATTCCATGTTTTTCTAGATTGCATTTTGGTGCTCATCAGTAATGCTTTGATGGACTGCAGGGGAGGGGGGGGGATTGTTTGGATATTTGAGTCTGTGCTCTCGAATAATCTGTGAGCGATTATCCTATCCACCTTTCATGGGGAACTGTTGTTCTAAAATATCAATATGCTTGCATAGATACACTGTATCAGGTGTGTTTCTTGTGGACGTTGCTATCGATTTGCATCTTGTTACTAGACATGCTTCCTCACTAAGATCGACATTCGATCTATTCAGCATTGTTAGAGCTGCATGCAGCCTCTAAGGGTTATCCATTATCTGGTGTACACTATCGTGAAACTCTACCGTCCATTAAAATGCCATGTGAATGATTATCATAGTGAGTTAATTACAAGAATTATGAAAACTTTGATCAAACTGTTTTATTTTACTATAAAAACTAATGGTCCTACTTGATGTTATTGATGGCACTTAGGGTAAATGCAAATAGTCCAAAATTAGGTAGTTGACAGTTACTATTTTGGATATCATCACTAACACTTGCTCTCTGATCCCTCTCAGGCAAAGCTGGAGAAGAGCAATGGCTCCCCATCCCGAGTGATCCACATCCGCAACATCCCTAGCGAGGTGACAGAGGCAGAGATTGTACACCTGGGTGTATCCTTCGGCAAAGTTACCAATGTCCTGGTACTCAAAGGAAAGAATCAAGTGAGTAAAAACACTAATTAGATATATAGATTATTTCCAATCAATCAATAACTTTCCTGTTGGTTTTAAAATGTTATTACCAGGTAGCTAAATCTATTCAATTTGTGTATTGCTCATTAATTTGTTTCTTTTGCTGTGCAGGCTTTCCTGGAGATGGCTGATGAGAATGCTGCAGTCACCATGGTGAACTACTTCACCACTTGCTCAGCACAGATTCGAAACAGAGCTGTGTATGTGCAGTTCTCCAACCACAAGGAACTAAAGACTGACCAGACCCACTCTAACGCCGTGAGTATGGCGTCACATAGTCTCAATAGGGCAGTTATATAGGCTGAGTTACGAATTATCGGCCAGTTTCACATCTACGCTCATGAGAAAAAGCTATATATTAATTTTCATTGTATTTTTTCATTTTTATTAATATATCGTTTTTCTTATATGACCGAAGATGTGTAACCGACCGATGATTCGTACCATTTATTTGACTAATTATGTGGCTTATGAATGAGCTGTAGTACGATACATAGGCTAAAAAGGTACGCTAGTTAAAAATAGGACGGAACACGTAATATTAATGGTATTTGCTCCAGTAATCAGAAAACTGAAGAGAGTCCCTGTTTAAAGAAAGGTTCGCATAATAAAAGTCCTTTAGTATTTAACCATTGTAATGAATGGATGGCAGTGTTCCGGCATGAATTTTAAGCTTCAAAGCGGTATGATAATAGACAGAGTAAGCTATCTAGCTTTCCATTCTGTCATTTTGATGATAATTGCGTTCAAACATCTTCGTTTCATTTGAAGTCAGAAACAAACGTTACTAATGAGGCACTTGGTCTGAAATCCTTGCCATTGAGTAGAGTGCTCTTATTGCACATAGTCCAGAGATAAATCTATTAGCCTTTTCATAGAGCGTTCCATGGGTTTATACTTTCATATTCAAAGTTCAATGCGATGAAGCTCGGTATTGTTTACAAACTTTTTATCTAATCCATTTAACTTTGCAGTGCAATGTTCACAACGTGGATGTATATTTCTATCTCTTGCATATCAGCATTCATTGAAATCCATTAGATTTGAATTTATTCCTTTTGAAAAAGAACTGGACGATTTATCATAAAAATGGGGTGAGGGCAAAGTGACCCTAATGCTCCACATTCTTAAGGGTCAAAGTGGAATGCGCGGCAAAGATCTCTTTCATCTTCCATAGCAAAAGAAATAATTCTAAAAGAGTTTCGGAGTATTTTCAAAAGATTCTGCCGCTATAATTCATTGCAGTTAGAGGGGAAAATGGTGCCTATATTTAGGGGACTAATTGACACTGAATATTAACCAACTGCGTCCTTATATTCACCTCCCTAATCAAACATGTAAATTCAATATCTTCAGCATCTAAATTTTTCCCTTTTCCTACTGCAGAACCCAAGCGCCCAGGCAGCTCTGCAGGCAGCCACAGCCCTCGTGGGCACCCACACTGAGACTCAGGGTGGTCCGAACACTGTGCTGCGGGTGATCATAGAGCATATGCTCTACCCTGTCACTTTGGATGTACTATATCAGGTCAGAACATTGAGGGAATGTTGTGTAGCTACTATATCAGGTGAGAACATTGAGGGAATGTTGTGTAGCTACTATATCAGGTGAGAACATTGAGGGAATGTTGTGTAGCTACTATATCAGGTGAGGACATTGAGGGAATGTTGTGTAGCTACTATATCAGGTGAGAACATTGAGGGAATGTTGAGTAGCTACTATATCAGGTGAGAACATTGAGGGAATGTTGTGTAGCTACTATATCAGGTGAGAACATTGAGGGAATGTTGTGTAGCTACTATATCAGGTGAGAACATTGAGGGAATGTTGTGTAGCTACTATATCAGGTGAGGACATTGAGGGAATGTTGTGTAGCTACTATATCAGGTGAGAACATTGAGGGAATGTTGTGTTGCTACTATATCAGGTGAGAACATTGAGGGAATGTTGTGTAGCTACTATATCAGGTGAGGACATTGAGGGAATGTTGTGTAGCTACTATATCAGGTGAGAACATTGAGGGAATGTTGAGTAGCTACTATATCAGGTGAGAACATTGAGGGAATGTTGTGTAGCTACTATATCAGGTGAGAACATTGAGGGAATGTTGTGTAGCTACTATATCAGGTGAGAACATTGAGGGAATGTTGTGTAGCTACTATATCAGGTGAGAACATTGAGGGAATGTTGTGTAGCTACTATATCAGGTGAGAACATTGAGGGAATGTTGAGTAGCTACTATATCAGGTGAGAACATTGAGGGAATGTTGTGTAGCTACTATATCAGGTGAGAACATTGAGGGAATGTTGTGTAGCTACTATATCAGGTGAGAACATTGAGGGAATGTTGTGTAGCTACTATATCAGGTGAGAACATTGAGGGAATGTTGTGTAGCTACTATATCAGGTGAGAACATTGAGGGAATGTTGTGTAGCTACTATATCAGGTGAGAACATTGAGGGAATGTTGAGTAGCTACTATATCAGGTGAGAACATTGAAGGAATGTTAGGCGAATGTTGTGTACTAAATCATGTGAGAACGTTAAACACAACACCAGAATGTGGTGTGCGAAATGCGAATGTTGACCGATTTTCTAAAATGTGTTAATGGTGAATGAACGTTGGTTAATAAATAGATTTGTTGATAGATATTGAAACTGATTGTCTAATTCAGTAAGATTTTTATTCTTAATTTTAAAAATATTAATTGTTGTTCTGATCTTATTTTTTAACTGTTTACTCTTTGACTTCAATCTTCCTTTTCACGTTGATTAATTTACAAATGAGTTGAAAACATTTGGAAGATATGATGTGTCAAAGAAATATAGTTATTTTAATCGCATTGCAGAGATAATAAGTCTGGTGTCAGTGGTGAACATTCTCAATATTAATGGCGCTAAATAATTACTCTTAGGAAATTCGATGGAGAATTTCTTTCTATTTTATATTATCTCTCGGCTAACTGACGAAGTGATGGGAGTGTCTCTATCTTACGCCTTAAAAACTCTTCATTTTCTTATTTTATACCACGAAAAATAGACCTTAATGATAGCTTATTTTGTGAGAATTTCATCCTAAGATTTTTTTTGCATAAGATCATTTGAGGAAATTTTAAAAATTTCACCCTCACCACTCCGCTCCTCCACTTTCTATCTAGTGTAAGTATTAGATGAGCCTGGCAGTACATTAACATAAGTTCTTAGACATGAGCTCAGTCCTGGAAATGGCTATTGAAATTCCTGTAAGATTTAAAGAATGCTTCCCTCTATCACTCTCTCTCTCTCTCTACTGCCCTCTGTGCCAAAAAGCGGGCCTTTATGTCTAGAAGGTGCAAAGCCCGCTACAAAGGACCCTCTGTCTTGGAATGGGTGGGCAGGAATTGCATGGCAAAGTATAGTCCCAGTGGGAATGGAGGGGCCGTGCCGGTCAAGAAAGACTTTTTGCCTTCTTTGAAATATTTTATTTCTTATGCGCAATATTCCGGATGGTTGACTTTTTTCTCTGGCGATATTCTTACTAGTGGCTTTAGAACAAAGGCTATCAATTATAGCGGTGAAACCGTGGACTGGCTCCGTGAATACGGGGGAAAAATTAAAACACTTTGATGTAGCTACTCTTATTCTACTTTAATTCATATCAGGTGTTATTATAATCTAACCCCTCATTTTTCATGTATTGGACCTTTAACTTTGTATTGTTTTTCGTTAGTGAAATATGTTGATCCTCTTATAGTTTTGTTGCTAGCGAAGTTTCTATTCCGAGAGCATAGTTGAAATTAGTTATGACCGCAGACACCGTAAATGAATATTTGAGTAATGCGGTCAAATTTGGGAAGAATGTAGGGAGGAGTAGTGGAAGAATGGCTTCTTGATTTTCATGCCAAAGTTGATTATATGCTGCAACGAAAGTTGTTAGTTTTTAGAACGAAACTGAAGAATGATAACTTTACCTATTTATCGATTGTCAATAATAATATAATGAATGAAGTCATCTGATGAATAGTGACTCCATTGATAGGTATTCAAATAGGCAAGGAAGCTCTCAAACAAATCGATCAATCCAGAGCGACATGATGAGTGGTGCAGAAGTTCTAATAGAGGGTTTTGTTTGGAGTTGTGATTCCTCTTATTATTAGCAGAGAAAAGTTTAGAGGAATTAACCCCTTGGCTCCCCACCACTCACATATCGCAGATAAAGGGGATAGGTGGGGACCTGTGGTAGGTGGCAGTGGGGACCTGTGGTAGGTGGCAGTGGGGACCTGTTTTAGGTGGCAATGGGGACCTGTGGTAGGTGGCAGTGGGGACCTGTGGTAGGTGGCAGTGGGGACCTGTTTTAGGTGGCAATGGGGACCTGTGGTAGGTGGCAGTGGGGACCTGTGGTAGGTGGCAGTGGGGACCTGTTTTAGGTGGCAATGGGGACCTGTGGTAGGTGGCAGTGGGGACCTGAGATCTGAAGGTGACGGAGTGGTGGTAGAGATCTGAAGGTGACTGAGTGGTGGTAGAGATCTGAAGGTGGCTGAGTGGTGGTAGAGATCTGAAGGTGACTGAGTGGTGGTAGAGATCTGAAGGTGACTGAGTGATGGTAGAGATCTGAAGGTGACTGAGTGGTGGTAGAGATCTGAAGGTGACTGAGTGGTGGTAGAGATCTGAAGGTGACTGAGTGGTGGTAGAGTTCTGAAGGTGACTGAGTGGTGGTAGAGTTCTGAAGGTGACTGAGTGGTGGTAGAGTTCTGAAGGTGGCTGAGTGGTGGTAGAGATCTGAAGGTGACTGAGTGGTGGTAGAGATCTGAAGGTGACTGAGTGGTGGTAGAGATCTGAAGGTGACTGAGTGATGGTAGAGATCTGAAGGTGACTGAGTGATGGTAGAGATCTGAAGTTCATCGTGATAGTTAATTTTCTTTGAACTTTATCTTCATATAAGTATCATTTGTGATAGTTATATGCAATTAATTAGAAGTTTCGATTGTAGTAAATAACATCTTACGTTAATCATAGTTACCAATTTTTACACTACTCAACAAGTGAATACATTTCCCAATACATTATTTTGCTGTGTAAAATGAATTTCTAAAGAAGAACAAGAGAAGCCATATCTTTAACGACCTCAAATATTCTGTTCCGTTCGTACTTAGGATATTTTAGTAGCTACTTAAAAGGGAAAAAGCCTCTCTCTCTCTCCCTTGCCTTCATCCCTTCCTTTCTTCCTGGTAATCTGGTGAGAAAGGAAAGCTAGCTGTAGTTTTACTCTCTCTAGTCTTTTATTAAATCATCTCTAATTGTGTGAAATTAATTTAGTGATGTTTTACATTTCAGATCTTCACAAGAGTGGGCAAGGTGCTCAAAATTGTCACTTTCACAAAGAATAGTAAGTAAAGAGTGAAAGAAGAGTTAATGTAAAGAGTGAAAGAAGAGTTAATGTAAAGAGTGAAAGGAAGAGTTAATGTAAAGAGTGAAATGAAGAGTTAATGTAAAGAGTGAAATGAAGAGTTAATGTAAAGAGTGAAATGAAGAGTTAATGTAGAGAGTGAAAGGAAGAGTTAATGTAGAGAGTGAAAGGAAGAGTTAATGTAGAGAGTGCTGTATCAGGCTTATAATCTCAAAAATAGTGAATGGATGAAAATGATATTTTATTTAATGGAGTAAAATGAGTGGCATAGGCACCTGTATCTAAATATCTTTAGATTGTCTCTTATCTAAATATCTTTAGATTGTCTCTTATCTAAATATCTTTAGATTGTCTCTTATCTAAATATCTTTAGATTGTCTCTTATCGAAATATCTTTATATTGTCTCTTATCTAAATATCTTTATATTGTCTCTTATCTAAATATCTTTAGATTGTCTCTTATCTAAATATCTTTAGATTGTCTCTTATCTAAATATCTTTAGATTGTCTCTTATCTAAATATCTTTAGATTGTCTCTTATCTAAATATCTTTAGATTGTCTCTTATCGAAATATCTTTATATTGTCTCTTATCTAAGTATCTTTATATTGTCTCTTATCTAAATATCTTTAGATTGTCTCTTATCTAAATATCTTTAGATTGTCTCTTATCTAAATATCTTTAGATTGTCTCTTATCTAAATATCTTTAGATTGTCTCTTATCGAAATATCTTTATATTGTCTCTTATCTAAATATCTTTATATTGTCTCTTATCTAAATATCTTTAGATTGTCTCTTATCTAAATATCTTTAGATTGTCTCTTATCTAAATATCTTTAGATTGTCTCTTATCTAAATATCTTTAGATTGTCTCTTATCTAAATATCTTTAGATTGTCTCTTATCTAAATATCTTTAGATTGTCTCTTATCTAAATATCTTTAGATTGTCTCTTATCGAAATATCTTTATATTGTCTCTTATCTAAATATCTTTAGATTGTCTCTTATCTAAATATCTTTAGATTGTCTCTTATCGAAATATCTTTATATTGTCTCTTATCTAAATATCTTTATATTGTCTCTTATCTAAATATCTTTAGATTGTCTCTTATCTAAATATCTTTAGATTGTCTCTTATCGAAATATCTTTATATTGTCTCTTATCGAAATATCTTTATATCGTCTCTTATCTAAATATCTTTCGATTGTCTCTTATCTAAATATCTTTAGATTGTCTCTTATCGAAATATCTTTATATTGTCTCTTATCGAAATATCTTTATATTGTCTCTTATCGAAATATCTTCAGATTGTCTCTTATCGAAATATCTTCAGATTGTCTCTTATCTAAATATCTTTAGATTGTCTCTTATCCTCTTCCCTTTCTAACAACTGCTCTCTTTTCAGACACGTTCCAGGCCCTCATTCAGTACCCTGATGTGGTCACAGCTCAGGCAGCAAAGATGGTGAGTAACTATGCACCTTCTTTAGCATTTTCAAACACATTAGCACCCTGTTTGTGTGATGGAAACATGACCATATTTTACTAATTTTCTATCTAATTTAAAGTAGCTAACGGGTACTCTTTGAGGGAAGTTAAAAGCTTTAAAAAATTGTCTGATTAAAATGTATGTGTACCTTCTAGGTTATGGCCTATTTTTAACTCCAGATGTAGGTTCAATTAATCGCTATCTCATTGATTTGCTTTCTCTCTGTCTCTAGAAAGTGTTTCCTATATCTCGTCTCTGTTATTTTTCAGACTCTGGACGGACAGAACATTTACACAGCGTGTTGCACCCTCAGAGTTGAGTACAGCAAACTCACATCTCTGAACGTGAGATACAACAACGACAAGAGCAGGGACTATACCAACCCATCCCTGCCCACAGGGGACAGTGTCCTGGACAATGCCCTGGCCATTGGAGGTAAGCATGGCTAATAGACACACCGTATGAGAGAGTCGCTTAGTGTATATTTTAGTTAGGTAGCTGGTAACCCCGTGTGACAGTGTAAATAAAGGTTGGAAGGTAAGTAAGGCATCTTGTCGTTCAAAGAGTTAGAGTTAAGAGTAACTACCAATATCTTTCACTACCTTCCTTGTCTCGCACTAATAACACGAACAAAACTGTACGGAAAACGGAAACAAAAGAGACCAATATCCTTTCGATCTGTTTACAGTATCTATCAGCATCTTGGCTAAATAATGTTTGAAATGGTAGAGTTACGAAATGCTGCTTAGATACCCGTACTGATAATCTCCCTTTGAGTGTTTTCATTATTCCTTCTCTTCCTATTCTCTTCCCTTTTGTCTCTTATTCTATGTTTCATAATCTGATAATCAAATTCAGTGCTCCATATGAAATATTTATATAGCTAACTATACAATATATGTGATTATATGATATTGTTTTTATTTGTTAGTTTTATATTTCCACATAATGTTTTAATGAATTGCTTATAATCTACATAGCTAAGTCTTGATCTGCTTAATACACAATTAAATACATTTAACACATCTACACACAATGCCCTCATTTTTTTGTATGAAAAGCCAGTTGTTTTGCACTGCCAATTTACTGCTATTTGCCATAGTATAATTATTGCAATCTCCTAATTTGCAATGGATCACCAGCTTCGTAGAATCCCCTCCCCCCCCCCTCTTAGTAGCACCCCACCCCTCCCTTTTTAGACACCCCCACCAACACTCAATATATTCATTAAGTAAATGCTTCATCGGTCGATATTCCCTGCAAATCCCCTCCCCCCTCCCCCCTTGCAAACCTGTCGATTAATAATAAGAATTCCCAATATAGCTATAACAAGTCCAGTGATGTTCATAAATCACATTTCATCTTTGTTCAAAGATTTTTCAATATCTGCCATAATCGAAAGGGGGATATTTTCCCTTTTTTCAAAGAAATGTTACCAGCTTCTTTTATTCGGTGTGTACGTAAATTCAACATTAGCAACTGGAATTCTAATAGTCCCAATGTTCTAGCATCTTATCGATTAAAGTCATGTTCTACAATGAACGGCAGTGCAATGAAATGAATCACTATTATCTAATTAGAATTTGTTCGAACTAATGGCAGATTACGGTCCAGAAACACGCAAGGGACTTTAACATAACTAACCACACAAACCACTAAAACCCTAAACTAATCTCGGCGTTGTAACCGATTTAAACCTGTACTAAAATGGAGCAACAGAGAACTACAATTTGGAGTGCTTAGCGTTTTTGTTTTTTAATTGAAGGACCTGGAGTGCTTCCAACACCATTCGGAGGGATGCAAAGCGGACTAACCTCGTCCTTGGGGGCGTATGGGGCGTCACCCCTGGGAGGTATGAGTCTAGTGATGTATGTTCTTCTCAGAGTACTCTGTCGGGTGTAATTCGTTAAGAACTCACTGGAGCATCATATGGTTTATTCTTTCTATAGTCTGATGTCCTAATACCTCTCTCTCCTATACCCTACTGCATCTCCTCTCTCTCTATATCGCTATGACTTATAGTGGCATGAACTCTATTGTTTTAACTCTCTCTCCCTAGTGATGTAGAGTAGTCTTTCTCTCTGTAGCTTGGTTAGTTGTTAGTCTTCTGAGAGGTAAGTTAAGGTATTCAGGTGAGTATCTCTTCTAACTCTACCTCTCTGCTTCAACATATAAAGTAGATAGTGCTCATGTGAAGAATATCATGCTTTCTTATTTAATGCATAGTTATGATTTCTTTGGAATATTCCCATTGAAACAATTACCATTCTGTACCCTCACACTTCACCCTCTTGCAGGCATGCCCACTTTCACCGGAATGCCCCTGGCGGGCGTTGCCCCCAACAACAACAGTCTGGGAGTGGCTGGTCTGCGTATGGCTCAGCAGCTCGGAACATGCGTGCTCCATGTCTACAACCTAAATGAAGAGGTTTGTTTCCCCTCACCTCTAAATGAGATGATAAACAAATTAATTACTGTATAAAATATTACCTCTTCTCTTTTGTAAAATGTACATCTTGTTTATTTTTCACTTCAGTGGTATTTATTTCTACTTTTTGAACTAGTAAGCTCCGTAAAATATATTCAAAATATGAGTTTTATTTCTTTTAAACTAACATTGTATCTTTCATTATTTATTATTTCTGTATGGTGACTTCGCATAAACTTCCACTACAAGTTTTTGATTCAAATTCTCTTGACTAATTGAAACAGTACTGCAGTTGTAGACTCAGAAAATCTTCTTATTTCGCCTGCTTGGCAAGTGAATGGTAATGAAATGCATTGCTACTTCAAATAACTTGCTAATTGTACATTGGATATACTCATTCGCTTGCCAAGTACATGCCTCTATGTCGAAGAAGTATTCATATTATTTGTAGTATGATGATCATGAAATAGAGTATTTATGATATTCTCTGCTATATACTGACTAATAATATACCCTCTCTTCTCCCCAAAACTAAATACTACCCTGTGGATTCACTTCAATCTGCTATATCACCTCCATCCATACCTCTGTATTGTTGTAAACTATTTGCTGGAAACTCCTCCAAAACCAAAAATTTCTCTGGGGATCTACTAAAAAATTTCCAAATGATTCTAGGTGGTAACGCCTGACTCTCTCTTCACTCTTTTCGGTACGTTCTTATAGTTATTCTTGTGGTTGCTTCAATGCCACAAACTATAACTGCCCTAAGGGCCGTACACACGCAGACTTTTTTAGTCTTTCCACAACACTCCTACCTTTTCCACGAGACTTTTGAATAAAATAAATAATTTTATCGTGTTTTCTTTTTTGATTAAAAAAAATTGGTGTAAAAAAAAAAGTAGGAGGAGCTTAGCAAAAAGACTGTTGGAAAGACTTAAAAAGACAGCGTGTGTACGGCCCTTTACAGCTATAATGTTAGCCAAGTAGCCAGGTTACAGTTTGTGGCAGTGAGGTGCACCAACTCGTTGGTTAGCAAATTGATAGCTACTGTAAAGTGATTTACTTCTTTATCCTCATTTTATTATTTTACTATGGTAGTCCTCTAAAGATTGATATAAATAGTGGATATGTGATAACGTTAAAATATACTTGCACTTTTAAGTTTTTGTAAGTGAAATGCTGCCGCTACGTATATTCTTTTTCTCGTGTTTGATGCCCCTTTTACTGACTATTTTCTTGTATTTTGAGTTCTGCATTTCAATGCACGGTTAAGTAAAGAGCGTCTCCACTCTGCCCTCTCTATTGCCTTGCGCTGCATTTTGCTTCATATCTTTGAAATGATTTCTAACCTTGCCTTAGTGGTGACTTGTGAGTAACTTGTGTCTTCTCCACTTGATAACGCAGGAGTTTATGGTGATGTGCAGAGGGTGAAGATACTCTACAACAAAAAGGACAATGCCCTCGTACAGATGTCTGAGCCTCATCAGGCACACCTTGGTAAGAGAAACAGTCTTTGCCTTCAATTACCATAATCAATTGAAAGTTACTTCTTTATAACCACAACATATATTTGCTAAAATAATATTTTTTTATATGAATTAAGTCTATTAGCGTGTTCAATTTCCACTTGGTATATTTCTCTAATTGTTTTGTTTCTTACCAGCCATCACACACCTGGACCGTGTAACTCTGTGGGGTAAGACCCTCCGTGTCAACTCCAGCAAACACGCTAACGTTCAACTACCCAAAGAAGGACAACCTGACGCAGGCCTCACCAAAGATTATTCTAACTCTCCTCTGCACCGCTTTAAGAAACCTGGCTCCAAAAATTATCAGGTGTGTTTTAAACATTCTTGAATTGTTCTCTTTTTCTGCACTTTTAGCCAGAATTGTTTGGTGACATTGACTTTGTTCTTTTTCAGAATATCTACCCCCCAAGCTCCACCCTCCATTTATCAAACATTCCACCAAGTGTCGATGATGAACAAATAAAATTGGCTTTTGAAAATGGCGGCTGCCAGGTCAAAGAATTCAAATTCTTCCCGTGAGTTTCCATTTACTATTTTCTAGTCTTCATGCAAAATAGAGGAAACAAAACTTAAATATTTTTAATTGGTCTAATCTAAGGTACTTTTACTTTCTTAATTCTCTTATATTATTGTCATCTTTAACATTATTGTCATGTGTTATATTATTGCAATTTTTTTCCACAGCAAAGACAAGAAGATGGCATTGATTCAGCTAGCATCTCAGGAGGAAGCCATTGCTGCACTGATTGTAAGTAGAGCTTCTCTCTAGTGTGCCTATAGGTACAATAGAGCATCTCTGGTGTGCCTATAGGTACAATAGAGCATCTCTGGTGTGCCTATAGGTACAATAGAGCATCTCTGGTGTGCCTATAGGTACAATAGAGCATCTCTGGTGTGCCTATAGGTACATTAGAGCATCTCTGGTGTGCCTATAGGTACAATTGAGCATCTCTGGTGTGCCTATAGGTACAATTGAGCATCTCTGGTGTGCCTATAGGTACATTAGAGCATCTCTGGTGTGCCTATAGATACAATAGAGCATCTCTGGTGTGCCTATAGGTACAATAGAGCATCTCTGGTGTGCCTATAGGTACATTAGAGCATCTCTGGTGTGCCTATAGGTACAATAGAGCATCTCTGGTGTGCCTATAGGTACAATAGAGCATCTCTGGTGTGCCTATAAGTACATTAGAGCATCTCTGGTGTGCCTATAGGTACAATTGAGCATCTCTGGTGTGCCTATAGGTACAATTGAGCATCTCTGGTGTGCCTATAGGTACATTAGAGCATCTCTGTTGTGCCTATAGATACAATAGAGCATCTCTGGTGTGCCTGTCGGTACAATAGAAATATTTTGCTTTGGTAGTGTTAAGTATTTAGTGCATTCCGTCAATTGTTCTGCTAGGCTAGTATAACTGAAATTGCTTCTCATTAAATAGTTACACGATCTAATTGAAAGTTGAACGGTTTAGGTTATTAAATAATGAATGAACTGATTTTTTGATTGTTGAAGATTTGTAGTTTGAATGAAGTTAAGTTCTTTTGCTTAATTCATGAGAAGTGTAGACTGTATTTTTTCACATTATTAGCTATAGTTATTCGACTCAATTGACTTCGACTCTTTATTAATATCTCATTTTAAATTTCTCTAGAATATGACCATTTAATATTTTTTTCTAGAAAATGCACAACTACCAGCTGAGCGACTCTTCTCACCTCCGTGTCAGTTTCAGCAAGAGTACCATATAATAATTCTCGTGAACTAACCACAGTGGCAAAAACTGATTACGTGAATCCTAGCACAGTGAAGTGAACATCAACTACATCACTAAAAGATGTGAAAATTTATGTTGGAAAGCAACTAGGCACAAAAGTGAAGATATTTTAGTGACTGGAGATTTTTCTCTATTCCTCAATCTGGAATGTTATTTAAATATTATTTTTATTTTTCCATTATCTTTTCTTTGGTTGTCTTTTTTATTTCAATTGACGAGGACGAGAGCTGTGTTTGAAATATATAATATTGATATAAATAGGGCATTGTTTTTCATTTAGTTTCTACTAAATCTTCATGTTTAGCTCTTGTTTCTGCCGGGTTGAAAACTGCTGTTCAGATCGGCCTTACCGGTCTGGGTTCAGGTTTTCAACACTGGCTTCCTGTACTAAGGAGAAAATTTCTGTTCTTCATCTTGACAATCATGTATCTGTACCTATGGTAACTATATTCTAATGTATTCATTAAAGAACTTTGGTGTTGTTCAAAGTTATTCATTACGATTAGTGAGATTGTAGAGTTTCACCGGTTGAGAACAAATATTTAGTGAATTTCTTAGTGATTGGTCCAACAACTTGTCTGTGTTTGACAGGTCCTATGCCCTAATGTAGGAGAGGGTTCAATGATTTCTTTCTTTCATATACATACAGTTGTTGTAGCAATGTGAACTTTGTTTTACTTAATTTATTTTTGTACCATTGATAACTTAAATATAAGGTTTGCTACATTCTTTATTTAATTTACCGTTTTAACATGTTTTTTTTCTTTGAATAGAGAAGAGGTTTCACAAGTGTGATCAACGAAAGTCTTTAGATTATCATGATAAACAAATTATAAAAATGAGTTTGTCATCATTCCATGATTTTGTGTTTGAAAATTGTTCCAATATATACATTTAACTGAAGAAAGGACCAGAAAGATTATATAGTTTTATGTGGTGTCCTAGCCATTTGCAATTATTTAATATTGTACTGGTGACTTGAAGTAAAGCATTAAATAGTCAAATTGCCATGCTTTTTAATATGGTAGCAGTATATCTTTTTGTGAAGAGCTTTTTGTCATCGGTACAATGATAAATATCATTGAGACTAATATACATTGTTTTAAATTTACCTTATCAAGTATAACAGAGAGGTTAATTTAGCGGAATACTGACCTAGAACGTCTGCTGTGTAATAGATTCAATATAAGAAGAGCTTCTAAGTAATAACTATTTTACAATACAAAGTATTATTATTTGTTAATTATGCCAAAAAGTATAATAAATACCTTCTTATATGTACATTAATAATAGTGATAAACTTGTAAATTTAACTCTCCAAGAAGCACAACGTCTATTTATGGCTTGAAGGAAAAATGTGGTTGTGACAGTAATACTGACAGGTGGCAGTCTCTTTGGAACTGAAATACTGGTCAGGAGTAGTCGAGGTATACTAGTCTATTACTAATTCTTCCCCTCTCTTCAATTCTATTGCGATATGACAATCTCTATTCATAATGCTTTATTATTAATGGAATAGGAAGAGCGGAGTAGATGTATAAAAAAGTAGTACATCCTAAGATCTAACATCTCTAAATTGCAATCTGAGTTCAGGCACTTCAAAAGAACATATCAAATCGTCATCCACTTTTGAAAGAAGAAGATTCTATATTTTTGTAACTTCTGTGCCTTTTCTTGTGATATCCTGGAAAAAAACTTTCTAATTTCTAAAAATCTGGCTGCTCCTGCTTTCAAATCTGACGATTGCCACCAGTTGGAATAGCTACCTATCTTTGCATACAGTGACCCCTAGCAGACGTTGTGCATGTCGTTCCTGCTTGATAGTGTGAATGGACTGTTTGACCAAGTTTCCTTCAAGTCGTTTACTAACTTGACTATATCTCACAACCTTACCTCTCAATAAGTAAATGTCGTCTTCATGTAGTGAACTTTGTCTTTGTGTACATTTTTTACATAGTTGTTCAACCAGAGTATAGAGGAAAATTTTGTATTTTATCTATGTAAAGCGTGGAAATTATATCGATTTGTACCAGGGAGTTTATTGGGTGAATGAGATAGCGAACCAATTCTGGACAATAACGACGAGAACATCTTCTGACCGTAGTGAAATAGTTTCGAGATGCTCTTAGGTAGATGATTATGCTAAAAATGTACGTTTCTAATCTAACTCATGTTATTTTGTGCCTAGGTACTAACTTTCGTTATTTTGTACCTATAGTGACTATGTAGCTTAGGGTAACTAGGTACTAATAACTAGCTACGGATTTATTTTCTTCAGAATTTCTTATGGGTGTACTTTTTTGTAGTATGTAATTAAATTTTTCTTATGATAAGATAAAAAAGGGTAATTTTAGTATTATAACACAAAGAAAAATCAATAAGAAACACTGTTATAATAATTACGAGAGGAATAGCTATAATAGTTTTAACTTAACAACTCGTAATTCTGTTGAGTTTATTCCTTACTGAAATTAATAGTATGTTCTAGGGTTATTTCGTCGTTTCTTTATTCAAAGTAGTGATCTAGTATTTATTTTTATATTTTTGTGCGCATGTTCTTGTGATTTAATCGTTTTGAATTCCTTCATTTTCCACGCTTCATAACCAGAAAATTGATCTCGAAATACCTACTATACCTAATTCTGAAAGTCTGCCGTTAAACAGTGAATTTGAAAGGGACGTACATATATAGCGTTGGTTCTTTAATGATGAAAACATGACAATTTCAATTGGACGTAAGAAAGCTGGGTACTATTTGCTAGGCGTAAGTCAGTTCTCTTTTTTTAATTATCAATGTTACCGTTAAAGACTGAAGTTAAAAATAGATTATACTGCATCCCACCCTTGCTTTTTCGGTCAAACATTTTTCCTAATTAACCTTGCAAGTTAGAATGAATTCTGCGTATAGTAATTAAAAAAACCATAGTTAGATTTCGATAATACAGAACCAAGAAAAAGTCGAATGAAAAACCGTAAAAGAAAATTCCATCCAATAAATTTTGCTACTCGCGATCATCAATTTTAATCTTGATGTATTTATATTTTCTTATGAATCTTTTTATCTCTTAAAAAGTAGGTAATTGAATGCACTAACGTTCAGTCGGGACTCCCTGTGATATAGAAACCCCAGAGCAGCTTTCGCCTACCTAGGTAGGTTCCCCTTTGAAGCCAGAGCTTCTGTTGGGTTGTGTCCACTCTTTCTATGAATGAGTTCACGCAACAATAACAGAAGAAAATGTTATTTAGCTACCAGAATTGAGTGGTGTGTGGACGTGCTTCATAATCTTGTTTGAACATGCTAGAACTTATTTGATCGTGTTAAAACATGTTTGTGATCAACAGGCAATCATGATTTTAATTTCGACATAGGTTCGTTAGAAGGCATGCTTTCAATAATTGTTACGAAGTAATTCTGTATGATCTAACAAGGTTCTGGTGTTTTGTTGCAAAAGTCACCCTTCGAACTTATCAAATCACACCTTCAATTCCAAGTACAATTCGCCCCCTTCTCTACTTTTGGATTATCATTTCAGTGTCCGATACCCGTCTATTTTCCCCATTCGATCTTTCTGTCATTTTTCGAAATAAACTTATCTGTGTTTTTTATTATTATAATATTTCGTAATGTAAGTCTGAATGTAATATAATTGCTAGGAATATGTATTTTAGATGAGATCGTTGATGTTAAAAATGGTTAGTGTATTTATTAATAATAATGAAGAATGATATGAACTTTTTCCGTTTCTAATTTTGCTACAAAAACTAAAGAACCAAATTTCGATTACTAATCATTTATTTTTTAAATGAGAAAGTATTAGTGTATAGTCATTTCTTCAATTGAATTTTGGGGGTCTAGGCACCCCCATGTCAGTTAACTAACTTCTTTGAGAGAACGGGGATATATATAATTTATCAGTATCATTATTGTTCTATATTAATTATTTAAAATATTAATATAATGTGTTTTAATAATATTATCACTTTGTAATAATAATAAATATGTATTTCGATAAATTTATCAATTCAATTTCCTATTTTTGGATCGTACTGATTAATTCTGAATGGTTGCGAAAACTAAGGCTGGTTTAGTGCTCTCTATTTCTAATCTTTATTTTCACTGTCTTCTACTTCGTGAACCTCTTCTCTATTCTCTACATGCTAATCTACTTTTAATTGCCTCTAAACAGAGAATATTGACTATTGCAATGTGAATCAGAACAATTTTCTAGTGCCGAGTTGCTCCGTCTTTTCATTGGCAATGTTCTCTGCTTAGTTCTATTCTCTCTGTCCAAGTCTATCTAGTTTATCTTTAGTATACTCTGTTCCTTACTCTATGAACATTTTCCTGTATGATTATCTCTTGTATTTATATTCTTGCGTTTGTTTTGATAACAATATCTTCTTAAATCTCACTCTCTTGTTGTAGACTCTATTTCTAATTTTAAGACTGGCGTAGTTTCTAATATATGAATGTTCTTTGCTATGTAGACTCTACTTCTCTTTCTAGTTTAGTTTCTGTAGATATGCTATGCTATAACTCTTCTATTATCTTGTGTGGATTTTTTTGATGCCGCATGGAAGGAAGGTCTAACTGTGCTTGCAACTGTTTTAACCTTTAAAACCAATTCTACTTCATCTTTCATCGGTAATTTCCAAATAGTCTGCCTACATTTCAGAGAATGAAGTCAAAAGCTCCTTCTACTTTTTTAACTATACACTCGACTCTTCAGAGTCCCTATGGTTCCGTTCATTTGCTCTCAAACTAATTCTATTCCTTGGAAATTAAGACAGTTTTCACAAGCACCCGTTTTCTCCATTGTATGCTAAGTTTATTACTTATTTCTTCACCAGTGTTCTATATTTTAACTAACTCTGTACCTAGTGTTCTTAGATTCACTTGTTTTAGAACTTGTATCCCTAGTTCGATACTTTTTCTTTAACTAGTGTTTTTGATAGTCACTAATACTTTCATCTCTATACTTAACTACTGATTCTATAACTTTAATTCTTCAACTAATATGTGGTGTCATTGTAAGAAAAAAGCAAAATGTGCTTTTTTGTCTTCTAATAATCAATCTGTAAAATATTTGAGCTGTGTTTATATCCTTTTCTCTCTCCACCTCTCCCATTCTTGAAAGCATAGTCATGAACAGAAACTGCCCTATTCTATCAATCTATCGGTATATTATATTGGCAATGACTTCCCCTACCAATTACCGTACATAGCCAAGTAGAGGCTTCTTCCAAGCAATTACCTAATGCAATTGCATATTATCAGCACCTAACTATTTACTTTAACATGTAGTTAGTTGACAATAATCTACCCTACTTTATATTCGATAGCAATGAGCTGCATTTCTCTCAGAAGAAATGCATCTATTGTTTGTGTTCTCTAAATTTGTTCCTTAGTTGACTGAAGTAAAAGGTCAAATTCTTTTTGTGGAAAAAAATGAGTGACCAACAATGTCATAATATATTTTTTTTTAATTATAGTTCGATTTAAAAATGAATTATAAGATCAATATGAAATGCAATGGTAAGAGAAATGCCAAAGTATCACTGAGTACCTACAATCATAATAGCTCAGCCACTTTCTATATTACATAACCACATTGTCAATAAGTCTATAAACCAAAGGTTACTTTTTGAAATCAAATTGGGTAAGACTATATATTAAACTGTATATCAATGCAATAATATATTTACATTTCCAGTAAATTACTAAGTCATTTTTATTTATTTACACTGTTGCTTTGATAACGTCGCACACAAAATTCAATTGTCACTTACTGTTCTGTTTTCAGTTTGCAGCTAGAACCCTATTTACTGAAACTGAATTATTCACTTTTTTGGCCAATAGTAGTTGCGAATATAGAACACTTCCAAAGAGAAAAATCTTAAATCATATAGTATATTTTCATCTAGTCACTAATTTTAGCGTTTGAAATCTATTCAACACTCACTGCTCTTAATCATGGCAATCATAAATTGGTAAGTAAACTTACAATTGCATCAGAAGTAGAACTGGGTAATTGCAACACTTAAACGTCTCTCGCCATTGGCATTGGCGCGAGGAATGATCGAGGTATAGTAAATTCGCTATGTAACCAGGTATCAGTTAAATATAGGCTAATCTATAAGGCCTTGTTACACGGCGCGAGTTTGCCTAGCCAGTTACTGCAGTGCAGCTACTTGCACAGTGTGCCCGCATCAGTCGAGTAACTGTTATGGAAATTCAATGCTATGACAATTCAGCTACTGGCATGCGAGTACAGTGGGACAGCTGCTGTCCACTGTCACGGTAGTAACTCGCACCGTGTAACAAGCCCTTTACTAAAGCGTATAATCAAGTAGGGTAAGGACTCCTTGTATCGCCACTCTCTATTTATCGTCACGTTTCAATTATTTTCGTCTATAACAAGACTTAGAAACATTTTCATGGTTTAGGTTTTTATAATTGGATGTTTCCATATATTTTTAATATCGTTACAAAAATTTAAATAATTTCATTCAGAATTACAGTCAGAGTGTCAGTTTAACTGATGAGATGTATGACGATACGGTACATTCAGGACAAACCTAACGAAATTGATTAGGTATAGCGAATTTGTTATGCGCGATTTTACGCTGCAAATAATTTTATTTTAAAATAATGATTATACCATTTAGTTTGTGTTTAATTACACTTCTTAAATATAAAGTCAGAAATTAATTTGGTCATCAAGATATAAAATAAATCGATGTGTCGATATTTGGGTATAAATAAAGAGGGTTTTCCATTTATCGTCATGGGGGTGACGATAAATGGCATTTTGATCAATTTCGAAAGAGTTGTTTTAAAAGGTCTAATGGTAAGTGAATATATTAATTATCAGTGACATTTCAATTTTCTTTGTTTAGATAGCTTTTACCCATTTATCGATCTAATATAGAGCTCAATTAGAGTGTATATCAAACATTTATTAGTTTAATATACACATATTATAATCACAATAGTTAATATGTGATGCAATATACCTTGTTCAACTAAAATTCTAAATACTAATTATTAGTAAAGAAAATAAAATTTGATTTAAATATAAATGATAAAACGTACAAAGTTTTCACAATTCTTATCTATTGGGAAAAACAAACAAAAAATGTGCTATCTATCGAAATTTCGATACGACTTTGGTTCTTTAAAACTATTTCCCCTCAAAATAAATTGATTTCAGCTACAATATTTCTTATCATAAATTAGTTAATGTTAATCCATCATATTATTATCTTAAAGGTCATTTCCAGTGTCCGGGAAAAAATATGAATATGTTAAATAAAGTCTATGTATGTATAAGATCATTAAGATGAAAACCGCATGAAATTTAGTTCAATATACATTTTTAATATTCTTTATAAAGTTTTTAGTACTCTGTGGGACCCAATAGTACGAAACTTGATTATAATAATGAAGATAATTTAGTGAGAAGGAAATTAGAAATACTCTCGCTTCACTTGATTATTACGTAGGGGTTTTTACGTCTGCTGCAGAATCAGAGGCCATATCACTGACTTCAAAATGTTATTTTATTTAGGGATTAGAAGAAGTATAGTAGTCAGAACAGAAAGTGGATTCATGAGCAAAGTCAAATACCTCCTGTCGGTGACAAGCTCATTGATGCAGAAAATCTACTCAGTGAATGCAGTCACTCACCATGGCATGTGACGAAAAGGGACACAAATATCGGTGACGGATGAAAGAGGAAAATGAAGAGCTGATAGTAAATGAAGCCTATACGAGCCTACCTAACACAATATCTAAGAACTGGTAGTTGAAGATCATAACCCTAGCGCTATCCTCTAAAAACTGCAAGTAGCGTTAAAATTTTTTACTTGGAGCAAAAGAGGAAAAGACACTACATAATCCAAATTACAACAGTTCGGGACCCAAGATTCTGCTAACATTTCCCCTCATTCTGACATCATTTTCCCCCATTCTGCAAGCTTTCCCCAAATTCTAGCAGCTGGTTCCCCATTCTACTATTTTCCCCATTCTACCAGATTTCCCCATTAGCTATATCAGCTGTTTCCCACATTCTGCCAGCTTTTCCCCCATTCTACCAAATTTTCCCCTATTCTTCTTGATTTTCCCCCATTCTACTTGATTTACTCCCATTTAAGCAGATTTCTCCCATTCTAATTAATTGTCCTCCCATATCAACAGATTTTCCCCAATTCTACTAGAATTTCCCCCTTTTACCTGGTTTCCCCCATTTTAACAGATTTTTCTTCATTCTGCCAGCTTTCCCCTTATTCTATCATTTCCCCCCATTCTACAAGATTTCCCCCATTCTATCATTTTCCCATATTCTACTTTTTTATCTTTCATCGTGCCATATTTTCCCCCATTCTACCAGATTTTCCCCATATTTCCCCATTCTTCCTGATTTCTCCCATCTACTTGATTTTCCCCCATCCTGCCAGCTATTTAATGAAAATTTTATTCTGTGGACGATATTATGGTGCGCTCACCCATGTATCGACACATGACGATAAATGGGTAATAACATTGTAACGATATTTGGAATTTTTCAGATAAAATATTTGATTCAATGTAGATTAATTTATACTGAACGAATAACGAAATACTTAAAATGGTTCAAAAGATTTGAATTTTATCTTTTAGTTGGTTCTGTTATGAATGCATTAGTAGAAAGGAGAGTTAAACAATAATAATAGTTTTGAAGGAAACTTCTTGAAGGTCCTCTCCAGGCTTCGTGAAAAAAATGAGTTTATTACATAATATTATAGAACTAAGGTCTACGATCATTATTCCGCAAACCGCATACAATTCGGTTCAGTATATATTTTATTATTCGCTTTTAAAGGTTTTTAATACTTTGTGAGCAACAATTGAGCGAATCACTATTCTAATGCTCAAGAAGAAGATTGTACACTCTTTGATTTGATTACAAATTTGAATATTATAAACAAACCATGCGTTTTCAGCCTATATTTTATATATTAATTGTTTCCCAAAGTATATAAACGTTTCTATAATAAGTTATCCAATTTTATACCTGTTGTTGTTGTTGTTGTCGACCCCGCTCCACCACTGACACAGTGGTGGAGCCCTCACATCGAGAGACGGCGCAGCTGCCCGCCAGAGTTCCCCCAGACCCACAGGCGAGAAACCCCACTCCCCTAGCCGGAGATGTTGAGTTTCAGCCAGGACCAGGTGGTGAATATGTGCACTGGGTCGGCTGTATGTGTGTGTAGTGCGTGTTAAATGTTATGTGTGTTGGTGAAGTGTGTGTGTGTTCCTCTCATGTACTCCACTCCCCCCACCCCCCCCCCTTACGTTCCCAGTAGAGCTACCCACCTGTCTATAAGGGGGGCAACTCCAGCTGGGTCAGTCCAGAGGTTTTCCGTAGTAAGGGTGGTAGGGACTGCAGTACAGTTGAAGAGATGTTTAGTGTCGTGCGTGTTGGTATTACAAAGTGGACAGTGTGGTGTTGAGTGTGTGTCGGGTGATATCTTGTGTAAGTAGCAGTAGAGAAGTGGTGATTTGTTTGTCCTAAGTTGTGCGAGTTGTCTGCGTGTGTGTTTGGGTAGTGTTTGTTCGTTAGTGTTGATGTCTGGTGGTGTGGCGTTCAGAATTTTGTTGATTTGTTTGTTGTTTATGTATGTTTGAACTGTTTGTTTGTGTATTGTTTTCATGTTTTGTTTGATGGTGTCTGTTGATGTGGTGTGTCTAGATTGATTGTGTAGTTGTTGTTGTTGTCATGGATGGTCTGTTTTTTGTGTCTTTGTGAGGTGCTCTGATGTGTGAGGTAGTGCAGTGGGGGGTCGGGGTGTTGTGTCTTTTGTCTGTATTGTGATGCGTGTAGTTGTAGGTGTTGTTTGAGAGGGAGGGTTTGTGTTTCGTCGTGGAGATGTTGTATATTTGTGTCTCGAGTGCAACCTGTGGTTATCCTAAGTGCTGTGTTTTGTATGATCTGTAGTGTGTTGATGTTTGTGTCTGATGTGATGGGTGACCAAACTGTGTTACTGTACTCTAGGACGGGGCGTGTAATTGTTTTGTATGTATTTAGAAGTGTTTCTTTTGTTTTGCCCCAGTGTGTAGATGTGAGAGCTTTGATGACCTTAAGGGTCTGTTTGGCTTTTTGTGTTGTGTGTTTTATGTGTTGTGAGTATGTGAGCTTGGGGTCAAAGATGACTCCAAGTATTTTGGGGTTGCGTGTTGTGGGTAGGTCTGTGTCTTGTATTTTGAGTGTGAGTGTTGTGCTGTATTCTGCTGGATCAGGAGTGAAAAGTGTTGTTTGTGTTTTGGAGGCGTTGAGTGTTAGTTGGTTTTGTTTTGTCCAGGTGTGTATCTGTTCTAGGTATGGTTGTATTTGTGCCTGTGCTTGTCTGTGGTTCTTGTGTGATGAGAGGATGGTGATGTCGTCTGCGTATGTGATGAGTTGTACCTACTGTGGGTGGTGGTGTGGGTATGTCAGATGTGTATATGTTGAAGAGTGTTGGTGATAGAACGCCTCCTTGTGGTACTCCTGTTTTCATGTGTCTGTGTCTGGAGTTTGTTCCGTTGTATTGTGTGTAGTTGTTGCGTCCTTTTATGTAATTGGCTATGAATTTGATGACTGTGTGTGGGATGTTAGTGTTGTGGATTTTGTGAATTAGTTTGTGTATGTTGACCGTGTCAAAGGCCTTGGACATGTCCAATGCCACTGACACGGTTCTGTCTGGTGGTTGTTTCTTGTTAAACCTTGTGTGATGATGTTGTTTATGATGTTTAGTGCTGTTGTTGTGGAGTGTTTGGTTTTGAAGCCATGTTGACGTGTTTGTGTAGTGATGTTAGGTGTTATGTACCTACCTGTTGAGTAGGATTTTTTCTATTGTTTTGGCTAATGGTGAGAGTAGTGAGATTGGTCTGTAGGAAGTGCCTGTATTTTTGTCTTTGTTAGGTTTGAGTATTTGTATGATTTTGGCGGTCTTCCATATGTGTGGTATGTTGTTTGTGTTGAGTACAATGTTGTATATGGTTGTGAGGTATGTTATGGCGTGTGTACCTAGATGGTTCAAGTGTTTTATGTTAATGTTGTCAGGGCCTGTAGAGTTGTTGTTTTTGGAGCTTTTGATGGCTTCTATTACCTGTGTTTCTGTGATGGTGATGGGTGTGCTTGTGAGGTGTTTTGTGTGCTTGTCTATTCGTCTGTTTGTGTTGTGTGTTTTGTGAATTATGTTGTTTGTGAATTGTTTGTTGAATTGTTCTGCTTTTTGTTTGTTGTTTGTGGCTGTGGTGTCATTGAATTGAATTGTGTTGTTCGGTGCCTGTTGTGTTTCGTGGGGCTATGTATGTGTTTGCGATGTGTATGTGTCTGTTTGCGTTCAAGTGAATTTTGATGATTTGAAGTTCTGTTTTTTGTGTGTTGATGTACTGTGGTATTTTCTGTTGTGTGAAAGTGATGGAGTTATGTATGTATGTGAGAAGTCCACCACCTTGTTTGTGTGTTCTGTCTGTTCTGATGTGTGTGTACACTGCGTTTGGTTTGATTATGCATGCCAAAATTTTCTATTTAAAAATAATAATTTTTACATTAAATTTCATTTTTACAGATCTATGTAAATGTGGTGAGTTAACTTTATCATTTGGATACCTAGAGTGCTATTTTTTCATTTTATAAACAAGCTCTTGCATCAATTTCAATTTTTTTGTTATGACAACCGTTCAGTTAGATTAAGCAAGCTGTCAATTTCAGACGGTATTCTGCAACCATGGGTAAAAGAGCTGGCTTGAATAATGCGGCCCGTGCTAGAATCACTTCCCTGCTTGGTGAAGGTAAAGGTACACTTGAAATTTCAAGAATTATGGGCAGGGATCATCGTACAATAAAGTCCTTCGTGTTTTCCAGGAAAACTGGCAGAAAAACGCCGGAAAGATCCCACTTAAAGAAGGTTTCACCAAGAAATCTCCGTAATTTGAAGCGAGAGATGGCGAGGAATCCCAATGCGACCAGCAAATCAATTTTCGATGCTGCAGCTGCCCCTAAAGTGGGCAAAACGACGCGATGCAAGGCACTCCAATCCATCGGTAGGGTGAAGAGCCCCATCAAACGGCCACTTCTCAGCAAGAAACACAAGGCAAAGCGAGTTGAATGGGCAGAACGGTATCACAAGCTTAACTTCTCCAATGTTATCTTCACTGATGAATGTCGTGCAACCATGGACGGACCGGATGGCTGGGCGCGTGGTTGGGTCCTCGATCAACGTCAACCAAGGCTGAGGATGCGTCGCCAAGAAGGAGGTGGTGGAGTAATGTTTTGGGCTGGCATTCAAGGCAGCGCAATTATTGGGCCATTCATGGTTCCTGAAGGAGTAAAAATCAATGCAAAAGCTTATTGCGAGCTTCTGGATAAGTTCCTTCTTCCATGGTTAGAGAACCAGCCACTGCTGAGAAGAAAAAAATTAATTTTTCAGCACGATAATGCTCCAGCACATAAAGCAAAGTTCACTAACAACTGGCTTAACAGTTACAGCTTCGGGAAGGAAAAGATAATGGTGTGGCCAGCAAATAGCCTGGATCTGAACCCCATCGAAAACCTTTGGGCAATAATCAAGAGGCGTGTTTATTAAGACGGGAGGCAATTTACAAGTACTGCTGAACTGTGGAGAGCAATAAAAGATGCTATTGCCACTGTAACTCCAGCTGAAATCAAGAAACTTACATCATCAGTTGATTCTCGGGTCATGAAGATCATCAAAACTGGTGGTAGCCATATTTTTTATTAATCACCTAAAATAAAACAGTTTTAGTCAACTTTCATGTTGTATTTGAATGTTTTTGGCATTATTAGTGCATCTTTAATTAAATAAAGATAAATTATTAACCTTGTTTATCATTTAAACCTTCAAAATTCGATTAAGTTAAACACTTGCGTAATCTAGCTGAACGGATACCAAATCAAAAATGTCAATATATTGTTATTTTATGTTTATGAATTGTGAAATTAGTGTTTAAAGCATTAGAATTTTAAAAATACGTCTTCTAGTTTTGATATATCTGTTGACATCCAATGCATTGTGAACATTATTAATTTTATCATGAAAAAATCAATATGCATAATCAAGCCGAACGCAGTGTAGTTTGGTATTTTGGGTGATTTGTGGTGTGTTGCTAGTTTTGTTTCTTGTACTGTGATTATGTCAATGTTGTTTTTGATGATGGTGTGTTCTAGTTCGGTTTGTTTTTTGTGTATACCGTTTATGTTGATTTGTAGTATGTTGAGTGTTTTGTTTTTGTCATTTTGTGGGGGGTTTGTTGGTGTGTTGTTGTTGTTAGGGTCAGGAGTGTTTGGTGTGTTGTTTGGCTGGCTTGCGTTGGCGTTGTTGTTGTTGCTATTATTGTTGTTATCATCTGGGGGTTGTGTGTTTGGTGTGTTGTTTGGCAGGCTTGCGTTGGCATTGTTGTTGTTGCTATTATTGTTATCATCTGGTGGTTGTGCGTTGGGTGGTGTGATTGTTGTGGTGTTGTTGTTTGTGTTAGGTGATTGTGCGTGTATTGAGCATTTCCATGTGTTTGTGTACTGTGCAGGTCTAATGTTAGTGCAGCTTTTCTGGTGAACCCAGTGTGGAGTGTTTGACCTGCACAGGAGTGATATGTGCCTACCTGTGATACGTCCCCCGCAGATGTCACACATCCACACGGTAGGTCCCGGATTTCGCTCAACATCCCCAGCCAAGAGAAGTAGAGCACCCGCCCACGTGACCGGGAGGCTCACGGGACGGCGCACCGAAAAAACGGTGGTATTGGGTCCCCCTTTCGGGGGACAGGGAAACATTTCTCCGATTTGAGCAGGAGAATCTCCTGCTGCGCCCCAACGACGAGCACGCCGGAGAACTTGGGGCAATTTTATACCTTTACACGAATATTAAATGGATATATTAAACCTAATACCTAGTTGACAATCAAAACAAATGGTGTACATTCTTTTTCTTCAGGATGAAAATTTCTTAAATCAGTAAGTCGGAAGTAAAATAGATTTTGTACAGTTTAGATTATAAACATCTTTAAAAGCATATTAAATTAAAAATACGCTACCAAAATCGATGCGGTTTGCAGCAAAATGATAAGAAACATTAGTCTCGTTGAACAAGGCAATAAAAATAATTGCTTGGAGGGGAACTTTAAGTGGTCGATAAATGAAGACTTCCCCCTAGTTAAAATCAAGTAGCCTAGACTAGAGGAATAATTTGAGGAGCTGTAATTAAGTCAGTCGCATAAAGTTAAAATGTATTATTTTAGTCCTGCAAATATTGAATTGAATTTCTATATGATTTGGAATTAATTTTAATCTGAAATGTACTACAGATTCCCTTACATTATAGGTAGTAACAATAGATAAATGTATTTTTAAATATGTCTATGCATTTTTAGCACAGATTATTTTCAGCTCATCTATAATATCGATGCCACTTTTTAAATTAGACTACATAGTTCTATATAACTACACTATTATTATGAAAGTTTATAGTTTACAGTTTATATCTTATTTAGCGCACTTGCCCACTCCTGTAAATAAAATATAGAGCTCAGAAAATAGTGAAGGGCGAGTGCGCGAAAAATAAATGATGAAGCTACCACTATCCTTCTGCGGACCTCATGGCTCATATCAATGATATTATGATTTATGATGGCACACCGCACATATGATGATATGGACTGTACGAAATCATAAGTATCTAAAAGCTGAGCGGCGCACCACATTACGGCGCACTACAATACGGCGCACCACTGTACTTTCTATTAATGACCTCAATGTGAAAAACTGTTATGTAGTGTGTTGTATCCGCTAGTTTGTTGTTCTGCACACTTCATGATTGTTTAATGACCTGGCAGGGGGGTTCGGCTAACTGATAAGTTTTTATTTACACCTCAGACTGAAAGTTTACAATAGTTACCCCATAAAATTACAAATACAGTTTTCTATGATGAATTTTATTTTCTATTCCAAATTAAACATCTCAATCGAATAATTAAACTGTGTAGTATAAACATTGGATTCAGGTACCGTCAGGCGTCAGACATGAATTTGATACGACAATTAGAATTAGATAAGTACCTATCAAATTAACTCCATTTATCATTAACCTGTATTCAAATTACCTATCTAATAGAATGTACAGTGGTGCGCCGTAATCTGGTGCGCCGTACTGGTGTGCGCCGCTCAGCTTTTAGATACGTGTCTACGAAATTGACGCGTGAGGTACATGTTCATCCCCAGAATAACTACATCCTCAAAAAACCGAAGAAGGACTGTACAAAAACTGTTTCCAGGCTTCAAAGTTCAACAGTTCAAGGAAGGATACATTGATAAAACATAGGTTAAATGATCAGTGGTTTTTATAATTTTATTATAAGTGATTAATATAGTAGAACCACAGGTAGATTGATTGCAGAACTGACACTAGTTTTGATTTAACAGAACCTTTATACCAAACTGCAGAATGTGTCTCTTCTCCTGCAGAGATTTTAATTTGAGAGAGAGTTACTCTGTCTCTTGACTAGTCTCTCTCGGCAGCAGATTCAGAATCTTCCGCAGCTAAATTAATGGTAACAGGAATAAATTCAAATCTCCCACAGCTAAATTAATGGTAACAGGAATAAATTCAAATCTCCCACAGCTAAATTAATGGTAGGTAACATAGGAATTAATTCATGATATCCCGCAGAGATCTCCAATTTCTAAAATTCAATTAAAAACTCCTGCAGAAACAGAAAGTCTTGAAAAACTGTTCATATTCTGCAGACTGGCCTTTATATAATAGCTAAACAGCAAACAATTTTGGGTTTGTTGTCAACTGTTAACAACAATCTATGAAATTACTAAACGTTCATCATTACAATGGTTATGTCTTTATTTTACATCTTAGTCTTAACTCTTAGTTGGCTGACACCCAGTCTGTATTTAGTGGTAAATTCCACCGACATGTCGGTGGAATTTTTTCCCTTTCAAAATAATATTCTGGCAAAGTCGTTGGATTTTCAACCCAGTCTGCAGACTGCAGAAACTGGTAAAGTATTCGTAGAGATCTCTTATTCTGTTTGTAGCAAAATTAATGTAAATATAGTAATTAATTCAGAAGTGTTCGTAGCAAAATTAATGTAAATATAGGAATTAATTCAAAATTGTTTGGAGAGAAAATCCCAAATATCTCCCATATTCTGCAGACTGGTTTTCAACTATTTATTCATGTTACCATTAATTTTTGGTGGATAAAGTGGGAAAATGTTGGTGGATCAATCAAATTACTGGAAATTAATGGTTGATTTTTTCAGCTTTTAGAAAAAGTCAGTGGGATTTTTTGCACCAAATACAGACTGGGCTGACACTCTAAAGATTATATCGTCTTGGTTGTTGGCTCCCCATTATATATTCGATATTTCGTTTTCCATAGTAGCATTGGATTTGGATTGAATCCAGCTTCTGTTCTGTTCTAAAAAAAAATATTTATGTTGAATTTATGTCGGACTCGATTATTTCGAGGACGGTGTGGGTGTATTGCAATTATACATCATGATACATCAGCAGGTAGAACTATTGACGCTACCAACAACAAATATGATGGTCGTGCATCCAGGCATACCGCATGACCTGAAGGAAAACTGGAAAAGTAAATAATTGGATTAGATTACTTAGGTATATGATGAAAATAGTTTTAAAACTTGGTAACAATATCCTCGAGGCATCCCCCCCAACCCCTTGCACCATTCTCTTCTTCCCCCACCCCATATATATTTGTCATGCGTTGGTCATGTGTGGTCGTGCGTGGTCATGCGTCTTTTAATCAAACCGAACAATTTTACCCATGTTTTAAAGAATGGACAAAGTCTGTAGTATATTGGTGACTATTGAGGGGTTGATTAAGTTGGAAAACCTGTAAATAACAAGTAAATCACTCCAAAAACCAGTCTGCAGTAACCATGTTACAGAGTAGGGTCACGCAGGTAAATTGCGGCCCACTCACTAACTGCGGCCTCTAACAACTGAAACATCATAGCTTCAAAACACACGTCAAAACTTAAATTAATAAGTTATAGCATTCACTGTGCTTCTTTTGATAGCTATGCAACATTTTTATTTAATTTCGATTCAAAATGTTTTAGAGACTCTCTTGAGAGGACTGCAATTAAAAATTAAAGGGTCGCAATTTACCTGCGTGACCCTATGTTAGTTAAAGCAAATTATTTAGCTTAGATTTAAAATGGTCAAAACTCAGATATGTCTAGTCTAATTGGCTTTAAATTTTGAATTACTTCCTATGTTATAATGTTCCCATGTTAATTATGGCTTGAAATCTTCAAAAAATGAGCCAAATTGACTTATTAGCTCAGAATTTTAGTGAAATTTTGGCTCAAAAATTGGCTTACAATTTTCCAGCCACTGAAACATGGTGCAATAAGTAATAACTGCAAAAGATGCCTAAAAATGTGAAGTCTATCTGGCGACTGTTGAGGCCTTGAAATTAGTTTCCTGAATTATCCCAGTCTGCAGAAACTTTAAAGTGTTCATAGAGATCTCTTATTCTTTTTGTAGCAAAATTAATGTAAATCAGTAAATATAGAGATTAATTCAGAAGCGTTTGTAGCAAGATTAATGTAAATATAGAAATTAATTCAAAATTGTTCGGAGAGAATATCCCAAATATCTCCCATATTCTGCAGACTGGGAAGTATCCGGCAACAATTTTCTAATTCCAGTCCAGATTGCATTAGTTGTTGTCCAAGAGCCGCCATTTCACCAACAGGTTATTTGAAGAGCCGGGGGAATATCATATTTGAGCCGTGGGATAAAAAATGCGAGCCGTGGGATAAAAAATGCGAGCCGTGGGATAAAAAATGCGAGCCGTGGGATAAAAAATGCAAGCCGTGGGATAAAAAATGCGAGCCGTGGGTTAAAGAATGCGAGCCGTGGGATAAAGAATGCGAGCCGTGGGATAAAAAATGCGAGCCGTGGGATAAAAAATGCGAGCCGTGGGATAAAAAATGCGAGCCGTGGGATAAAAAATGCGAGCCGTGGGATAAAAAATGCGAGCCGTGGGATAAAAAATGCGAGCCGTGGGATAAAAATTGTGAGCCATGGGATAAAAATTGTGAGCCATGGGATAAAAATTGTGAGCCGTGGGATAAAAATTGTGAGCCGTGGGATAAAAATTGTGAGCCGTGGGATAAAAAATGCGAGCAGTGGGATAAAAAATGCGAGTCGTGGGATAAAAAATGCGAGCTGTGGGATAAAAAATGTGAGCCGTGGGATAAAAAATGTGAGCCGTGGGATAAAAAATGCGAGCTGTGGGATAAAAAATGCGAGCTGTGGGATAAAAATGCAAGCAGTGGAAAATAAAGAGAGCCGTGGTGAAAGGAGCAATTACTACCTAGATTCAGTTACTTATACTTAACTTATTAACAGACCGGGAATATTTGATCAAGTGAAAATTCTCATCCGATGAGCTGCGAAGTTTTGAAACTCCATATAAATGTCTTTTAGAAGACCGCGTGTTTCCAAAAAAATTCACATAGAATGCAATCTGGATTCCAGACCGTATTTGGTGCACAAAATCCCACTGACTTCTTCAAAAAGCTGAAAAAATCCACCATAAATTTCCATTAATTTGGCTGATCCACCAACATTTTCCCAATTTATCCACCAAAAATTAATGGTAGGTAACATAGGAATAAATGGCTAAAAATCTACCGACTTTGCCAGAATATCATCTTCAAAGGGGAAACAGATTGGTTCTAATTAATCCCTATGTTTACATGTAGGGTCAGGCAGGTAAATTGCGGCCCTTTAATTTTCAATTGCCATTCTCTCAAGAGTGTCTCTAAAACATTCTGAACCGAAATTACATTAAAATGTTGCATAGCTATCAAAACAAGCACAGTGCATGCCAGGGCTGTGGAGTCGGAGTCCAAGCTTTTTTTGGTGGAGTGGGAGTCAGGAGTCGAAAATTGTCTAAACATTCAAATGACTCAATATTGCTTATAAAAATACTGTAAAACTGTTTGTTGGAGTCGGAGTCGAAGAGTCGGTGAAACTCTTTATAAAGGTGTCTGAGTTGGAGTCAGAGTCAAGCATTTTTACATTTATGTACAGACTCCGCAGCCCTGGTACACCGTGCATGCTATAATCTATTAGCTACTTTGTTTTTAATGTGTATTTTGAAGCTATGATGTTTCTTTTGTCAGAGGCCGCAGTTAGTTAGTGAGCCGCAATTTACCTGCTTGACCCTAATTAGTGGAGAAAATTGAGATTCTTTGCCATTTTGGAGAGAAATTTGAAAATCTTAGAAGACAAATTGCCCCAAAAATTAAATGTCTGGAGACTTGTTGTGCACACTTTGCAGTCTGGTCTTAAAAATATAGATACACATGCATCAGGCCCATGTACAAGAGTATGTCAGTTACAGCCAATTAATCGGCTTAGATTTGAAATGGTCAAATCTCAGATATGTCTAATTGACTTAAAATTTTGAATTAATTCCTATATTCTCATGTTAATTTTGGCTTTGCTAAAAACATGAGCCAAATTGGCTTGGCTCAGATTTTTTCTGAAATTTTTGCTCAAAAATTGGCTTACAATTTTCCAGCTTCTGAAACATGGCATCAGGCATGAAGCATAAGCCATAAAAATCTTCACTAAGTAGTAGGAAGTCAAATTTCTCCTTTAAAGTGTCTTAAATGTGACAACCTCAGCCAACCTGGATCCATTTTCTCACTAAACTGGCGACATTCCAGCTATACTTTAAAACATGGAATTTAACAAGTGACATAGCTATAAGTGACTATAACCAGGAAATGTTATCTGTACCAGTCTGCAAAAACTGCTAAAGTGTTTGTAGAGATCTCTTATTCTGTTTGTAGAAAAATTTGCAAAATTAATGTAAATATTAGGGATTCATTCAGAAGTGTTCGACTGTTCGTAGGAAAATTAATGTAAATATAGGAATTAATTCAAAATTGTTTGGAGAGAAAATTCCAAATATCTCCCATATTCTGCAGACTGGATACTTGGAAAAGAAGGACTGTATGAACAATATTTTTATAACCTAAGTTGGAAGCCAGGGTTGAAAAATAACTCTCTTCTGATATCCGATTGACTACCAAGTAATAAAACATATCCAAACTTGCCATTTTAATGACAAATTTGTGACAGTTATTTTAAGCCATAATTCAATTACATTACGACTTTCTTGTTCTTTCTCTAGAGTGTGTATAAGAGGTGCCAACTAGTGAGATAGCAGGTTACTCACGACATGAATGTGTCTAAGTACTCAGTTTGCCGGTTGCTGCTGGCATGTAAACATGTGTCCTTTTCTACTACTCTTTGATAGTGTAGTTTGGTTTGTATAGTGTCTACTTTGTATGTATAGTCGTCTCTATTGTTTTTAAATAATTATAGCTCTTTAATTCATATTTAGTGATTTAAACAAAGCCTACTTTGAATTTATTTATTATATCCTTTTTGAAAACTTCTTATTATGGTGATTGACTCTATTTAAATTTTAAAGTTTTTTCAAAATTATTGAATAGATTTTTAACCTACCTACATATACCAATATTTTGAATTTCAATTTTTTACGAAACTATTGTATAGTTAATCATCTACTTGGTATACTAACTGTTAAATTATTTAAATGCATATCGGTACTAGTCTGAGCACGTGAAGACTATTAGCTGTACTAGACCTGACTTTAGATGGCTTATAAGAATAGGTACTTATTCATAGGGTCACACAGGTAAATTACGTCACTGCTAATTTTGAACGACAATTTTTGTTCAGATTCTATACCCTAGTGAACCTAATTTATTCTAAAATGTTGCATACCAAATTCAAAGGTACTGCAATACTGTTATAAATTTATAATATAAATTTATCTATGTTCTAAAGATAAGATTTTATTAGCGTTTTGAGACTGAAGTTAGTTAAAGCGCCGCTATATACCTAATTTACCCTACTAACTTTAACATTTTTATAACTTCTTTTTATAATTCTAAAAAATTATTTTTACGAATATTTTGAATATATATAGATACCTATTTATACTAACTGTTAACTTTTTTAGAATGCATGTGACTGCTAATAAGATTCTAAAATTTATTTTTACGAATCTATTTAATATGCATAGATATCTACTAATACTAACTGTTAACTTTTTTAGAATTTTAGAATGCATGTGACGGCTAATAAGATTCTAAAATTTATTTTTACGAATCATCTGTATATTATGCCTAATACTTAGTTATACTATTGTATTAAATTGTAAATGCATATTTATCAGTACTAGCCCGAGCATGTTACGGCTATTATGTGTACCAGGCCTGATCTATCATCAATTACGATACCCAAAATCTTAACATGGTCTGATTGTTCGACAATTTCCTGCCCAAACATTATTAGTTGTAAAAAATTAAATTTGCCTCTGTATGACTATGACATGAATTTAGTCTTGTGAACATTTATCTCCTATCTATTCGCATTAATCCATCTAGATATCAACATAATATTGTCATTAACTGTATGATGGGCGGCATTCATATTTTTGCGATCAACAGGACAAGAAATTGTACAGACATCAGCAAACATTATATAAGTGAAGAAATCTGAATAGTTAGGCAAATCGTTTATGTAAATCAAAAATAGGAGTGGCCCAAGGCTGCTACCTTGTGGCACAGAGCGAGATATTGTACGTTCTGAAGAATACACTCCGTTAATATGAACATACTGTTTCCGATCTGTTAAATAAGATTTAAGCCATTGTAAAGGTAACCCTCTCACACCATAATGCAATAGTTTCCCTAAAAGTATCTCGTGATCTACACTATCAAATGCCTTTCTAATGTCCAAGTACATCGATGTTAAGATTTCAAGAAGATGTTAGATATTCTCACCTACAGCAATCCACAACCAAACAGTCACTCAACAAAAGCCCCAGTGAACGCACAACCACTCAATCTGAAGCATGGAAAGGAAACATTAATTGACTGTCTTTCAGTCTCACAGTAGATATCTTCAAGTCACCTAGGTACTCACCAACACAATATTTATATTGCCTCTTTCTCCACCCGCTATCTGTCTAACCTCAGGAAAATGAACAGTCCTATAATTAGTTGTAATTAATCTATTTATTGTCTATCTATTAATCCATTTATTGTCTCTTATCAATAAACATGAGATTAATTTCTAAAGTGGAGGAGAGAAGATTTATTAGTAAGGAAAATTAGCCCAGACAGTACAATTAGGTAGAAGCACAAGACTAC
Source organism: Caprella mutica (assembly GCA_947561585.1). NCBI lineage: Eukaryota > Metazoa > Arthropoda > Malacostraca > Amphipoda > Caprellidae > Caprella > Caprella mutica. Next base: position 448,590 of record CANNZV010000100.1, read on the forward strand.
ATACTTATTTGGTACATAATGTATAGAATTAACTATTAGTTAATACATAATGTGGCATCTTCATGTGCTGGTCCTTGTTTCTGTACTTTCAAAATAAGCACCCAAGATTGACCGCTCCTAAAATATAAGCAATAATGCTATATCATCTACATTTAAGGTCACATATAATAACAGTTTATCATCAATATTTCACAAACAGGTAATATTCTCCTAACTACGAAACTAATCAAATCTACTTCCTCCATAGGTACATATATCAAACAAGTTAATTATACCTATAATCATAAAGACTCACCAACTGGAGCCAGGACTAATAGTCCATAGGGGAAGACCTCAACTGGTGTCCGGATTAATAATCAATAGATGAAGACAACTGGAACCAGGACATTAACAGTCAATAGAAGAATGATCTCAAGTATTCCAGGAACCAGGAATCTCATAAACTTGAATTACAGACTATATACTGACCGAGCTATGTATTAATAACCAAAGACAACTAACTGACAACCAAGTGACCTGAAAAATAAAAGATGAAAAATTACTAAAGAAAAAAATAGTTACACTCCTTAACATACCATTAAATTTTTAGTGAAGCAAAAAAAAATTTAAAAAATATAAATTTCAAAATTCAATATTATGAAAAATAATTCGAAAATTAAATAACTCTCCCAGAGTTTGCAGAGAATTCCGGGGAGCATCGAATGCAAAAACTCGCAATGCAGTAGCTTCAAAATTGTAAACGCCTTAGGCTTTAGAATTACAAGATTTTTAGATCTTTGAACTAATAGAAAATCCCATTCAAAGTTTGATAATCTGACACGCTGCATAAGACTCCTGTGAAGGTTTGCAGGGGGTAACTGAGGGGCATACCTTAGTGTGCATCTGATTGGTGGCACGTTATATACCAGATATAGCGAGATGATTAATTATTACGAATTATAATTGGCTGAGAGTTTGTTCTTAGAGTACATATTGACTCCCTCTCCCCTGGTCCCCTTTCTCCCTCTCCCCAGGGGGTTAGAGTAACATGAGAGCTCTGATATTTTGCACACACTATTAGAAGGTTAAAAAGCAACTATTCACACAATAAATTTTTTTCTTTAATTTTGCCATTTTTCCCGGGAACGGTCCCCTTAACAACTATATACAAACAACAACATCTAGAACAATTGAACTGAACAATATGAAGCATATACGCAATAGCTGAATCATCCTGACCAGCAGCTATTTATAATTTTTTTTTTTTTGTAACACTTGTTCCTAAACATCAACAATCATGAACAACTAACAACTACAACAATAACACAACTAGAACAACCAAACACAAAATATATATACAGAATAACTGAATAGTCACTAACAGCAGCATTCAATACTATGCTTATTTTTTCTTTCTTCTTCTTTCTAACACATACTGTTGAACATTCGGCAATTAAAGAACAGTTCCTCGTGAACGAGTAAAGCGATCCAAATTTGGACTAGCTCCCATAGATTCATCACCTCCAGGTCCAGTGTCCATCCCCACTCCAAGTCGATTCATCGCATGCACTCTGCTCCTGCGGCGTAGTTCCTCAAGCGAATTTTGGCAATCCTGCATGGCATTATAATAAGCCACAAGTTTGCTTTTCTGTACATGAGAAGCTGACTCAACTAGTTCACTAAGACTGGCATCCGTCAATTCGAAACCTGAGAAAGATCTGGACTCTGGAAATAATTCGCACAGATCTTCAAAAAAGTTCTCCTCTGATAGATCTTTCGACTGATTGACAATCTTAGATACCCAGACCAGAGTTTGAACCACTTCCACATCTCTCTCCAGGTATAGTTGCCGATTTTAGGCCCCGAGAAAGAATCCCATCAATTTCCCCATTTCTTCCTCCTGATGACTTGTAATCACCTCTGTCAACATAGAATCTACTTCTTTAAATTCATATTCATCCCAAAAATAGTCGTTTGGGGTTCCCAAGCCAACAGGAGCTAATGAAACAGGAACAGAAGGCAATAAAAACCAAGATTTCAACAGCGATAAGTTTTGTTCAACAACGGAAGCAGATTCATTCTCAACTTGAAACACATTCAATCCCTCTAATCCATTTCGAACGGAAACTTCAGTATTGCATGAAGCAGTAGCCTCTTTTGAAGTGACAAAAAGAGAAGTCACCAAACCCTCGGTGGCCAAGTCACCAATTGTAACTGGGATGTAATCCACCTTTTCGTCATACCCAAAAACTGGCTCTTCAGTTTTTCGAGTTACCATACCCAATGATGAAGTAACTTGAATACAATCATTCTCAGAACTGGAACCAGACTCATTAGAATCACTCAGCAATATTGCTGTATCTGGTTGGAGTCCCATGGAGGAAGGATTAGAAAACCCTAGGAAAGATGCCTCTGAGAACCCATAGAAAGATGCTTCAGAACTATCTGAATCGGAGAATATAAAACCCTGGCAAGGTGGATCTGTGAATCCATGAAACAATGGACTGGTGAACCTAACACAAGATGAATGAGAATCTTCTGATTCAGAATCATTTGATACTTCCACATCTCTTAAGAGTTTCAAAGAGCGTGCCTCAGTATGGTGATTGTAATCCGCTATACTTGCTTTGTTATCAGGGTTGATTTCCATATTTTCTATTGTCAATTTACCATATGATGGATGATTCCGCAAATAAGGTGGTGTCCTCATCCACTGCTTTATCTTCCTCTTTTGAGCTTGAGGAGGAGGGTTAGCCTTGGCCTTACCTCGAGGAGCAGCTGTTTGAGACTTGGCTCCTGCATTAGCTTCCCTATCTGCAGCTATTTTATTGAGGTACTCAAGCCTCTTATTTTCAAAGAATTGGAGGACTTCTGATGGGGATTTCACTGCTCCAGTACAGAAATCCATTGCTCTCTTGTGATCACCTCCTGCCAAGTGTCCTATTATAATACTGCATACATTCCCAGCTATTACAGTAGCCTGAATCATGGGATCCTGTGCTGCGTGAAGGGGTCCTTCCATTCTATCAACCTTTTCTTTCAATAAAGCAAGGTTGTTGTGGCAAATACCCACTCCACAAGCAGCATGGCTTGTGATCTGTTGAGTCTTATCTAACTCAATTTGGTCATCGTAATTCTTGTTTGCCAAGATATCCAATTTCCCCAGCAAGTACTCTATCCTGTTGTTATTCTCATAGTTCATTTCTTCTAATTCTGCAACTCCATCCTGAAGGGATTGGATCACTCGGTCCTGTTCTAGTTTCGCATTGTCCAAGTCACGCTGTACAATCCCTCTGCTTCTCTTTAGTAATGTCTCATCCTGAATTGGCTTCTTCTGAAGGGTAACATCTGTTGAGATTGATGCAACTGGGTTTGCTCCATAATGAGCAGCCCTGGTAAATCCCTGATTCATAATAGCTCCAAGATTAGATAGAGCCGATACGTTACTCTTCTCTAATTCAAAGAGGAGAGCTTTCTCTCCTTCTGTCACATCTTCATCATTCTTAGATGTGTTATGATCTCTGAGCTTATTATATCTCTCTAGGAGCACTTTCATGTTATCATCCATATCATCAGATAAGATATCATCTGCAGGAGTAATTCTGGTCAATTCTGCTGCTGTCAACCTAGTTGTTGCTCTTCTTTCATTCTCAGAGGCAGACTCATCCTTTTGGCTGTCATCCTCTGTACCATCTCCTTCTTCCCCCTCATCATCCCCCTGTGCACTATCATCATTATTAGTTTTATCATCACCATGATCATTGTTTTCTAGAGCAGCAGTCAGCTCCTCCTCTGGATTCTCATCAATATGGGGTAATTCTGTATGTCTTCTCCTAGCTGGCTTAGGAGGATTACTATCTTGCTCTCTGGTATCTTCTTGGTCAGCTTTATTCCCAGATTCTGCAGATGAAATCTTCTGATTTATTTCTACCAGGAGTCCTCCAATTTCTTCTGCCATTGCCAGGGAAGAAATTGATCTTGAAAGATGGATATTTTCACCCTTTTCTTCAGAGGGAGTGGGTTCAGCATTGATGAGATCAGAGATAATTTCCTCTGATGGATTAAAATCAACTACTCTAAAGTTTTGTTCTGCAGGATACTTATGTTGTTTCTTGAGAGCTTTCAGAGGGCTCTGTAGGAGAAGGATCATTGTCTCCTGCGGTTTTTTGAGACATGGATGCTCTAGTCCTACTCATGATATTGCAAGTAGGTATAAATGACTCATAGTTCTTTGGCTTTCTCTCTTGACTATTATCTCTCCTATGATCTCTTTCATCACTGTTCTTGTTCTCTTCAGAGCTCTCTCCGCAGCTAACTCTCGAGTCGGTGCACCTTAAGCTGTATTAGTGACTCTTCCTCCAATTGATTCCAGAAAATCGATCTTATTTCGAATATGGTATGGAGATCCCTCCAACAATCATCCTTTATCAATTTGTCCTTCACCATCTCGTATTAAAAGATCCCCATTTAATAATCTCCCAAGTTCTCCAACCCAGAGAGAAGAGCTACCCCAGTATGTATTGGTACAATATTCCTCAAACAAAAACAAGAAGTCCCGGAAGTTATGTCCAGAACTTACATCATAAATTTCAGGTTTTGGAACTATCCTATTATCATAATGAGCTAATATGTTAGCCATCTGATCAACAGTGATAGTAGCTACCACTTTACAAATCTGCTGCAGATGAGATATGTGCACCACTTCATATTTCCTTTCTTAGTAGGAAGTTTGATTGGCTCATCATCCTTAGATTCATCTTCAGATTCCTCATTATGTGCATCCTGCACCACACTCACTTTTGGATACCCTAGTATTTCCAAGATTTTCTTGTTCATCTGTTGAATGACAAGTTGAGTACTAGGATTCACAGAAGACTTACGCCTATTGCAATTTCGAACCAGACTAACAACCTAATCACAAGTCCTCCTCAGCTCCTCCTCATCACTATTTGAGATTACAGGCTTTGTTTTCAGCAGTGAACTATACCGAAGACCAGCCTCCGATTCAGTTTTCGGAATGGCACCACCAAATGGAAACCATTTAGGGAACTATGGGTTGTTTTCTGAAGAAAGAGATGGGATAGATGAAACTACAGTGAATACAGGTTTGACAGGAGCAACAACAGGATATCTATAATTAAGTGTACTAGGAAGAGGAAAAGGACTGCTTGACAACTGGGTACTGGTCACTGAACCCACAGGGAATGACACAATAGGAGAAACTGGAGACAACAGTACCCCATCAGACACACCACTCACCAAACCAGTAGCCATCATACCAACAAGGAGAAAGTTCCCTGGTCTGGGCACCAATGTTAAGATTTCAAGAAGATGTTAGATATTCTCACCTACAGCAATCCACTTTCAAACATTCACTCAACAAAAGCCCCAGTGAACGTGCAACCACTCAATCTGAAGCAAGGAAAGGAAACATTAATTGACTGTCTGTCAGTCTCACAGTAGATATCTTCAAGTCACCAAGGTACTCACCAACACAATATTTATATTGCCTCTTTCTCCACCCACTATCTGTCTAACCTCAGGAATATGAACTGTCCTATAATTAGTTGTAATTAATCTATTTATTGTCTATCTATCTATTAATCCATTTATTGTATCTTATCAATAAACAAGAGATTAATTTCTAAAGTGGAGGAGAAAAGATTTATTAGTAAGGAAAATTAGCCCAGACAGTACAATTATGTAGAAGCACAAGACTACATACTTATTTGGTACATAATGTATAGAATTAACTATTAGTTAATACATAATATGGCATCTTCATGTGCTGGTCCTTGTTTCTGTACTTTCAAAATAAGCACCCAAGATTGACCGCTCCTAAAATATAAGCAATAATGCTATATCATCTACATTTAAGGTCACATAATAACAGTTTATCATCAATATTTCACAAACAGGTAATATTCTCCTAACTATGAAACTGATCAAATTACTACCTCCTCAGGTACATATATCAAGCAAGTTACTTATACCTATAATCATAAAGACTCGCCAACTGGAGCCAGAACAAATCCCACGGCCATAAACCCCCCCATAAAACAAACAAAACACAAAATAAACAAAATTTAATGAAATTAAACAAATACAAAATAAACAAAATTTAATGAAATTTTAAAAATAGTCTCACACCTACACACACGCGCGCTCAGGCTCTCATACATATATTTTTCACCTCCTCCGAGTATAGCCGACACACACTGCGCGCGGCGCACGCCTATTTCTAATATTTCTAATTTATATATCCTATTTTCATTTTATACATTGCCTCTATCCTATTTCTCCATATTTACATATCTTGTACATGATTACATTAACTATTACCTGACACTTTCATTCCCTATTTTTATCTCCTATTTTCATTCATTCCATTTCTAGCAGTTTGTTGCTCTGACATTTTCGCTCAGACTCTGTGATAGCTCTCTCTCCCTCCCTCTCTTTGTTGCTGTTGTACGTCATGTAGTCATTACTTTTTCACGTGTAACACTCATTCTTCATTTTATCATCCAATAGGACCGCTAACCTAACCTTTGGTGAATAGTGTGTACCTGGGGAGGCTACATAATTAGCTTCTATAAATGTGCCATTTTCTATTGGCACAGACTTCGTTAGCGCTTCGTTATAATATACACTTTGTCCCCACCTAATGTATTCAATTGTTGATGTTTGTTTTTACATTTAATCAGTTTTGCCATCAGGGAGACTATATTCTATATTATAGTATATCGTAGCTTTACTACGAAACATTTCCCCCACATAATTATTCACCTTAAGTTGATACTTCGTACATTCAGTAAAGTATACGTTTTGTACCCTCCAACCATCACTGGGACCGCTAACCTAACCTTAGGTGAAATAATTTTCGATACATTCCCTACAGTATACATTTAGTCCCCCAAAAGTGTATTTAATTGCTAATGTTTGTTTTCATATTAATTGATATTACATGTTCGCATCGTAAAGCTTGGCTATGAAAAATTTATATGATAATGCCTGGTATATTCAGTAAAGTATACATTTTGTACCCTCCACACCCCCAATAGGACACCGCTAACCTAACCTTAGCTGTGACATAATCCCCACCCCCCATACTTTCACTAAAGTATTAATTTTGTCTAACCCCCACCTACCCCAGTGGGATCGCTAACCTAACCTCAGGTGACATGATGTTCGATACATTCAGTAAAGTATATCTTTTGTATAACCCCCACCTCCCCCAGTGTGACCACTAACCTGACCTTAGGATAAACCTATACTTGTTAAGGTATACATTTTGTATACCCTCCATCTGCCATTGGGACTGCTAACATTTAATGCCCCAAGCATTAATTAAAGTATACATGTTTTCTCCAACAGTGTTATTGTATTTTCTTATACATTTCCTTGGTATTATTGGTATGCATCATGTACGATGCGCAGTTTCTCCCCTTCCGGGAGAAACTGAACAGGTTTTATATTTCATAACGTTGCTTCACAACGAAATATATTTCCCACAATATAATATTGACCCAGTTGCCACTCTCCGGGGGTGAAAGGGGTGGACCTAGGGTCTCGAAAATAGTTTCATTCGATTTAGAATCAAATTTACTTCAAGATAGGCTATTTTTGATATTCACTGCGGCTATTTTCAAAATTAATGAATATTTCTGATGAACCCAGTGAAAAAACCGGTTTGGTTTTTCCTTTGCGTCTAGTAGTGCTGTGTGACGGCTCTTTGGAAAGTAAATTTAATTTCCTATACGATAAGCTATATTAAAATATCACAGTCCTTGAAAAATAATTCCCCCCACCTGGGTGGTGGAATGAGTTGTCCTAAGATGTTGAAAATAGTTTCATTCAATTTAGAATCAAATTTGCATCAAGATGGGCTATTTTAAAATAGTATTCCTCCCAACAGTTAAATTAATGTACTTTTATAGCAAACCCAAGGAAAAACATGTAGTGGCTTTTAGTGAAACTCAATATTAACTTTTTTCCCTTTGCGTCTAATATGGTCGTGTGAGGGCTCTTTAGAAAGGAAATTTAATTTTCTACATGATAGGCTACATTAGAAATTGATTAGTGATAATTTTTGAGAAACTTTAATTTCGTTTAGAAAATTTTTCCCCCGAGTCATGAAGTGGTGAAATTCACTTGGTACCCCTACTTTCGCACTTTACTATTTTTTTATATTGGTCAGTTTATCCATACTAAACGTTTGTGTGTAAAATTGAACAAATTAAATACGTTTGACTCAGTCTCCATTAAAATCCGCCAGATGGCGCAGCGTTTGGACTTTGTTACTTTTAGCGAATTGAACTGGGGGCTGAACCTCCTCTGGGGTTGAGAATTTAGCTATACGGCCTCATAGAGTTTTTATATGGTATCGTGCAAGGAATTCAAGTATGAAATCAAATTTTTTGAAAACCTAGTCAAAAAAAAAGTTACAGAAGTTTGTTTAAAAAAAAGAATTTCTTTTTTTGGAATTGAATTTAAACCTACAAAATTAAATAAATCGTCTATACGGACATATATTTCCAGAATGTACACATTGTGACCTTTCCAAAGATGTATTCGTTTCGATTCAAATCCCCGGGGGGTGGAAACAAAAAGTATTGCACTGAATTGCAAATTAAATTTTCTACAAGATAGGCTAGGTTTAAAGTTCACTAGCGACACCAAATAGCCGTAATAAAATGAATGTAATTATTAGGGTTGTGCACGGTACAGGAACATAATCGGGTATAGTACCTAGCAGACGACACAAAAATATGATGTCACCACAACAACACATTCCTTGTTTGTGACCGAGTGGCCCATAATTCCTCGTATTTGCATGTTAATATCGAGAAGTTTGAAGTCATTTTATAAGGGTTTAATACTATCGTTGGATAGAGGAGATCCAGTTCTACATGGTTGTGTATATAACAAGTGAGTGACTTTTAACCGAGAGGAGCAGGAAATTTAGGAAAAAAATTTTATACACTTTTTGGAATTTGAGATTTTCCCATGTTCATATTTTCCAAACAGTTTGGAATTTCGAAAAACGGACAATGCCTTGTTCCTAGAATCAATAATTCATGCTAAAGCAATAATATTTAATAGACCCCCCCCCCCCATTGTTTTTTTTTACCGTGAAAAAAATTTGGGACAATTTTTTCTAGAAACTAGTGGAGGTTCACAGTCCCCCTGGGAAAATTGAATGTGTGCATTAGAAAGAGCTCGAAATTATCTAGAGAATGATATAGGTAAAACGTTCTTAGGACCCAGAAATACTCCTTTAATGTTTGATTGAAAACTATTTTTATTATTTTAGGGCAAATTGACCTAAAGGTGGCAAGTATTTCGAATTTCACCAAATTTTTGAAGATTTGGTTTACTAAAATACATTTTGAGGGCAAACAGTTGGGTTTAGAGTGAAAATACAAGAATGCTTTAAGATGCGGGCACATTTTCTTCATCTATAGAAACAACAAAAAAGGTGAATTACCTCCCCCAACTTCCTCCATAGGGATTTCCCCAACACCCCTAAAAAACAGTGTTTTTTCATTCAAACGCCTGTAGCTTCGGCCATGGTCGAATGATCGAATTATAAAATCTGGATTATTTAAAATTTGGAAATTCTCTACACGATGGTATAAATCTGTAATTCCCCTGGGGGAAAAGTTGTGGGGGTCAAAATAAAAATAAAGTAGATGAATTTCATGAAATTCAAGGGATGAAATTCTCAAGTTTCTTGACGGCAATCTGTGAAGAAAGAACTGAATTGTCTTTCATGTGCCTGGCAAAAGGGCTAAGCCGTAGGTTGAAAACTGAAGGAGGAGATAGATTTACTAACTTTTCTTGTCAGTTCTGTATATATGGTGCCATTTCAGCCATGGTGGACTCTGGGTCGAGTGTTGCAGAGCATTCATATAGGATTTTGAGTGATGTGATCGCGCAAGCTTAATCACATGAGTTATGGCATGGACTACAATGTACCCTCACATGAAACATGAGGGGGGTGGGGGCAAGGTCCATGATGCATTCTTGGGGGTAACGGTAGGCCAGGACTAATAGTCAATAGGGGAAGACCTCAACTGGTGTCCGGACTAATAATCAATAGATGAAGACAACTGGAACCAGGACATTAACAGCCAATAGATGAAGGATCTCAAGTATTCCAGGAACCAGGAATCTCATAAACTTGAATTACAGACTATATACTGACCGAGCTATGTATTAATAACCAGACAACTAACTGACAACCAAGTGACCTGAAAAATACAAGCTAGGTAAATTACAAAAGAGAAAAATAGTTACACTCCTTAACATCGAAAATACCAAATCATTATTATCAAGATTTTCGTATATGTAGTTACAGTGATTAAGCATGGCTCGAGAAGTGCCCCTACTGTACCGAAATCCAAATTGATTTTCATTCAATATATTATTATTCTCAAAAAATGAATACAAGTATTTGAAAGCATGTTTCTCCAAAATCTTAGATATAATATTTAGTACTGAAATGGGACGATAATTAGCCAAATTTAAAGGATCACCACCCTTGAATAAAGGCACCATTCGAGCCACCTTCAGACATGTAGGAAATACCGAACTAGTTATAGAAAAATTAACCAAATAACTTATTACAGGAGCAACAATGTGTGCAACTTGTTTCAAAACAGTGGCCAGAAGACAATCAACTGAGCATTTCTTATTCTTAAGCAATTTCATATAAAGGATAACTTCATTAATTGTTACATCGGGAAAGAAAAAAGAATTAACAATATTACCTCGAAGGAACTCACTGTAGTTAGTATTGGAAACCGGAACAGAGTTTGCTATGTTTGCACCTATAGTAGAAAAATAACTATTAACAGAATTAGCAATATCATAAGGGTCACTATCAGAATCATTACCGACTTTAAAGGTCCTCTCCAGGCTCCGGGAAAAAATATGAGTTTATAACATAATATTATAGAACTAAGGTCTACTATCATTATTCTGCAAACTGCATACAATTCGGTTCAGTACATATTTTATAATTAGTTTTTAAAGTTTTTTAATACTCTGTGAGCAACAATTGAGCGAATCACTAATCTGACGCTGAGAAAGAAGATTGTACACTCTTTGTTTTGATTACAAATTTGAATTTTATAAACAAACCATGCGTTTTCTGCATATATTCAAATTATTTTAGATATTAATTGTTTCCTAAAGTATATAAACGTTTCTATTATAAGTTCATTCAATTTTATACCTTTACACGAATATTAAATGGATTTATTAAACATAATACCTAGTTGACAATCAAAACAAATGGTGTAGCTACATTCTTTTTCTTCAGGATGAAAATTTCTTAAATCAGTAAGTCGGAAGTAAAATAGGTTTTGTACAGTTTAGATTATAAAAATCTTAAAATCATATAAAATTATAAATATGCTACCAAATTTGATGCGTTTTGCAGCAAAATGATAAGAAACATTAGCCTCGTTGAATAAAGCAATAAAAATATTTGTTTGGAGGGGACCTTTATTTAATCTTCTCAATGTATCCACATTTTTCTCTAAATTTAGGCTTAATAGTACTATTTACAATGTTCCAAGTTCTTCTAATATCATTCTCGCATGCCTTAAAGTGGCTAGAATACGAGCTCGCGTAGGAGTAAGCCATTCGTTGATGAATAACCCAGTGGGCTTAACAGTTTTAACAGTTCTCAGTAGTTCGTCCGCTACATTAGGCTGAGATACTCTCAGTCTAATGGGTCTCCTATCCGGTGCTTGCGATAGGGATTTTTTCCCATAACGATACGCCGTGAGAACATCAGAAAGTTTCAATGAATTCTTAAGTCCTCGCTTCACAGGCAACCTCACTTGAATTTTCACCTGCATCAAAAGGTGGTAAATTATTTCAGGACAGAACCAACTCCCCAACATTGTTGGCAGATCTTGCTTCATCCAATAGCTCCGTTAATATTGTTGTAACCGTTGGGGCTTTAATTATGTAAACTTGTGCTATACTTTAATTTCCTTTGTCTTTCCAGATATCAATATCTAAAATAATCACCACCAAAACCTTCCCTTAACACTGTCTCCTTATTCATCTGTGTGAGTTTTTATTTGATTATATTGCTTATATGTTTTCTTATTTATGATTTATTATTTCATTGCTTATATTTGTTTATTTGTATCTTTATTTCATTATGCTTTATTCTCTGCTTCAATTATGTTTTGTTTTACTTGGTGCTTATTATTATTTTTGTTTCTTTCTCTTCTTTCCCAGGGTTATTGTTCCTCACACCCTCTAACTCTACTCTAAGTTTGACTCTTATGATTAACTAAAACTGTGCTAACTACTTACCTGCTTCTTACCTTGTCTGCATCCTCTGTATCCCTTGTCTCCATACCCCTTCATGTCCTGTTCTAACCTGAAACATAGAATAAGCTAAAATTAAGGCCTTTTCACTAACCCTAATTATAGAAGACAACATTGAGAAGAACTGAATGCGATTATAGATTCTGCCTATAATATTGTCACACTCCTTTGGAGTAGACCCACCTCCGGTTCAAGCTTTGTAATCCGAGACACTTTAACATCTAACTTACTCTCCAAGGAGTCAAACCGCTTGGTCGGAAGAGAAATTATTAGTCTGCTTTCTTCACTGAGCGTGTTTAGGTCAATATCGTCTAAATCGTGCAGATTGAGTAAAATATTTTGATTTAAGTCAGTTTCGGTTCAAATAGCAGTCGACATAGTCTTCTTCTGATTATTCCTAGCGGTCGTCATGGCAACTAGGTACCTCACACACACTTGGAACGTGTTACACCAAACAAAGTATAAAAAACTTATGGAAATTAGTTTTCACAATATAATACTCAATATAGTTATACTGTAGAGTAAATCACTCTCCGTAGAGTGTATCACAAACACTAAACTTATTTATTATAGTCACTGATGAATAATATTGTTCAGATAGTAGCTACACCTGAGAAACCGGCAAGTGAATTAAAAATTGCGGACCTTTGTTTATGTATGGCAAAGATTTCAGATACCACACACTCACTCGACGAAAGCAGAATCATAATAATCATAGTTTTCCACTCTGGGTTGGAAGTTCCCAGTCCCAGGCATAACGGAATAACCATCCCGGTTATCCAACATCTTTAGGTGGTCTTGAACAAAGCCACCAAAAGTGAAAAGAATAATAATGCTAGAATTTAACCAGACAGCAGGAATTGGTAAACTGTACTCCATTCTCCAAGAAATTGTCTATTTACATGTAAATATAGAACAAAATTAAGGATGTTCGCTCAGGCACAGAGAATGTTAAAAATGTCCCATATTCAGCCAAGTAAATCAGTATTGCTCATAAACTCTCCATTTGTCTCTCCGGTTCTCTCCAAAATTCAACAAATTTCTCTCCAAAATGATCTAATTATCATAAATTCTCTCCAAAATAATATTGTAGCATACGAGAAAAATAGATATTTCTCAGTTCTCACCATTTGCAACTGAAGGAGGGATCAAAATAACTCACAATCTCATCATTAAGGCTGCTTCACACATCACCGGAATCCATCCGGTCCGTGTCAGTCACTCTCCTCTCAGTAACTGTTATAAAATATATTGTTACTTTAACCCTTTACGACCTGAATTATTTTTTAAAAGTTAAAAATTTTAATTTCTACTTTCAATGTGTCCAATAGGTGGTAAATAGACATTATATGTAATATTTTTTAATTTTTATATATAATGAAAAAAATATTAATGTGTGACTAATTCGTCACATCCGGGTATCCATTTCGGTTATTCATACAATGGTTTTATTCAAAACATTTATTCAAGTACTTAAATTGAACACCGTTATATGTAAACGAATGATATAAAAATCATAAACAAAATAAATCCTTTGGCATTAGAAAAATGGCACGTAAAGTTCCTTAAAACAAAAAGAAAAACAAGCTTCCATTTCAAGATTCAACTAAGAAATAAATTAGAGATAACTTCTTATTCATGATAAATCTCGAAGCAATTTGACTTGGCAGTCAGGCTAAGATTGACATTACATTTTTTACATGCAACATTGGTTCTCCCACGGCAGTTTGGTCTCTTGCAACGATTTCTTTTCTCATCAATTCAAGGCAAATGCCCGATTCCATCAGTTCGAATTGAAACAGAAGGACGAGAGGAGGTTTTCCTGGGTGCCCTTCTTGAAACTGGGGTCGAAGAAGGTCTTCCTCTCTTTCTTCCATAACAAACCTTGCCTGCTCGCATTAGGTCGAAAGCTATTAGCAGCTTGAAAGAGGCAAATGATAGAATGTCTTTCTTATGTAACTTGAGACTGGAGGCGTCACGTCTGTACATTAGCCAAGCATTCACAACGACCATATCAATCATATGAAACACTAACCTAAGGTAGTATATCTTTGACCGTACTGGTATCCTGTAGAGTGAAATAAGTTGGTCAGCTAAATCAACTCCTCCCATGGATTTATTGTATTGCTTTACAATGTCAGGACATTCAACTTCAATGTGAGTCTTTCTTTTTGAATCAAAACGTGGTACTTTTGTCAGTGGTTCGGTTTTAGCAAAAGTAGAAATCATATTTACAACTTTATTGTCAAACCATTTGACGTACACTGCTTCTGAATTCTTTTGCACTATTTTCGCAACTTCTTAGGCTCCTCTTTCATTCTTTGAGATCTTCTTTTGACACTTCATTTCTTTTGGTAGTCCAGCTAATCTTGATGGTCTAACTGTTCCACAGCTCCAAATTCCACGACTTGCCAGATGATCCAAGAGTGGCAATGATGTAAACCAATTATCGAAGAAAAGATGGTGATTCACATTTGGGGGTATTATTTGGGCGAGGTGCAAGACACTGTTAGAGCTGGGTTTGAGATCTGGAACATCAGGATCATCTACAGGTTGTATCCTCCCATTGTGTGGGATAAAGTCATACGTCATACCTTTTTCATCTGCTAACACAAAGAACTTGTACCCCCATTTTTTCAGCTTGTTCGGTATATATTGTTTCACTGTTGACCTTCCTTTGAAAGGAACAAGCTGTTCATCCACACAGAGGTTTCTAATCTTTGGTATGGTTTGAAATTTTCCACGCAAATGATCAATCATTGGCCTAACTTTCAAGTAATTGTCAGCATTTCCAGAATCTTGTCTAGCATTATTGACTAAGTGCAAATTACTCTTTATGGCATCAAATCTGTCTCTGCTCATTGTATCTCTTGTCAAATCAGTCATTGGTGACAGTCTCCGGCTCCAGTGCATTCGTATATTTGGAAGTTTGCTAATAGAAAAGTAACAAATCAATCCGAGCCACTGTTCTATCTCCTTATGAGTTACATTCAAGGGTTTGTTGATATTTTTTTGAGCTGAATACAAATTTGTTTCCGTGACTACAACATCTAAAAAATCATCAGAAAGGAATTGCTTGAAGTATTGTATAGGAGGAAGTATTTCATAAGTAAAAGGAAGGTCTTCTCCTAAGAATTCATGAGTTACAGTTTCAGCATCCTGAACTGAAGACTATTTGTTCTGGAGGTCTCGTTTTTTTGTCCTTGCCTCTTGAGGACTAGGAGATGCTGCCATTGGGCCTTGTACTTCAATCACAACTGTTGAGTCATCATAAATCTCTGCAGACTCATCATCAGAATGGTCGCTTTCAGCATCTGGAACATCAATTTAAAATTAACAAACAAGTAAAAACTCCATGATTTAGTAGAATATACCGGTTTCAGTTGACCAGTTATATATAAAATTAATTATCCATGTAAATAAATGATAAATGAAAAAAAACTATCAACTGCTGATTCACACTTTGAAATAAAATCACAAGTTTTTACCTTGGCCTTCTTCCTAAGTAACTCTCTTTTCCATCATGAAGTCAGGATCTGCAAGTTCGTCATCTGAATCTTCTTCAACCGATTCATCACTTTCATTGACACTGGTGACGATAGTTATTTCCTTATCTCGAAATTTCTTCCTGCCGTAGAAAGATTTTGCTGTGAATGATGTTTCTGGAACAAAAAGGAAAACATGAAATCATTTTATACAGATAATTATTGTTCTAGGTAGTTACACCATGATAGCCTAACAAAACTAAAATTATAATTCACGAAACTGTCATGATATAAAAACATTTATGAAAAAAAATAACTTGTATTTATGAAATATTTTCACATAAATGAAATGAATAACAATTATAAATATATAAAGTATTGATAATACATCGTAAATCTCGAAGTTGAAAACAGTAAATGGAATTTCTTTATCAGTACTTCATGTTTTAAATTTCCCTTGGTATGGCAGGAGTGACGAATTCGTCACCAAAGTTTGAGCAATTGTCATTTTTTTCCTAACTAACTTTATTAGGTTCTAGTTTGATAAATATGTCCTATGAGCAATCATAAAAGACCATACATTATTACAATCACGTAGCTTACCTGGTATTTCATCCATCCTGAGTGGTATATAACTTGTCTGGGAGCGAAAAAGTAACACCCTATCACGATCACTCTTTATGTTGTACTGGCGGTTTACGCGCACATTCTGGACTGAACAGAGACGCAATATGTGACGCATTAGTCACAATCGGTAACAAGACTCCACACAAGTAATTACTCACCGTATAGGCCATTATATTTTGTGTGACGAATTCGTCACCGTCGGTCGTAAAGGGTTAATATCAAAGGACATATTCACACAGTACCGGCTCTCCTCAGTGATAAAAAGCCACGGACCAGTGATGTCCCGGACAAATAATGGTGATGTGTGAAGCAGCCTTTAAAATGGTGAATTTAGATATGCTTTATTACCTGGATAGGAACATACTAAATAATTTCAAATTTCAATCAATTAGACCTATCTGAGTTTTGACCTTTTGAATTGTAAGCCAATTAATTGTCATTAATGACATAGCTACTCTGAAACATGGATGTAATGTCACTAATATGTAAGTTGTAACAATAATTATGACTGGGAACTGCTGAGCACTAGAGCAGTGAGCACAGGTAAAAGTTGGCAGTACTTCCATCAGTTGATTGGTTAAAATTGAGCTCCACTCTATAAAAGTAAAAGCCAGACCACTGCCTGTAGGAACTGGTAAACTGTTTGCCAAGAATTCCTCTATTTTAGCTTATGCTCTCAGTAAAATGCATGCTATAGCTGTAGGAGGAAATTAAGGATTGTTTGCACAGAAAATGTTAAAAAATATCATATATTTTGCAAACTGACTATAAAGTATGCTCCACACTATACCCACTGTACAGGGTGACCCACAAAAAAGTGTAGCCAACTTTAAATTCGTATATTGAAGGTACAGTTTTCTTTCATGTATCATTTTGTTTGTTAAACCATTTCTCCATCCACGGTTGAATTTTCATTAATTTTTAATCATTTTTGTGAATATAAAACAACGACTTAATTTATAGGTGGTGCAAATGGTCAGAAAACGGACAATGAAGAAAGTTCAAACATTAAAAGTATCTTTATTAGACAAAATCCCCATTAATTTAAACAGATTTACTTATGGTTTTAAGAATATTCATATTACTATTCCTTATTTAAAATAGCTATTGACAATCTAGTGAAAAGTGTTCAGGTAAAGAAAACTGTACCTTCAATAGTTGTTGAAATATACGAATTTAAAGTTGGGTACACTTTTTTGTGGGTCACCCTGTATACATATTCTTATTACGTTAAATATTCTAAAAGTGTTGACCAAACTTTGAGACAATTTCATTTTCTCACTACACTGGCTACTTCCCTTCCATGCTAATAATACTCTCCTCTAACTATTCCTTGCAGTGTCTCATGTTAATAGTATCTGCAGTTTGTTCAGAATGTCTAAACAATTAGGGTCAACATTGAAAGCTGCTGTGCTCAGTGGCAAAGAATTTATTCCAAATGATATTACTCCCATTATAACCAAACCTCTTGGTCTGATGCACAAAATGGCTAGGAAATCTATCAAGCAGAAGAAACCCAATAAAATAGAGAAGAAAACAGTAAGTTATTCTCATAATAGGAAGATTAATATATTAATTCTTTGTAAAAATTATTATATTTCCTATTCATGAAAACATTGTATTCTTCTTATTTTATTAACTATTTCGTATATTACTTTATAAGCTTTAAAAACTCAATTTCTTAGAGCATCTCCATTCTCTTCCAGCCCTTATTGATATCCTGCAAGAACAAGACTCTAAACATGCATGTTGATGCACATTTCTCCAAGTTTGACACAGTTCCTCTTGCTTCCAAAGGATGGAAGAAAAAGAAAACTGCAGGAGACCATTTCGTCATTCACAGGTTTGGTGAGGTGAATAAATTGCTAACTTACAACCATCTAAGTTGTCAATATTAGAAACTCTGTAGCTACCTACTGCTAAGCTATTAACACGTTTCCTGCGAAGGGACCCACCGGTGGGTCCCCTTGACTCTCCCTGTGCTGCGAAGGGACCCACCAGTGGGTCCCTAGTAATTTTTTATATATTAAATAATTAAAAAATATATGCAAAGAGACCTACAGATGGTCAAGATTTTTTTTTCTATGTATTAATAAACGATTTGAGAAAGAGCATAACACAACCTCTCATGATGACAGCCATACAGGCACTGGAGTTAATGCATATACACTGCTGATCAATAATATAAGACCGTTTGAAAATTGGATAAAAAAACTAACATTTTGTAGATAGGGTTGTGAAGTTTTAAATATAGGTTGCTGATAACAATCTACATAAATGTTCCAAATAAAAAACAATTGCACCATCAACTTTTTCTTAAATCTGCATTTTTATGAAATAAGGCATTTAACACTTGATCATAAACATAAGACCATGGTGCAAAAAAGCTGAAATTAGGGTTATTTCATAGTTTTTCACTCAGTTTAAAATTAGCAGCCATAGCATAAAGGTGTCACAATGCCAAAAGCGTCTAAACTAAGTGAAGTTGAGCGTGCCAGAATCTTAGATTTCCACCAACTGGGTTTGTCACAACGGGCGATCGCTGACAAGTTGAATCGAAGCAAAACTGCAGTTTGCAACTTCTTAAAGGATCCCCAAAACTATGGAAAGGCAAAATCTACAAGTAGACCAAGAAAAATTTCCTCTGCGCTGAATAGCAGGATCAAACGTGTAGTGAAGAAGGACAGAGGACTAACTTCTAGGGAAATTAAGGAGGCTAGAAGTGCGGATTGCAGCCCAATAACCATTAGACGACAGTTACGCATCAATGGGATGGTGAACAAAAAGCGTCTGCAGGTGCCCCGGCTCTTACCACGCCACAAGCATGACCGTCCGAGATTCAGTCAGGATTACCAAACGTTGGACACTGGAAAATAGATGCAAGTCCTCAGTTGAAAAGAAGTTTAATCTTGATGGTCCAGATGGCTTCCAGAGGTACTGGCATGACAAAGAAATGCCTCCTGAGATCTACTCTACACGGCACAGCGGTGGAGGCTCCTTAATTGTGTGAGGAGCATTTTCATCCAAAGGAACGATGGAGTTGCAGATTGTTCATGGTCGTCAAACTGCAGCTGGCTACATCACAATGCTCCAAAATGCTAATCTGGTGACCGAAGGACAACGGTTGTGTGGAGATGGGTGGGTTTTCCAGCAGGATAATGCTGCAATTCATAGAGCACGCAGGACAATGAGCTTCTTAGAGGAGAGTGGTGTCCGGGTTTTGAAGCATCCCGCATGCTCCCCGGACTTGAATCCTATAGAAAACCTCTGGGGATGGATGGCAAGGGATGTTTACGAAAATGGAAAGCAGTATGCCACTGTGGATGAGCTTTCACGAGTCCATTTTCACGAGTTGGAGCAACGTTCCCCTTACATTGCTAGAAACCCTCATTTCCAGTATGCCACAGAGAATTTTTGAAGTAATCAGAAGCAATGGAGGCAGAACTCACTATTAAAGCCAATTTTGTTGACATTTTCTTTGTTATTTGGTATTTATCCTAATTTAAGTTATGTGGTCTTATGTTTATGATTAAGTGTTAAACGCCTTATTTCATAAAAATGCAGATTTAAGAAAAAGTTGATGGTGCAATTGTTTTTTATTTGGAACATTTATGTAGATTGTTATCAGCAACCTATATTTAAAAATTCACAACCCTATCTACAAAATGTTAGTTTTTTTATCCAATTTTCAAACGGTCATATCATCAGTGTATATGGAATTGCAGTGGGAGCATAACCGTACATTTGGCAATCACAGTGGGAGCATTATTGTGCATCTGGCAATCGCAGGAAACGTGTTAACTTGACTATGTTTCTCTTCACAATTAGCTATTTTGTTGTAGAGGGTTTCACATCTAATACTCTGCAGGTAGCTACTGTGTTAATATCATAAATTAGCAATAAAAATAGCTAAAATGCATGTTTATGCATCTAGGTCAGCTGTATAGTGTAATGGTAATTTAGTATTACATTTTATCTCACAAAGTTGTGAAATTTAATGTTGTACAATAAATTTTGTTTTCATGTTAAATTATAGAATTGGATGAAATACTAGATATAGCTTCTAATTTCGGTTTCAGAATCCAGCTACTACTGACAAAGACGCAGACTTCACTTGTTTCAATTTCAGTCCCAGTCTCCTATCTGCTTTAGAAAATAATAAATTCAAACATCCCACAAATATACAGGTAAATAATTAATCTAATTTTTCACTCACTAACAACATTGAATTTTTTGAATATGTAAATCATGTTTCTATTTAATTAGTTTAATTCTTTTAGACGGCGGCCATTCCCCCAATATGTGAGGGTAAGAATGTGATGGTGGCTGCAGAGACTGGTAATGGCAAGACTCTTGCCTACCTCACCCCCCTCATAGACACCCTCCTCAAGAACAGGGGCACCACCCTCCCTCCAAACTCCCCCCGTGTATTGGTACTCACTCCTAGCACTGACCTCGCCCTTCAGATTCACGTGAGTCATCTTATTCAGATAAAATTTGATATCATTAACCGAGTTTATTTCCTACTGAAAATATAATTCTAACTGTCGAAATCTTCTACTTGCTGTATAGATAGTAAAAACATATGTACAATGAAAGAAAAAATAACACTGCGAAAAAACTGTACTAGATAGTACTGATGTCTGTTAACATTTTATAATTTATTCCGGTTTTATGATGACAATTTGTGTTGGTTTGAAAATAATACGAAATTAATACTTTTGTGATATTAACATTAAAATATTCAGATGTCAAAATCCCCCATTTTGTCTATATCTTTTTACCTACAGACATCTTTAAGTCGAGTCAGACTCATTTAAACATTTCAAACTACAATAAATCATGGATTAAATATTTAAAATACCGTTATTATTTAATTATTATAGTTATTTCTAATTCATTCCTCCTGTACTTACAGGATGTTTGCCACAAGCTGCTGAAGGACACAGATTTAGTTTGCAAAGTGTTGATAGGAGGCAAAGGAACCAAGAAGAGGCAGCTGCACAGTGACCTTTCTACAGTACATATTCAGATAGCTTCTCTTGGTGTACTTAGCAAATACGTCACTAATGGTGAGAAATTAGCTAATCATTCTTAGAAAATCCACTAAACTGTTTGTGAGAGACTTTATTCTCAGAGTAGCTTTACTGCTTTCATGAGCTTAGTTACTGAGTGGATGTTAAGTTGGAACCACTCTATTTCATGACTTCATTCCCTACATTTCATGTACAAGAAATTCAAATGGATTCAGATATAGCGAAAAATAAGAAGTTTTAAATCTTAAATCTGGAATAAATGGAGTTAGGGGGACACAGATACAAAGGACAAACCATAGATAGAAATACAGCAGCTGAACCACCTCTAGTCCTTGTTTGGGCGCCATGTACAAGAAATTCAAATGGTAGTATGAAATCTTGCTTTAAGAAGTTATTGATCAATTGAGTTATCAAATTTAATAATAATTTCTTTTGACTTAATTCAAAAAATAAGATTTTTATACATTTCTTCAAAAATTGGGATTTTTAAAGAAAATTTTATAAATTATAGAACTTTATCTTTAATAAATTAATAATTAACAACTTTCATAATTTATGAAGTTCAAAATTTTAAAATAGACTGAGTGAATGGTATCTAAGAGTGAGGAGACTGAACTGGGACGCCCAAATACAGTAGAACAGAAGCGATCCAGCTGCCATCAGTCACTGCAAAGATAAAGAAATCGATTACTTTGGGAAGAACTGAAAAACTAAGAATTATTTCGAATCATGTTCCACCCTTAAGATTATTACCGAAGACTTTCACTCTACAGCCAGTTCTCAAAAGAAGTTCAGCGACATATGAACAACAGCAAACTGACCTAAGAGAAAAAATTAGCCACTTAAATAAACGTTGCTTTTAACAAGAATAAATTTTAATATTTACTAATTTTTAATATTTACTAATTTACTAATTTTTAATTTACTAATTTTTAATTTACTAATTTTTAATTTACTAATTTTTAATTTACTAATTTTTAATATTTACTAATTTTTAATATTTACTAATTTTTAATATTTACTAGTTTTTAATATTTACTAATTTTTAATTTACTAATTTTTAATATTTACTAATTTTTAATATTTACTAGTTTTTAACATTTATATCTTTCAATATAGCAATAATTTTAACTTCCTTTAAAAAACTGAAAAATGTTAAAGTTACGTAGGTTATTCTAAATTAATTTGGGATCTAGAGGTTTTAAAATTAATATGCATAAATTTTACCTAATGACCCACAAAATTCTGTTGCCCCTACACAACAAACTCACTGAGTTAATGGCCATCATGCTATTATCCAGCTGCCTTAACCTCCATCTAGGCTGTCCAGTGCGGTCCGCTCATCCCCCGGGGGTATCCTTAGTCCATCATTTCAATTATTAGTGGTTTTCCAAAATGAGAAATGTTGTGCTTAAGACCAGTGCAGATCGCTGTTCTAGGTTCAGCATTTAGCTAGTTGCCGGAAATGCATCCAGTCACCCTAATGTTAGCTGCATTAGAATGGCAGTACTAACTGTAAAAACGCTGGAGAGACCACATGACACTGGAAAGCACTGTGAGACACTGGAGAAGACTGATTGATTATTTGTTTTCGTTCTCACAGGTAGATAAAGATGTTTCAACACTGTGAGAACGAAGGCAGAGTACAATACAAATTTTGTGGGGACATTCTTTTAAATATATTTATATCCAATACTAAATATCATTTTTATTAAAAATAATGGGAATGCATATTTCTATACATTTCAAATTCTTTTTTATTATGTCTCATTTCGCAGACTCCACGTTATTTATGTGGAAGCAATATATCAAGTAGCTACCTACTATTAACCCTTGTAGCCCTGTCATCTAACCCTTGTAGCCCTGTCATCTAACCCTTGTGCCCATTTCAATTTGTTTGCTATTGGTATCAGCAAAGAAATGTACATATAAAAAAAAAGTTTTTCCATCAAATTAACAACTTGAATTGTTTGACTACATATGCCATTAGGTTATTAACTGAATAACTCTGTCTCAGGTATTCTGAAGCTGCACCACCTTTCTCACTGTGTTCTCGATGAGGCAGACACTCTGCTCGACAATTCCTTCCAAGAGAAGTTATCTCACGTCATGAAGAGAATACCAGTGAGTTGCATCAACTCTGTTATTAGGCAGTTTCTTTACTGGTTTATCATGATGGAGTAGCTTTTTAACCAATAAGCTAGTGAGTAGCTACCTTTGCAAAATGCACTGTAATGTCAAATGTGTCTTGATTGATAAGAGTCGCAAATTGCAGAAGGTAATATTTCCTTTTATTCGCATAATTCAAAAAGTATTCAACAAATTTGGTGAAACGTTTGGCCATTATCCAGGAACCGTTTGATAAGATTTTGGGAGTCAACGGGTAAAAGGTCAAGGTCATCTACTACTCGAGGATTTTTGAATGGTCAAGGTCATTTATAAGTGGTGGCGAAGGTATGCACTCTACAAGAGCCCATCACCTAGTTACATTTGTTATAGTATGCAAGTAATAATGAAGTAATGGCAATTAAATCAACACAATTAATGATGTTAGGTTGCTAGCTAAGAAATTTTCTCGTTGTAAAGCCCCGTATACATGCTACAATAAATTGTAGCGATTTTTTGAACACGGAACTCGTAACAATTTATCAGATGACTGAGGCAGTGTTTACACGCAACGATTTTTACTCCATTATCTTTATTTTTCACTAGCCGTCATGGACGAAACATTCTGATGGTCTGCATTTATAATGTGTTTAGCATTATATATTGAGTTAGATAGCTACGATTTATTGGAATCCTGTTTACATGTTCAAACTTATCGTTACGATTCGTATAAATTTGAGCCTGCTAGCACCAATCACACAATCCAATTCCATCTCCAATATATCGCTACGATCACCTGTTTTAAAAGTACTGATAAATTGCAACAACCTCTTCATTACGATAAATTGCTTCAATTTATCGTAGAGTGTAAACTGGCCTTAATACTGAAACCATTTTAAATTTAATTTAATGATGTTATTAAAATGGTGCCAAATACTTTTCAAAACTAAATAAACTGATAGGAATTCCCGTCAGAGTTCTAATAAAATGGGTTAAAGGTCCCCTCCAAGCAAATTTTTTATTGCCTAAATCAACGAGGCCAATGTTTCTTATCATTTTACTGCAAACCCCATAAAATTTGATAGCATATTTTTAACTTTATATGCTTTTAAAGATTTTTATAATCCAAACTCTACAAAACCTACTTTACTTCCGACTTTCTAGTTTCAGTCTAAAGAAAAAGAATGTACACCATTTGTTTTGATTGTCAACTAGGTATTTGGTTTAATAAATCTATTTATTATTCGTTTATAGGTTTAAATTTGGATAAACTTATTATAGAAACGTTTATATACTTTTAGAAACAATTAATATCTTAATAGAGAGCCAAAAAGAGTGTACAATCTTCTTTCTCAGCGTCAGATTGGAGATTCGCTCAATTGTTGCTCACAAAGTATTAAAAAACTTTAAAAGCAAATAATAAAATACATCCTGAACCAAATTTTATGCGGTTTGCGGAATAATGATCGTAGACCTTAGTTCTGTAATATTATGTAATAAACTCATTTTTTTCCCCGGAGTCTGGAGAGGACCTTTAAGGAATAATTTAAACAAAAGGTTAGGGTGACCTCGCTTTATTAGGGACTCTGATGGAAGACAAGAAGAATTATTAATAACTATGTCACTGATTCTACCAAAAATTATGAGATTCAAATTTCAAATGAAGTACCATCACTTAAATTACAAAAGGACCCGTAAGCCAATTAGAAGTCAGGGTAGGTCCTCTTCTAACAAAGGTTTAGGAGAGCTGGTTGGTTTTATTCTAAAGAGAATTGAAATATGGTTTAGTTAAAATTTACAACCAGCTAATAATCACATCACTTTTTTACACGGTTACAAACCTTGATTTTTTTAGTGGTTAACACAATAGTTTCAAGATAAATAAATTTAGGAAGACGGACAGGAAATTTTAAAGGAAAGAATTAGCTTAGAGCAGAGCTCTAGCTAGTTGAGTAATTTGTACCTTAGTACTTAGCGTTCATAGAGTGATCAGACCAAATGGCCGAGATCGATTTGAAGAGTTGATCCTTAGAGCGAAGGTTTTAAAGTTTTGGAGTGTAAGGTTAGAAACACAAACACTAGATAGGTAGTTTTAGATCAGCATAAGTTAGGTGCTAATCAGTTGAGAGCTCGTTAGATAATGAGTAATTACTGACCCTACTGTTAAAGAAGTAGGCCTTATACAAAAAATAAAGTGATGTGAATGCCATCTGGTGCAATAGGTAATTCTTAAGATTAGAATCATTAATATTTTTATATGAAAAAATTCTTAGTAGTAAGCAAGAAACCTAAAATTAATATTTACAAAATATATAGCTACAATACACATCCTATATAGTCATTTTTAATAAAACATTCACAATAGCTAATTAAAAATAGCTATTTACGGTTAATAGCTATATTATTACAACTGTTCCTACCTATGTTTTCAAAATTATCTAATGAGCATGCATATGAATGTCATAAAAATATTCCTATATTGTATTGCAATTAGGTAGCTTCATAAATAGTATTTGGTCACACACATCCCATATTTTCATTTAATTAATTAGGTACATTTAGAGAGTTATTTTCCGTCACGTGACGTCCTTAATTTGTGATGTCGTAACTTGCTAGTTAAGATTCCTAGGAAAGGTGTTTTGGAAGTCGGTGGTGCTGGCGAGTGTGTTGTATGGAGTGGAGGTGGTTGATGTGAGGCAGGAAGATATTGAGAAGTTGCAGAGGCAGGAGAATGTGGCTATGAGGAGGATATTGGGGGCACACAAGTATGTGTAGGTGGCAGTTGTGCGAGATGAGATTGGTATCCACAACGAAAAACAGGATGTGAGAGGCAGACTACAGTATTTAAGGAGAGAACGTGCTGGTGAAGGAGTGTTCAGTGACATAAGGAGAGATAGAGTGGGATGGTGGAAGAGAAATAAACCCAGCGGGTTCATTTCCAACAATAGAAATTAACATGTCTAGTATCTTGTTCCTTAATATTTCAAATTACTTTTACACCTAATTACATACCTAAGACTCTCTCACTGAAATGAAAAATGGTATACAATTAGTTGCTCAGTTTCTTTTTTTTAAGTATTTGCATTTAGTCTATCCTAGTGGTTGTTGACTTGTGCTAATTTTCAATATTTTGTAAAATATAAATGAGCAGATTCTGGAAAAAATACCATCTTTTTCCCATCACCCATTCAATTATAATCTTTAGATTAGTTTCCCTCATGATTAGTTTCCCTCATGAGAAAATCAAATGAAATGCCTTAAAGGTATATGTCCTCATTTTTCCACTAGAGGCATGCATATTTGATGAAGTAGGTAGCTATAGCTAATCATAATAATATATACTTTTTTCATACCTGATAAACAAATAAATAGTGTTTAAAAACATTTTTCCACGTAGCTATAAAATAACTTAGACCACTAACGGGTTAAGTTAATTAATACAATTACAGGTAAATTCATTGTTTCATTGAATAGGATTTCAAATATCACTTATTTTCAAATATTTATTTATATTCCCACCGTTAATAATCATAAAAAATTAATTATTATAGCTACTATCACTCGGGCAAAATATTTCTTTTCGTATAGAAATGATAACCATTGTGAAAATTTATTTTACATTTTTCGTTATAAGATCAAAAAGATATATACCTAAATATTTTTCTCTTCGTCTATTTATGAGATTTTTTTTTACTCTGTATGTTACCATGTATTTACCGATTTCAATTAAATCCCCATCTATTCCATTATAAACTAGAACACCCACTCATATAGTGCATACCTTCACCGATGCTCATAAATAACCTTGACCATCCAATATTCCTTGAGTTATGAACCTTGACTTTTGACCCAATCGCTCTCAAAATCTAATTGAATTATTCCTGGATAAATAACTAATCGTAATAAATTTCAGGCAAATTGGTTATGTGAATAACTAATTAAAGAATTTACGACAAATTGAAAACCTGCTCGAATATCGTAAAATATATCGATAGCGTTATGTAGAACCATAGACCTATGGTTTGCAGAAAGATTCACCCTATTCTGTTGGATAGTCTCTGTAAATACCCTGGAAAGTTTTTCAAATTAGTTCATATATATCCCATTAATTATGATTTCGGAAAATTACTTATGATTTTCTTTTAATTATTAGTTATGATTTCCTTTTAACATGATAAATTTTGAGATCACTCTCTACAAAGTTGTAAATTTTCAAGTCCAGGTTTAAGGGGATCGTCTCAGTATTTCAGAAAACTTTTAAATTTATCGACCGATTATTCACAGTAGCTATAAGTAACTTTTAAAAACAAACACATTTTGATTGTATGACTTTTTCGATTTGTACGTTAGTTTTTGGGAAAATGAAGATTCTATTTAAAAAACTTCAATTTCAAAAGATTGGAAGTCTATGAGGATATATGCTAGAACAAAAACAAAGACAGTTTTAGAATCCTTGTAATATTTCTAACAAAGAAATAAAAGTCTGCTTTCTACGGATAAGCGATTTTTGATGACTGACTTGAAATTTCAAACAAACCCTAAATTTTCGGTTTCGAACTGTGATAAAAAAAAATATTGTAAGAATTGAAAATCTCTATCACTTTGTAAGAAATACTTTGAGTATTCCAAAACTGTCTTTGTTTTTCTTGTAGCGTGAAAACTCATTGACTTGTATTCATTTTTAGGTTGAAAACTTTCATTTTACAGGAGCCAATAAAATCACGATTTTTGACCACATTCGGCACCTTTGGACCATTCTAGTTGGCTCTAGCTCACGTTGCCCCATATTAATTTGGGACATGAAAGTCCACTAACTAGGAACACTTTTTCAGCAAAAAATTTGATAATTTTCATCAAATTTGATGAAAGGATCCCTTTGAACGTTTCATAATCACATTGCTCTGTGTCACACACATAGACACATGTAGCGTATTATATCATAAAGATATAGAATGAACTCTAGAACCTTGCCCCCCAAAAAATACAACTTTACCCGAAAATGACTACAACTTTATCTCAAAATGACTACAACTTCACCTCAAAATGACTACAACTTTATCTCAAAATGACTACAACTTTACCTCAAAATGACTACAACTTCACCTCAAAATGACTACAACTTCACCTCAAAATGACTACAACTTTATCTCAAAATGACTACAACTTTACCTCAAAATGACTACAACTTTACCTCAAAATGACTACAACTTCACCTCAAAATGACTACAACTTTATCTCAAAATGACTACAACTTTATCTCAAAATGACTACAACTTTATCTCAAAATGACTACAACTTCACCTCAAAATGACTACAACTTCACCTCAAAATGACTACAACTTTACCTCAAAATGACTACAACTTTACCTCAAAATGACTACAACTTCACCTCAAAATGACTAAGACGTTAGCTAGCTACCAGAAAATTTTTATCAATGAACAAAAAACACTATTGAAAAGGATGAGAAATGATTACGATATAAAAAAAAAATTTTATTCTGAAAGCTTAGAATTAACAAAAATTTGTTCAACTACAGATCGTTCACTAATATTTTTATTGGAAGTATGTCGAGCATATGAAATTAGAAAGTTGGTTAAAATTGACTCAAGTTTAAGTATGATAGAAGATGAACCAACTACTTCATTGTTTCTGTACAATTCACATATGTAGATTCCTTCTTGTTGACGAGTGAATGTGTCAAATACTAAATAAGATCGAGGAATTCCTTCTGTCGTAACGGTGTAGACATCTTTTTCTTTATTTCGCCGAGTCCACCTGTCGATAGAACGAAGATGACGTTCCTCTAGGGTGCTGTCGAGACCCGCCACCTTCCAATTAGTTGTATACAGGTGCAGTTCATCTGCATTGACATCGCTTATTCTACAGGGTAAAGCTTCTCTACCCCTGAGAGGTATAGAACTAACGCTCTCTCCAGGGATGTATGCAGTTATTATATCGCTGGGAGAAACTATCTGAGTATCACTCAACTTTTCTGTTGTGTTATAAATAGCCGTGGCTGTTGACGTGGTTTCTAGAGGTACATTTTTCGTGGTTGCTGGAGGTAAATTTTTCGTGTTTTTTTTCCAAGTTTTTCGTAGTATAGTAGGCTACGGTGGAGCTCACTGCTCCAAACTGTTGCTGATCCATGGTGGTGGTAAGATATTCCTACTCACACAACTCAGAAGAGCAGAAGAAAATGTGAACATGAATAGAGCTGATGTTGATATATATTGAACGAGCATCTTCAGACACAACTTCTCTCTACACTGGCACAATAGCTACTGAGGCCAAGAAACTTCTAGACTTTACCGCCTTCCACGATCGTAATCTTTTTACCCTAGATTGACATGTGTTTTACCCTAGAATGGTCCTTGATTACCCTAGAAAATATAATTAAGGGGAATATATTACTGTTCAATAATACTATTGGCTTGGTATTTAATTACAACAGATTGACCGCTTTTTTAAAGTTGTTTTTGATGTTTCAGTTAATAATTAATGAATAAATTACCTTCATTATGAAAATGCGTAAAAATGACCCCTTCCATTCAAATTAAAAATGTACTTTTAAATGATCAAGCTGCTCAAATAAGAAAAAATCTAAATTTTTAAACTCCAGGAAGGTATACAACCACAGTTTACAGATTTAGAGGATTAGTCCAATCCCATGTCCAACAGCGTTGCAGATGAGATTGTAGAGCGTGACGTCATGAAGTGGCGGGAAAAATTGATTCCATTCACTATAGAAAATTTGTTTGAGTTGAAATTGCATAAAGTTGAATGTTAAACTACTGTGAATATATTTGATTTAATTAAATTTAAGTTTCGAAAATATTGAAATAGGCAGTAGCGTGATTGACCTTATCTACAAAAATATACACTACACTACTTTTATGTAATAGAAGCTGCAACTACTTCTCCGCTATGTCTAGAAACTAACCCAATTTTCTTGTTCACTCCTCTAATCACGTGAAATCTCGATCCGCTGATTGGTTAAAAATATGTGACGTTACGCTCCATCACCTAAAACATACAATAACACACAATTGGGTTACTTACTCCCTTATTAATCTTTATACTGTGATACAATTCACATAAAAAATGACTCTGGAAATACATAGTACTAAACAACAACATATTAAAACACTATCATACTTTCACCATTCAATATTTTCAAGTTATTTGCATTGCTGTTTGTACATTGCGAACGCTACTTGTTCAGTGCCAGTATTGAGCACGTTAACTTGTGAAATATTAACGAGTAAAATGGTGATACGTTCCTTCATTGAATTAGAACATGTTTGAACTTATTTAATGCCTTCGGATCAATAAATTCTGGTTTGCTTTATTCAAGTTAAGTTACTGATTATCTTCTATTTTTTACATATATTTATAAAAGTAATTTGAAATCTTGATTTTACCCTAGATTTTGCAATTTTTTTCATTACCCTAGACTGTACCCTAGGAAGGGTCTGATTACCCTAGACTAGGGTGATTGCCCTCGAACTATGGTGCTAGAAGTCTAAGCGCGGAATTTTAATTTATACAAAGAAAATTGTAGCTAAAATTTGTCTTTATGCTGCTTAAAGCTATAGAAGCAAACAATGTCAGCGAAATACAAGTTATCTATGATTGTAATTACTAATGATTATCAATAGTGACAATATACCTACATAAACCGACACGCGACGTTAACAAGTACTGACTGATCTTTGGAGAGTGTAATGTGGTAGATTAGATATTTGCCCAAACCTTCTTGACATTTTCTTTCCGGTAATGTTAGACATTTTCCGGAAAATGTTCTAGGCATATATATGTATGATAAATATTTATATGTAGCTATATAAATACATGAAAAATGTTAACTACTTTTGAATTCAACCTAAATATTTGAAAAACATTTTTCATAATAATAAATCATAAATAGCTATATATATTTTTTACTAATGTAGCTATGCTATATACGTTACTCTTCAAATGAACAAAGTTGTGTAAAGACACTTCTTTTACAATAATAAGTACTTAATAGTTACATGTGATATGAAACCACCTTTATTGCCAATTTACCAATATAAATTTTAAAGGGATCGTCTCATATTTTAGAAAACTTTTTTAATTGTTGACCGATTATATGTAAATGATTACAGTATATGTAACTTTTGAAAAGGAATACATTTAGTTCGTGTGACATTTTTTCATAAGAAAATGAAAATTAAAAAATAATCGCAAATTTAAAAAGTCTGTGGATAGATATATGCTAGAAAAAAACTAGGACAGTTTTAGAATCCTTGTAATATTTCTAACAAAGTGATAGAAGCCGATTTTCCATTTTATTTTGTTAAGCGAATTTTGATGACTGACATTTCCAAAGCAACCGGAAATGTTCAGTTTCGGACTGTGATAAAGTATATTGTAAAATTTGATGAAGTCTCTCTATCACTTTGTTAGAAATCATTTGAGGATTCCAAAACTGTATAGTTTTCTTGTAGCGTGAAAACTCATTGACTTGTACTCATTTCTAGGTTGAAAATTCACATTTACAGGATGGGCAAAAAAAAAATCAAGATTTTCCCACAGGTCAAAATATGTATTTATATCATTTATAGATGACAGAACAGTAAGAAACACCTTTGATACTTTATCTATAGTGATAAAATTGACATTTCAAAATATTTAACGTTTTTGGCTCTTCTGTAAATGTGAATTTTAAACCAAAAAATGAATACAAGTCTATGGATTTTCACGCCACAAGAAAACTAAAGACAATTTTGGAAGACTCGAACTATTTCTAACAAAGTGATAGAGATATATATTCAATTTTACGACAATTTTTTTATCTCAATTTAAAATCGAAAATTTAGGGTTTCTTTGAAAATTTCAGTTAATCATAAAAAATTGCCTATCCAAAGAAAATCGGAAAGAAAATGAAAAATCGGCTTCCATCACTGTGTTGGAAATGTTACAAGGATTCTAAAACTGTCTTTGTTTTTGTTCTAGCATATATCCTCGTTGACTTTTTATTCCTTTATAAAATTTTCCTTTTCTCAAAAACTAATACCTCTATTGAAATAATCACACGAACTAAATTTATTTATTTAAAACAATTACTTTACTGTGCAATTTTCAGAATAATCTGTCCACAAATAAAATAAATTCTGAAATGTGAGACGATCCCCTCAAGTTGCCATCTTGGTTATTGCACTAAAGCAAAATAATGGTGAAAGATCATAAAAATTTTTTGATTTAAAATTAATTAAATTGTTACCTTTCTGGTGTAGACTTTTTCTATAGAAGGAGCCAATATGAAAATTATATTGATATTAGAATTATATTGATATTAGATATACTATAGGATAATTTTCTGGTGTCATTTTCTCTAACAACTGAATATAAGATCTCGCTGTTTCAGTGTTACTAACAGCTGTTCTTATTTCAGATGCGAGAAGAGTGCAACCCTTTGAGTGGTGCACAGATTATAATGGTGGGGGCCACTATGCCAAAGGAATTCGAGGACAATTTGCAGGGAATTCTGAAGGTAAGCCGTAATCTTACTACTTTAGTTACCTAATCACATCTCGTGTGTATGCTTTGATCTTTTAATGAGTGCATTCAGTACCTAGCTATGGTGTTATTTCAGATGGAAGACTTCAGCAAGGTGTCCACTGATCACCTGCACAGCTTCATGCACCACGTCACACAGAGGTTCTACCGACTCAATCAGGTGCAGAAGGAGAGCAAGATAATAGACCTGGCTCTCATTGCCAAGAAAAGAAACCAACCTACCATCGTATTCTGCAAAACTGGTAAATCTTACATTTAATGTACCTAATGTACTGATGTCTTTAAACATGTAAAAAATAAGTTTGAAGTCCAAACTATATATTGACAAGGTTATAGGTCAGTTGACAGCATTTCCTTCTCTCCCCAGGAGACACAGTCATGTGGCTGGGTAAGACGTTAGAAGAGGCTGACATTGGCAGTGCTTACATCAGTGGTCTCATAGAGCCAAGGATGCGCAATGAAATCTTCAAAACATTCCTCACTGGCGAAAAGAACTTACTAGTCTGCACTGACATGGTGTCAAGAGGCATCGACACTATCACAGTCAGTGCAAACACTGAAAACTAAATTAAATAGAATTCTAATGAGGAGAATAATTTTGGATGAGCATAAAATAGACTTTATTAAGTGGGCTTGCATACATTATAATATTTACAGTGTTTGGTTTTAATATATTGTATCTCTAGTCGCACACACATTTCTTTTTAAGCTTTTTATGGCCTAATATAATCAATCTAATTCTCTCTATTTACCTCACTAGGCCCAGCATATCATTAACTACGACTTCCCCTTTTACATGGCTGATTACATTCACCGGTGCGGGCGGGTGGGGAGGGTGGGCAGTAAGGATGGTTTAATCACCAACTTCGTGAGGAAAGAAATAGAAGTGGAACTACTGCAGCAGATTGAGGTGGAATTTGTACTGAATTAAAGAATAGATACTGAATGATGTGAAATTAATAGTTAACTTGTAATAGTACCATCAGGGAAACTTGTCGATGTATGAACTTCACAAATCACAGTACCTACTGAGTATTCTGGTCTCCTGTTATTTTCAAATCTTACATATTTGTCTTCATGTACCCAGACCAATTTTGACTACAAATATAAATACCAGTCCTTCACTATCCTCACCGACACACAGCAGGCAGGAAGATTCAATAAACACTATTTAAATACAAGAAGGTATTATAATATAACTCAGGCACTGATGGCACATAAATAAAATCTTAAACCACTAGGTTCACAGCCTTAATAATCCTAATACCTGGAAACAAGCTCAGATAATTCAGATACTGAAGACCAACTAACCCTCCATAACCCCATTTAATCACTAATCACTCTCTAGCTACCCCTCGAGAAGCTGTTCTCTAAGAAATTTCATCTCATTTTTCCCCTTGCAACACTGTTTCAGAATCGAACCTTGCATAAAAAAACTAAGTTACAAGAAAAGAAAAATCGATACTGCCACAGGGGCATGAAACCGTCGATACAGTTTGAAGACTCGTCACTCATTAACAAAATACCTAACAACTTTCAGATGGTCAAGATCAAACACTATATCTTTAAAGGTGTGTTAGCGCAGGATTCATTTCTCTCACCTTAACTTCACCACATATCTGTACTTACAAGCACCTCAGTTAACTCTCTTTGCTAACACAGATGATGTCATCTCGCAAATCCATAAACAACATAGCTACATATACTTCAAAATTGGATAAATACAAATAGATTATTAATTCTTCCCTCACTGTTACTCACACTTCAGACACTCTAAGGTAGCTAATCCACACCCACACAGTCTGGTCACCTAAAGCTCTCTTCCATTAACTGCAGTCATTTAAAGGCAGCTATAATTTTCTTTGTTTCCTATTTTGCAGTACGCAGTGAGAAGGGACTTGAAGCTGCCTAGTGTGGACAATGACATCACGCAGATAATCAATGATATGAAACTAGATAAAGAGGAGAGGAAGAAACAGAAGCAGCTGGATGAAAAGATGAAGCAGCAATTAAAAGAAATACTCAGTGAATAGATTAAAATATATGTATATAAATATTTAAGATTCGTTTTCTTGACCTAAAAGGCATTGTGTCACATAATTAAAAAGTTAAAATAAGTTTTGTAATTGTAGGTTTAACTTAGTAAGGGGTTTAAAGTCTGCTTCTGAACCAAAGACCTTAGCACTGACGGCAAATGGAAATTAAGTACAAGTGACTGAAAAAAGTAGTTAGGAAGGAAAGTTGCTCCACAATCAAAGTCACCTACCACCGTCTGTGAGGATGCTGATGAATGCAGTCGCTTACCAAGGAATGTGATGAAAAAGGACACAAACACCGGTGACTGCACTCACGGATGGAAGAGGAAAATGAAGAGGTGATAAATGAAGCCTACCAAACATGAAAAATTCTTAGACCTCATAATGTAAGAGCTTAACTCTAGCAAGCCTATAAAACTACAAATAGCGTTAAAAAAAAAGAGTAAACATCAAAAAAAGGCAATGAAAATTACGCCAGTTGTGAGCCCAATGGACGCCCCTTCTCTTCTACTCACCACAGACAGCTTCACCAACGATTTTGTACTACAATAAGATACACTACTCTCTCGAATTTGTGTTTCAAAAGTGCGTTGTGGCGCCATCTGGATTTGAAAGCAGAAACTAGAGAAACAACAACATTTGGTGTTGATCAAAACATTGAAAGTTACAGTGTTCAGCTGAAACTAGCTTTCAATATTAAAAAAATGAGTAGATTTCAGAATAACTTTTCTTTTGACCCATTACAACTTCTGCCTGAACAATGTAACTTTCAATGTTTTGATCAACACCAAATGTTTCCCGCTTTCAAATCCAGATGGCGCTTATTAAAACTGAAATTTCAGAGAGTGGTGTAAGTTACTGTAGTTGGATATCTTTGGCTTCAGGATAGAGCCCCTAAGGTATTTCATCTTATAAAATATTAAAACTATCTTAAATCTTGAACAAAGTAGCTAATTAACAGAAATGATAAAATTGATATTTTTTATAAATTAAAAAGAATAACATTGTCAATCAAAAAATTCAATTTTATCTATTCAGGTTGCACGTTAAAATAAATTAATATACTAAAGACTCGAAGAAAAGTTAGCTAATTCTATTATAATAAATTGTCATTAGGTTCTTCTCTAGCTAAGTATTATGCAAAGTGTTCGGTAGTATCACAATAATTTATTAACAGACAGACTCTCCTTTCTTCTCATTGTCAAGTATATCAACACAGAAGAAAAGAGGCGCCTTATTTTCCCCATCCTTCCAGAATCTTTTCAAGACATAGGTAGAATATCTCATGTACTCTTTACAAGAGCAGATTTTGTGCAGATACAACAAGATGGTCTCTTTAACCATTCCCTCCCTTTCTCCCATATTATCCAATGCTTTAAAGTCCATCAGGCCACCATTCTGCAGAGGCACATACTTCACATCCATGCGATTGACTATCAGCAATGATGTCATCTTCTCCCACATTTTAAGCGATAAGTCTAGAACTTTGAGCAGCACACCAATCTCTTTCAAAATAACCGTTATTTGACGTTCGTCACAGGTTAGCGTCAGTTTGGCATAGATGTCCAAAGTCGGAGGTAAGTTAGAAGAGCAGCACGGGTTCGGACAGTGGGAAGATTGGATCTCAGTGCCACACGAACATTTCAAACGTATCAACAGTTTGTGAAGTCTAAGTACAGAGGCAAATGTTTTGAAAGTTTGGCCCAAATAGCATTCTTTGCATGCCTCTTGTAACGTTATAGCAGTCAGAGCACTGTGCTCTATTTCTGCTACTTTGGCGTTATTGGATTCTGTACCATTTTGAACCTCTCCTTGACTAGATGAATCCATTACAGCAGCAGTATTTGCTGACATTTTTTCTTTGTGGACAAGAGGTGTAGGGTACTTCAAAACATTGAACGTAGAGAAACTGGTGCTCTTCAAATATATTTTACCCGAGTTCTTAGAGGAGTATTTGACAACTCTAGTGAAGCGAATCACACATCCAGGCAGAAGAGCATATGGGTGTTTAGTCATCAATGTTCCACTTTTCAGTGGAATATAAAGACAGCAAGAGGATTTATCTCTTATGTCTTCTAACAACAAACGAATCAATTTACCCCCAGGAAAACCAACGTCTAAGTCTGTTTGGGCTTCAGATAAATTTGTTTTTTCCGATTTGAACAGAGATTCCTGATGATATCTGCTTGCAATGAAAGCCACTATCGACAGAGCTACTCCACATTTGACATCAGGCTTCAGAATTTCTGATAAGCTTTCGTATGACGTGGTTCTGTATTTCATTAGCGTAGAAACATCTTCAGACTCCGATATTGAATGAATATTTACACTTGAAATGAAGTCATAGAAGACGACTTTGACCTTTTGATTGTTAACCAATTGAGTAACCCAACTGCAATTTTTGAGTGGGTTGAATAGCCTCCTTCCTCTCTCCTTAATTACCAAATCACAGCCTTCATAAAGTCGAGGGTAGATTTTCATCAGATCTGCACCTTTGAATCTCAATAAACAGTTCTCACTTTTATTAGTTGTAATACCATTAAAAGTTTTACAAGAAGTTACTATGCACCAACAAACGAAAAATAAATCCGATTTACACCAAGAAGAAGAATTCTCCAAAACAATATTATACTTATGAACGACACTAATTTTTACGTAAGAATCTTCCTCCACTTCATCTAACTCTTTTTTCTTGACAGGAATAACGTCTTTGGACTCCACAGTTAGATAACTCTTGTTCGTTAACTGCCTTCTCTTATCGTGAGTGCGAATATTAAAATATTCTGTAACCATTGTTGCATTAAAAATCCACAACAAATCACCGTCTTCCACCCCAGTCAAAACTTTGGGCACACCTCTACTAATATGCAGTACAACATTTTCTGTGTTCTCAGCAAACTTTAGGCCAATGACACCAGTGTGTTGCAGAGTTGCTGTGCCTAAAATAGCACCAGAGGACTGGGTTGTGACACTCCACCACATCAAATCTTTGCTCACATTCCTATCAGTTTGGCTCTGCACATTTGACTGGTGCCGAGACATCAACTCAACCAAACTTAGAACTTCAGTTGTGATCTGTTAAATAGAATAGTTTCAGAAGTTAATGGCGGAAAGTTATTTAAAAATAATAGTAATTTGAGAAAAAAATATCAGTAAAAATAAAAGTGTCATACTATAAGAGGTTACTTACTTCGATAGGGGGTTTGTAGTTACAGAGATGATCCCCTAAAGC
This sequence comes from Caprella mutica, assembly GCA_947561585.1. NCBI lineage: Eukaryota > Metazoa > Arthropoda > Malacostraca > Amphipoda > Caprellidae > Caprella > Caprella mutica. Next base: position 487,007 of record CANNZV010000100.1, read on the forward strand.
TGAAAAATGGTCCAGAGGGCGGGGGACTGTCTCTCCCCATTGGGGCGCCTCTCTGGCCAGGACTTGGTGAAAAAGGGACAGCACCACTGCCTCCTTCGTCTCTTCTCTTCAAAATAAATAGAGGGGAGATACACTAGTAAAATTATATCAAAGAGCATCTCCATTGCAAGCTGAAGTGACGTGTTTCTCTCGTAATATTGTTTCAACTAGCTAGAAATATAATTTTCACCATGGAAATGATTTTTTATTAATGATCCTAAACGTTGAATAATTACTGCCCAACTAACAATGCTAATAACTTATGTATTTTTACCCTCTAAGAGGCTGCCAATGCATGCCTTCACTCATCCCCTCCTCTACTCTCTGTAGCCATTGCACCAGACTGAGGCAGCAGAAGGAGTGGCTCAGAGCTGCTCTCAAGGACAGGCTGGTAGAAGGGACATGACTGCTGTAGGCGCGGCAATTACTACAAAAAAACTCAGGGATTATCACACTGTAAGTAAGTACAACCCCGAAGTTTATCCCAAATTCATGCAATAGTTAATATTGCTCTTAAATCTACATTTGAACTTGTTGAAACATGTTAGAACTTGTTGAAACATGTTAGAACTTGTTGAAACATGTTAGAACTTATTGAAACATGTTAGAACTTGTTAAACATGCTAGAACTTGTTGACACATGTTAGAACTTGTTGAAACATGTTAGAACTTGTTGAAACATGTTAGAACTTGTTGAAACATGTTAGAACTTGTTGACACATGTTAGAACTTGTTGAAACATGTTAGAACTTGTTGACACATGTTAGAACTTGTTGAAACATGTTAGAACTTGTTGAAACATGTTAGAACTTGTTGAAACAGATTAGAACTTGTTGAAACATGTTAGAACTTGTTTAAACATGTTAGAACTTGTTGAAACATGTTAGAACTTGTTGAAACATGTTAGAACTTGTTGACACATGTTAGAACTTGTTGAAACATGTTAGAACTTGTTGAAACATGTTAGAACTTGTTGAAACAGATTAGAACTTGTTGAAACATGTTAGAACTTGTTGAAACATGTTAGAACTTATTGAAACATGTTAGAACTTGTTGAAACATGTTAGTACTTGTTAAAACATGTTAGAACTTGTTGAAACATGTTAGAACTTCTTAAAACATGCTAGAACTTGTTGAAACATGTTAGAACTTGTTGAAACATGTTAGTACTTGTTGAAAAATGTTAGAGCTTGTTTTGGAACATGTTAGAACTTGTTGAAACATGTTAGTACTTGTTAAAACATGTTAGAACTTGTTGAAACAGGTTAGAACTTGTTGAAACAGGTAAGAACTTGTTGAAACATGTTAGAGCTTATTGAAACATGTTAGAACTTGTTGAAACATGTTAGTACTTGTTGAAACATGTTAGAACTTGTTAAAACATGCTAGAACTTGTTGAAACATGTTAGAACTTGTTGAAACATGTTAGTACTTGTTGAAACATGTTAGAGCTTGTTTTGGAACATGTTAGAACTTGTTGAAACATGTTAGTACTTGTTAAAACATGTTAGAACTTGTTGAAACATGTTAGAACTTGTTGAAACAGGTTAGAACTTGTTGAAACAGGTTAGAACTTGTTGAAACATGTTAGAGCTTGTTAAAACATGTTAGAACTTGTTGAAACATGTTAGAACTTGTTGAAACATGTTAGTACTTGTTAAAACATGTTAGAACTTGTTGAAACATGTTAGAACTTGTTGAAACATGTTAGAGCTTGTTAAAACATGTTAGAACTTGTTGAAACATGTTAGAACTTATTGAAACATGTTAGTACTTGTTAAAACATGTTAGAACTTGTTGAAACATGTTAGAACTTGTTAAAACATGCTAGAACTTGTTGAAACATGTTAGAACTTGTTGAAACATGTTAGTACTTGTTGAAACATGTTAGAACTTGTTTTAGAACATGTTAGAACTTGTTGAAACATGTTAGTACTTGTTAAAACATGTTAGAACTTGTTGAAACATGTTAGAACTTGTTGAAACATGTTAGAACTTGTTTTGGAACATGTTACTACTTGTTGAAACATTTTAAAGTTGTTGAAACATGTTAGAGTTGTTGAAACATGTTAGAGTTGTTGAAACATGTAGTGATTTAATTAAGTTACACATCAGAGTAAGAAATGTCGAACTATATTAAAAAAAATAGGCTTTTTGTATAGATATCAAACCTAAGCGAGAATTGGACGGTTGATTTCGTTATAAAAAATAAGTTTAGTATCTCAAATTAATCCTATTAATTGTTTTGAAACAAAAAGTTTCCATCTCTCCAATGCCTATCAGTTCTCTTACTTTGTAATATGCAGAGTTGATTGTTGGCAACAGATGAGGACTTTGCCCGTCACTGTAAGCAGAACGTGCGGGAAAGTGACTGCCACCACATCACCAGCTGATAGTATGGGCTGAAGCACATAGTATGGGTCAATAGGAGCTATGTGGTAAGGCACATAGAATGGGTCAATAGGAGCTATGTGGTAAGGGCACATAGAATGGGTCAATAGGAGCTATGTGGTAAGGCACATAGAATGGGTCAATAGGAGCTATGTGGTAAGGCACATAGAATGGGTCAATAGGAGCTATGTGGTAAGGCACATAGAATGGGTCAATAGGAGCTATGTGGTAAGGGCACATAGAATGGGTCAATAGGAGCTATGTGGTAAGGCACATAGTATGGGTCAATAGGAGCTATGTGGTAAGGCACATAGAATGGGTCAATAGGAGCTATGTGGTAAGGCACATAGTATGGGTCAATAGGAGCTATGTGTTAAGGGCACATAGAATGGGTCAATAGGAGCTATGTGGTAAGGCACATAGAATGGGTCAATAGGAGCTATGTGGTAAGGCACATAGTATGGGTCAATAGGAGCTATGTGGTAAGGCACATAGAATGGGTCAATAGGAGCTATGTGGTGAGGGCACATAGAATGGGTCAATAGGAGCTATGTGGTAAGGGCACATAGTATGGGTCAATAGGAGCTATGTGGTAAGGGCACATAGAATGGGTCAATAGGAGCTATGTGGTAAGGGCACATAGTATGGGTCAATAGGAGCTATGTGGTAAGGCACATAGAATGGGTCAATAGGAGCTATGTGGTAAGGCACATAGTATGGGTCAATAGGAGCTATGTGGTAAGGGCACATAGTATGGGTCAATAGGAGCTATGTGGTAAGGGCACATAGAATGGGTCAATAGGAGCTATGTGGTAAGGCACATAGAGTACAAGTGCGGCAGTGAGGTACATATGGTAATAGTCCTTTTATTTTTTATTTAGCTGTAGATTTTAACATGAATTTTTGTACAAGATTATTCACTGGCTCACAAGCAGATAAAAGGGACAGTAGACTCACCCAAAAAATTCAATATTTTTAACATGAAATTGTAGATAGAGATGAAATTCATCAACTCTTGTAAACGTATGAAAATTGGGTGTATGTCAAGAGCCCCCCCCCCTCCCCCCCCCGGTCACGAGCCCCCTGTTTTTTAATCCTTATTGACACTTTTGTAGTTCATTACTGATTAAACATAAAATATATGTATATCGGGGGGCGTGGTCATTAAACAATCATGAAGTGTGCAGTACAACAAACTAGCGGATACAACAAACCACGTTAGCAACTCTCAGTTATTTCTATCTAAGTAGTTCTTCATTTATTTAACTAGGTAAATAAGGATTAAAAAAACTAGGAGGGGGGGGGGAGCTCTTGACCGTACCCCGTGAAAATTCCTTCTTATGAATATTTACTAAAATAAAAAATGAACCAGAAGGTTTTTAAAAGCTGATTAATTCAAGCTCCTGAGATGTTTATAGTACAATTCGAATTATCTTTACAATATTTAGTATTCACTAAGTACCATACATTCAAATTGTACCTTATCATTGGTAGTTGAAAACAAAGATGGCCGCTAACTCTTAATCCAATCACAAGATGGCGCCACTTCCTATTTTATAAAATCTTTTCTTAGAGCATCGAATAAACTAATTTTACATGATTAAATGTTCTGAATCAATTAAGGAACAATTTAGCGATGGTTTAATAGTGACTGCACTACCCCTTTAAAGTACGGCTAATAGAATTTATATTCTCTTCTACCAAAGTATATAAACACTCACAGTGACATGGTGGAAAGATGTGATGAGTGTCCAGTCACACTCCAGCCTGTAAATACCAAACTGTTCATCTGTCACCTCATTAACAGTTAACTGAAAAACACGACACAATGAAAACACGACACAATCAATTAAACATTCAGAAAAAATCAACAAAGTTAGGAAATTTTGCAATTATGATGGAAGTGAGCATCTCTAAATATTATTTAAAAAAAATGACTAAACTTGTTTATTGTAAGTTAATTATTTATTTCTATAATACAAATTAGTTATTTTTGTCTTACAGTGTAGGTGTGTTGCCGTAGGTTTCTCTTCAATTGATTTAGGTGTTTGCTCTGTACCTGAGACTGCACCTCTACGATAGAGCTGTGAGAAGTCACTGTTACGACAGGTACACCTTTAGCCTGAAAAATGACAGGTAAAACAGAGTACAGTGTGGTGAGAGAACAAAGAGGGTGAGGGACGAATCATTGGACAGTTACACATTTTCGGTCATATGAGAAAAAATACCGAAGATGTGGATCTGTCCAATAATTCGTAACTTACTCTACTGTACTGAGTTCTTCCAGGGGCCAGAGTAATATAATTAATAACATTGTACAACTACTGTTAGAAAGGATTAACAGGTTAGTATAGAAAGTTAATTCTTATTAGATTATTACAGTAAAACATTGCACCATTCATCCCTACACTGGAATTTAGATATCCACAAGAGCCATTATTAAATTTCAACAGCTGTATAACATTTCATTTGACTCACCTTCTGAGAAATAATTTCCACATTATCGATGACGTAATTAGAACTGGGAGTAAATTTGGCTCTTGCATCAAAGATGGCGTCTCCATTCCTCACCAAAATGATAACTAGAGGTTGTCTCTCGCCAACTGGTGACTCCAAAGACGAAAACAAGAAAAACTTCACGTAGAATTCACAACAAGAGTCATACCTGTGAAATATACACATTACTAATTATATAGCAGTGAATAGTAGATATATTTTACAACGACCAACCATGATTCCACTATTCATCTGAAATATTTTGTAGAAGATTTCCTTCGTGTAAAAAATAATGAAAATAAAAAGGCTTACAGTTGCATAATACACGGAACATTATAAAGATCTAAATAAATCAAAAGAAAACATAAATATAACACAACTTATTATTATTCAACTACATAGTTATTAAATCTGTCATATCTATTTTCAGGGTGCGGAGAAAGTCCCCGATCATATAAAAATGTTAATTTAATGAGTTGTGATGGATGAAATAAAACAAAACTTATCACACAATATCTCAATAAACCCATTTAACAGTTCTATCAATTATTTTTCAATATGACCACCATTGGCAGCGATTACTCTCTCGGGTCTACCTTTGAAGCTCTGAATTTTGGCCCATTGTCGCTAGAGGGACTTCTTCAGAGTTTCCGTACTATCATGAGCTGTAGCGCACGCTTCCTTCTCCAAGATGGACCACACACAAAAGTTCAGAAGGTTCAGGTCCAGCGATGAAGGAGTCCACAATTTCTTCCTCCAAAACGCAGGAAAGTGACGCTCTCACCAATCCTGAGTTTTGTTCGCTATGTGCGAGGGCGCACCGTCCTGTTGAAAGGTAAAAGGCCTGTCCTTGAAGTGCTTCTTCATCTCGACTTGTCCTGGAGTCAAAATATCCTCGATATACGATTTTGCGTTTACTTTAGCGCCTTCTTTGATGAAAATGAGAGATCTCCAACTCTCAGAGATGGCAGCCCAAACCATCACAGAGGCAAGCTTTTGGCGACGGAAAACAGTCTTTACGGATGAAGGGATACATACTGTCAGCACTTTTTTGCCAAAATTCTGTCGTTCTGGGAGTTGAATTTGGCCTCCACAGTGAACATTTTCTCATCCGAAAAGATGATCTCACCAGCCTGAGTGCCATCTTTCATTGCATTCAAAAGAATCTTTGATCTGTCCAGCCTCTTCTGTTTCTGCAAGTCCATGAGCTGTTGCATGCTGGTCATTTTGAAGGGGGACAACTTGAGGTCTTCTTTGACGATGGTTCTCACACTTTTTTCGTCGATATCCATACTCTTAGCCATCTTTCTCATGCTTCGCTTGGGGTTCCTCCTTATCCGCTCCCTAATGGCTTTGATTTTGGTTGGAGTGCGTGCAGTGCGAGGTCGTCCACACATGGGTCGATCACCTGTTTCTTGGTAGCGTTTAACAGCATCCCTAACAGTCGATTTCGGTGCTTTTAACAGCTTAACAATCTCTGGGTTTGTCTTCCTCGCGCAGTGTAGCTGAATAATAGCCTCACGTTGACTCCTTTTTACAAAAGACGATGTAAATTTATCAAAATTTAGACCTGGAACATTAAAGTATATGATTATAGGAAGAGAATGAGATATAAATGGATAAATTTAGTAAATAAATAACATCATTAATTTAAAAAATAAAATTTGATCGGGGACTTTCTCCGCACTCTATAGAACACAACACAACAAAATAAATGAATAACTTACACATGCATGTGTTCAGTGCAATTTACCGAATAGCAAAATCTTGAGAAAGCGCTACGCGTTTTTATTACCCTGCTAAGCTCAGAGTACCTATAGAGGCCTGGTCCTGTTTGAAATATTGATGTATAATTTAAAAACTAATTGACTTGAGTTGTTGAAACTCCGGTTACTTTCATTGTCTGTGACGTATCTATCTATCGTATTAATATCAGTGGAATAATGCAACATGTTTTGAAATATTTAGTTTTACATCATTCTTGATGATGTGGACTGTGGAGCCCGGATGAAGTACAACTGATGATGTGCCACATTTTATGTCACACTAGAAATATCACTTATAGGAATATTACCTAGGTTTTTACGTGAATAAAATGTGACGCAACAGCGCATGTATTTCACCAGAGCGCTATGTAGATTTAAGTATGGTAATAAATTTTATAAAACTAAGTAAAAACTAAATATATATGTTGTACTATTTTCATTGATTGATTTCAGACAATTAAAGCCTAAATTTCCAGAGACTAAAGTCAAATTTTTAAATTATAAATCTATATTGGACTTAAGGCCTCTTAGGCACTTACATACACAGCAAGAATACGTCAATATGTTGCATATTCTTTGCCAAAAAGAATGAAGACACAAACAATTTGGCATAATGATATTGGAACATATTATAGACAAGTTAAGTTTGTAACATCTTTAAATGTTTTCTGTTTATTTATAATGATTATTTAAACTAACTGTTTTTACAGATATTTTCAAAGAATGGTAAGAACATAAGCAATAAAAAATGTACAGTAGATCTCTCTGACTTTCACAGAGGCCAAATTGTTTGTTCTCGTAAGGCAGGTGCTATAGTGTAACAGAAACTGTCCGAATGTTTGACGTTACAAGAGGTACTGTCTCTAAAGTAATGACTTCATTTGAAAGAGAAGGAAAAACGTCCTCAGCAAAGCACAGGTCTGGCCAAGAGTCAATGTTGTTCGAGAGAGATCGTCAGATTTTAAATAGAATTGTTGGAGCAAATCGCTTGACCATGGCTTCTAAAATCACAGCAGAGCGCAATGAACGAACACCTACAGCACAGGTAGCACAAAAACTGCTCATCAGGTGCTGCAACAATTCTGGATTCCATGGAATGGTTGCAAGTGTTCATGTACTTTTAGTAACAAACTATTTAAAAGCTTCCAATAATGAAGAATTAGAAGACCTCTTCACATTTTAGCAAATGTTTTTTTTACCCACATGTGAGCTTCAAAAGCTGTCTGTTATTTAACTTTACTGTATGTGGTTCCTAACCAACAGTTAAACCCCAATAAATAATCTGTAGCATTCCTTGTAAGCCATACTACAACACCAAAAGTTCAGAAAGTACAGTTTTACCTGAAAATACAAATGACATATATTCTTGAGGTTGTTGCATATGCAAATAATTATCGGAATATTTTTCCACCAGAATTGCAAATTCGCAGTTTATGCATATGCAATTTTTACACATAGGTACAACCCTATACATACAATTCAGTGGTTCTTAAAGTATTTTTCTCACACACCCCTTGCTTTTCTCAGGCACCCCTGACTATTGTATTGCATTGAAATGCTACAATTATAATATATTTGGTTACTATGATATCAATGTGATAGTTTAAAATTAAACAGTAGGGAAAATGAATGTTTTATTTACATTCTGCATGATATTTACATCAAGAACCAAACTTATAAGTTACATATAAAACAGCCATCCCAGGCACTCCCTATAAACAATTCAGTCCCCAAAGGGGTGCCTGGCACCCCCACTTTAAGAACCACTGCTCTACATCAATAAGTTCATTAAAATAATTAAAATTTTAAGCACTTACTTCAGTATTTCAGAGCAAGAAATAACCTGTCCATAAAGTTTGTGAGTCTTCTTTAGAAGATCCATGCCTTTACTCTCTTAGATACTCTCTAACTAACTCTTAGGCAATATCTTCTGTAGAGACCTAACCGTCACAAGAAAAATGTGACGTAACAATGACGCACTTCATATAAAACATGTCAATTTAAACAATACACTCATTTGAATTACACTAAACGGTAAACCTGATAAATTATTTCAATAATCAATATTTACATTAAGCATCGTTGTATTATTTATCATTTTAATTAATTAAACAATACAATACTATATTTGGAAAAAGCAACCAAGAAGATGTTTTCTAATATAAAACATATTAAAAAAATATTTAGTTTTTGTTGAAGAATGGAATGTGAGCAAACATTTTTCTTATTTTTTTACTAAGAGAATTCTTAGATTGAAACTTTAAATTAAAGTTGCAAAATTTTCCACGAATCAATACGAAAATAGGAGTGATATGTACATTTTATATTATTTGTTATAGGTGATGTGTTGGTGGCCAGAAATTTCAATCTCGGAATTGAAAATGGCCTCTTAACATAAATTGCAATTATATAGTTTGTTGCATCCGCTAGTTTGTTGTAATGCACATTTCGTGATTGTTTGATGACCTGGAAGGGGGTTAGAGAGGCTTTTACCTCAGACCGAATTTTTCGCTCAAAACTCTTGGTAAATAAGTGTCAAAATTACTAATGTTATTTATCGTTTTTCAAATGCTAGTGATGTTATCCGCTTTTAATAAATACATTCCACATTTTAGTACTCATAATTTCAACTTTTTTTAACATTTTGTTTAATAAAAACGTCGAGACGGGCGTCCTTACACATTTTAGCACCAATCGCGGTAGCATAGATACAATAGTTAGCCATGCAAACCAAATTGTGTGTGTATTACCGTATGGGTAAGAAGTAGATACTGTACGATAATAATGTCAATTCAACAGGTGATAAAATAATTGTTGGACATTTCTTTGGGTAGATGAATACTCTAGAAGTATTCATCTCGCAATACATCGTGCGTCTTTACGCACCAAGTAAAATATCTAATAATCTACCAATGTTTTGAATAAACACCTGTACTTAACATTGTTTCTAATTATTCAGAAGATGCTCTTTACGATGGCGTAACCCAAATTTAGATTGATCTATTAGTCTTAAAGTTAATAGAGGTGCAAAAAGACACACAATTTTCTGATGTGTAAGGATGTGATAAATCGGGCGTCTTTACGCACCACGTATATGATTAATATTTATGAATTATGTCAATGTACCAAATATGTAATATTCTTCTGAGGGTTCAAAAGCTGTTCTTTACGATGGCATAACTCAAAATTAGATCAGTCCATTAGTTTCAGAGTTAATAATGGTGAGAAAAGATGCCTGCTTAAACTTTTATTGTGCAGGAGTAATTATGCACTAACAAAAAACTAATATAAAAAATTCTTGTCTGTATTGTGAATCTGACTTTACAGAAATGAACTTCAACTATTTTCTGATGTTTGCGCAAATTTAAAGTATATTTTAACTTATAACTTTTTTCGTAATAGTAAATTACACGCGATTTATATTTTCACGTGGCTCAATATTTAGACTATGCTTTCATAGGTATACAGTATGGGCGTTATACTTGTAAATCATTAGCCAATGGACGAAAAAAAAAAGTATTTTGGTATCTTTTTCTCTGCCTCTTATTGTACTATTAACAGATAGAAACAATTTTTTAACTAATAGACATAGTTTAAGAACAGGTAAGCAAAGAGTGAGGGTGATTATTTTTGTCATTGTGCGAAGGTTATTTTTAGAGCTAACTCTGTGATTTTACTTACTAAAAGGCAGTGAATAAAAGGAAAAAAATATTATGGCAGACATTTTAATACAGGGTGCTTTCACTTCTTCCTTGTAAACTATTTTTACTTCAGCGATAAAAAAACGCATGTGTCAACACATTTTAAGACTTACTTACTTATAGTAGCTTCGTTTTACTAGCGCTTCAGCCCAGGTCTATCTCGCGCCGAATGTTGTTATTTATACGTCAGAATGGTTTCTTTCGCTTTCCTATATTTCGTTGATTAAATTTATAGAGGTTAGGTAGTTGATCAGTGGAGTGATGTTAAGATTTTTCTCGAGTTCTTCACCAATCATGAGATGCATAATTTATGTGAAGTCTATTGTATTTCTTGTTGCAGGGAAGAATGGTTCTCTTTCAGCTCTGTAGTTTGGGCATTCTGCTATTATATGTTGAACTGTGAGGTGCACTATGCAGTCAGGGCTAATTGGTTGTTCTGTTCTTTCCATGTAGTGTCTATGAGTTTTAAGAGTGTGTCCAATTCTGAGGCGGCATAGGATAACTTCATTTCTTGTTCTTCTGTGAGCTTGACCTCCATTGGGTCACAATTCCCTTTATACTCTTCAGTTTGTTGTTATTTGTATTGTTCCATCTTTCTTGCCATTGTCGCAGTATTCTTCTCTTAAAGATAGAATAATAGTCTCGGTAGAGTGTGGCGGATCTGCAAAATGGGCCATTTTTTGCTCCCTGTCTAGCTGCAGCATTCGCTCTCTCATTTCCCTGGACATCCACATGTGCTGGTACCCAACAAAATTTGACTGTTCTTCCTTGGTCTGTGATATTCAGCACATGATGGAGTATCCTGCATACCAAAGAGTTTGAGGAATTGAAAACCATCAGCGCTTTTATCGCACCTTGGGAGTTTGAGAATATGGTATTATCTCTGCTGTTGCCTCTTCTAATAATTCGGCTGATGGTCATATTTTCAGATATTGTGGCACAGCCAACAAGCACTTCTCTTTTTGATCCATCGGTAAAAAACAAACTATTATTTTGGTGGTGCTCTCTGATGTGATCATTGAACATGGCTCTAAGTATGTGAGGAGGGATAAGGTTCTTTTTTGGAGAATCAAAATCAATGCATATGGTATCAGGTAGTTTCCATACAGAGTCATTCATATATTTATTGTGGATTATTGATAGAGTAGGTAGGTTCATATCTTGAAGAATGCGTTTTATTTTATCTGCAAATGTGGATGTATGTGATAGGATGACTTATTGGTGCTGGCAGATTGTAATGTTATATATGATTAACTAAGGGGATTGGAGGCATCGGGCATAGAATTGTAGCGCCAGATGTCTTCTTCTGTCTGAGAGGCAAGGTTCTCCACTCTCAGCATACATGCTAATCACTGGAGAGGAGCGGAAAGCTCCCAAAGCTAAGCAAATGGCACAGTTGTGTACAGCATCAAGGCTCTTTAAAACATGTTCACTTGCGGTCCAGTAGATAAAGCAGGCATAGTCAATTTTTGATCTGAGGCTTCTGTAGAGTATCAACAGAATATTTCTATCGCTTCCCCATTTGGTTCTTGATAGACATTTAATTAAATCTAGTGATTTCGTACATTTGACTTTGAGGGGTTCGACATGTTCCCTCCAACGGAGACGTTGGTCAAATTTCATGCCGAGGTATGTTGCTGTGTTTTGAAATTTAATAGGATTATTGTAATGGTATATCATTGGTTCTCTCTGCAGTCCTCTTTTCCAGTGGAAATGAACATCTATGGTCTTTTGTGTTGAAAAACGGAAGTCATTGTTTGATGTCCAGGTTTGTATTTTAGTTATAGCATTTTGAAGGCGTCTTTCTATTGATGGGATGTGCATTGATGATGAGTATATTACAAGATCGTCCACATAGAGTGCAGCTTTTATGTTCGCAGGAATTACGCTCAGAACATCATTTATAGCCAGTAAGAATAAGGAGCAGCTAAGGACAGAGCCCTGTGGCACTCCCTGCTCCTGTGGTAACAGCGTGGATGTATAATTTCCTATTTTAGTTCTGAAGAGTCTTTGTTTAAGGAAGTTTTGAATAAATATGGGTAGGGTTCCTCTGAATCCTACTTGATGGATGACTTTCATAATATGATACCTCCAAGCAGTATCATAAGCTTTTTCGATGTCGAAGAAGACTGCAATTAGGTGTTCTTTTCGTGCCAAAGATTCTAGGAATCATATCTGTTTGTAATCTGAGGAGTTCGTCTAATGTTCATCGTTTTTTTTCTGGATAAAACAATGGCTGTGCGCTTTAGGATAAAACAATGGCTGTGCGCCAGTCATCCAGAAAGATTCCGGATAGCCAAATTTCGTTCATTATTTGAAGTAGTTCGTCACGGGCAGTTGGGTGAAGGTTTTTCAACATAGAGTATGTTATTTTATCATCCCCTGGGCGGAGTCTGAACAGGATTTGAGAGCTAGATTGAGTTCATTTGTTGATATTTGAAGGTTGTATTCTTCTGTTTTATTGGTTGGCGACGTGGTGAAGTCTAAAGCTGTTTGTTACATAAGAATTCTGTTCCTGTTGAAATTTTCTGGGTAATTGGTGTTACTGCTAACTGATGAAAAGTGTTCAGCAAGGGTTAGACTGGTTATGGTAGTATTTGTGAGTAGCTGGCTGTTCACTTTCAGTGTAGGCGGGTGGTGAGCTGGGTATTTTCCGATCATTTTTCTTATTTTTATCCAGACTTTGGACATGGGGGTATTTATATTGATTTCGCTAATATATTGTTTCCATGATTCTCGTTTAATTGTTTTGATGTGATATTGAGCTCTAGACCGTGCTCTCCGGTAGAGCTGTCTGTCAGCAGGTAGTTTTGTTCTTTGGTATCTTCGAAGAGCTTCCACCAGGGGTTTGGTTTGGTTCTTGTAGTGTTGCTTGTTTTAGGAATGCATATGTTTGCTGCTGTCTGGATATGATCAATAAAGTTTTTGTACCTTTCGTTTAAGTTCACATTGTGATGGTTTCGAAGGAAAAGGGTGTTGTTCCTTGAAGTCATTCCATCTTGCTCTCTTTATATTGTATTTGATTGGTTTGTAAGGTATATGATTGTTTTCTATGTTCTCTATTAATATGGGGAAATGGTCACTTCCATGAAGATCATCCAAGGTGCTCCATCTAAAATCTTCAAGCAGTTGAGGGGAGCACAAGCTGATATCAACAGCATGGAGTGAGGCAGTTTGGGTGTGGAAATTTGTTGGTTGGCCGGTATTGAGGATAGAAATGTTATTTTCAAAAATAATTGTTTCTATAGTTCTCCCTCTTTGATCAACAGAAGGGTCACCCCATAAGGTGTGTTTTGCATTGAAGTCTCCCACAATTATGAATGGTTCAGGTAGTTGGAGTATAATATCTTCTATTGATTGACGGCTAGTTTGTTGATTGGGATTCAGGTAGATGTTGCATATGGTTGTTGGCTTTGATAGGTGGGCTCTTGTAGCTACTTGCAAGATTGTACGGATATGGACGGAGGTAAAAGCTATACTGTTATGAACCAGTAAAGCCAGTCCCTGGCCAGGTATTGGTTCGTTATTTGGTGAGGTTATGATACTACCGAGTGGGCCAAAAGTCACTTTACCTTTTTTAAATATTATTACGCAAAAACTTTGTGAGAATTTTTTTATTAACAAACTGCTAATGAAAGAAGAATAATCATATTTTTTATATAAAAAAAATCCTTTAAAATGTCTTCCATCAATATTTAAGCACATATAAACTCTAGCCTGTGTGTTTTGCATCAGTCTTTTCATATGTGGTGAAAAGTTTTATAATTTATTACTAATTTTCTGTTTTAGTTTATCGAGCGTGTCTGGATTATTTACGAATAACTTCTGAATTTAATGTTCCCAAAGAAAAATTCTGGAGGAGTTATATTCAGTGATGGCCAAGAAATGTTGCCAAAGCGTAATTTGGTCAGGCTGGAGATAATGCTTTTAAAAGTGTCCTTGTCAAACGTGCAGTATGCGCTGTGGCTCCATTTCACTGGAACCACGCAAGATGGTTCCAGCCTCCATCGAGCAGCTTTGGTAACAAATAATTTCTTTGATCGTAATTGAGTATTATGTTTTTTCGTGTATGTTGATTATTCTTCTGTAACACTAAGATTCACACGCTGAATAACCTCTTTCGTGCGAGATGACTTTGGTCTTTCAGTTCATTCTTTGGCAGCACATGCATTTTTCTACCAAGGCAAGAATGCAGAGCTTATAATTATTGTCTCTTGTTAAATTTCACATAAGAGATCTCCTTACTTCAACAGCCGATCCATCTTAGTTTAAAATAATATTCAACAATGGTCGCTCTCTATTCCAGCCAGTTACTGGACTTAGCCAGTACTATACTTAGCCAGTTTTAGAGGTTTACAATTTCGCATATTAAAAAGTATATTTGAAATAGTTGAAAACTGAAAGTCATAAATCGATCTCGTTTCACATTTACTAAAACTTTAAGTTTCCTTCTTTCATTTGCCGTTTACTAAAGATTTGTATATTTTTTAGTTTGAGCGTAAAGACATTTCAAAATGGTAAAGTGACTTTTGGCACACCCGGTATATCCACTTGGAGGTATCGGAGAGTGCACTCCAAGCATAGTCTCTTGAAGGCACACGCATGCTGGAGAAAGATCTGTAAGCATTTTCTTTAATTCGGGGTATTTGCTACGGTATCCACAGATATTCCATTTTAGTATAGACATCTGTTCTAGTTAGGCTTCGTTTCATTCTTGTGGATGCTTTGTTTGATTTGGGAGAATTGTTGGGATATTCATTTGGATTGGGTATGTTTTATCGTTTTTTCTCTTCGTGTAGCGTTCCAGTGATGAGTCCCTGTGCCGTTTGGAGCTAATGGAACGACACTGGCAGATTGATTGTTTGCTTTGTGTGGTTTTCTTGCTCTGTTGATATCTTGTTTTAAGAAGAGCTTTTTTTCCCGCGCTGTTAAAAATGCAAGTGTGAAGCGGGCCTTAACAAGCGAAGAACGAATATTCAGAGTGAAAACTTCAATGAGATCAAAATGTCACTAAGTTGATCCATTTCCAAATAGTTTACTACAAGGAAGAAGTGTAAGCACCCTGTATTAAAATGTCTACGATTATATTTTTTCCCTTTTATTCACCGCCTTTTAGCAAGTAAAATCACAGAGTTAGCTCTAAGAATAATCTTCGCGCAATGACAAAAATAATCACCCTCACTCTTTGCTTACCTGTTCTTAAACTATTTCCATCAGGTCAAAATTGTTTTTACCTGTTGATAGTACAATAAGAGTCTGTGAATAAGATACAAAGATACAGTTTTTTTGTCTATTGGCAAACGATTCACAACTATTTTAAAAAGCGGAAACATTTATGGCCCATGCTGTATTTATTCAAACATAGGACGCTATTTCCAAGTGCGGTACTAGCGTACTTTTAACCTTCTTTCTAAGGGTTCAGAAACTGCTCGTTACGATGGTGTACGTTACGCAAGGATTCCCGACGCAAATTATTATAAAACGAGACCGATTTTTCCTAGATCCTGTTGCTTCAGAGTAGTTGCCCAGGGGTTGCTCAGCCCTTAGATGCCATCAGACTGACTGAAGAGCACCAACTTGGGGCTTAACTAACTACTCTGGTGATGCTAATTCAAATATCATTAATTTAAATGCTTAACAGTTGTCCCTATCCACTACGAGGTGATACTAAGAGACATGAAGAGAAGAAGGTCTCGTAGGAGAGGGGACAGTGAAAGTACGCTCCATGCACTAAGTCGACTACTCGGCTACCATAGGTAAGCGTGTCGAGACAGTGCATGGATAGCAAGAATAGAGACCTACACAGTCAGTCTGCTTACCCATGGATAAGAGACCTACACAGTCAGTTTGCTTACCCATGGATAAGAGACATACACAGTCAGTCTGCTTACCAATGGATAAGAGACCTACACAGTCAGTCTGCTTACTAATGGATAAGAGGGTCCTTGGGTCTATGCCTCCAGCCATCGACCCTAGTGAGTCGGCCATGTCTCGTCGTGATAGGGTCACCCTATCACGTCTGAGATGTGGCCAAAATCCTTCCCTTCCTTACTACATGCACAGGATTGGGAGATCGGACTCTGATCGGTGCAACTTCTGCCAAGCCGACCAGGGCACGATCTCTCACATTCTCACACAATGTCCTTCACTACACCAACACAGGACTACACACAACATTCACTCACTGGAGCACCTTTGGACCCATCCTCAGGCAGTTATTAACTTCCTGAGTGATGCGGGTTTCCCTTAGGCCCACACAGTGCCTCGGGTGGCTGAAACCCGGGGCGCCCCTCCGTCCCGGCGAGGATGATGGGGAGGTTAAACAACAACCACAACAATGGATAAGAGACCTACACAGTCAGTCTGCTTACCAATGGATAAGAGACCTACACAGTCAGTCTGCTTACCAATGGATAAGAGACCTACACAGTCAGTCTGCTAATCCATGGATTTAAATATTACTAGGGTAAAATTTTCACTCAATAATAGCCTATTTAAAATTTCATTGATTAATTAAGTTGTATTTGGTAATTGTCCCTTTACCTAACAATGAGATCACACATAGCACTGACTGGTTACCAGTTACTAGTAAGGAAAATAAGAACCACTGAAGCTGTTACGTGTACTCCCCAGCTAAACTCTCGCTAAATAATATTCACAAGATAAACACTGCTATTTGTACTGGTATAAACACCATGAGATAAAATGGAAAGAAATGCTACACTAACTAATATCCTTATTGTAACAAATGAAAAATGTGTGGAATTAAGTCAAATGAATTCACTTAGCTATATTATCAAAATTTAATTAACTTTCTAAGAAATTTCTAAATTATTTTATCTGAATAAATATTTCTAATGAAATGTAACCAGAAAATATAAGTTTCAATAATTGCATATAGTCTACAATATTATTTAGGTATCAATAAAGGGAAACATAAGAGAGTTCAACTCTCCACGATATTTTAAAGCTAATGACACTCCTTTGCATAGTTCTAGATCTCCTCTAAGAACAAAAAGGAATTTACTTATCACAGATCATCTTATCTACTAAAACATTGAAGACTTTTCTTAACTAAATCATCTAATTCATAGAAAAGAATACACAGACTTAACATTTCAAAAATAAAACGGAAAACCACTTCTAAAACAACAAAAACAATACTATCTACCACAACAGATAAGTCAGCCAAAATAAAGATTGAAAGAAACTTTTGAGTAAAAAACTAACATAAAAAACTAGAGAAATCTAAGGCAATTAAATAGTACTAAATATACTTATATAGCTAGCTATATATTATATAAATTGCTTGAATTACAACAACAAAATCAGGGGTTCAATCCATTCTAACTGATTAGTTTTCATTTAAAGCTGCTCTGGTAGAACTTCCTGAGGAGGAGGAGGTAACTAATCAACCCTAACAGCAGCAAAGCTTTTCAAATGATTAAATGGTTCCAACAGTCAAGGGTTGGCATACAAGGAAATAGTAATTCTTTACGACTAAATTATCTTTTAAGGGAATAAGAATCATCAATATCAGCAGATGATTCGAAATAGTGCTCATTTCAGTCAAATAGATTCTAAAGTTGTCTTTTATCACTGAGTGTAATGCTCCTTTAAATGCCCTCAGTCCCCTTGTTAACCTTAGTCCAGATGCACACCATGTTGTTGTTGGTGACTGCTACAACGTGCTTAGCGCCATCAGACACGCAACATTTGTCCACCACAATGTCGTAAGAGTCCAGACGTAACTTGCCAGCCTTTTCAACCTAAAAACAAATGGAGGACAAAAATTTTAAATTATATAGTGAAGTGGCGCTACAGTTATTTCGCACTGAATATAAGAATATCAATGAAAATATTATATATATGAGTTTTATCAATTTAACCCCAGTTGCAGCACACTTGCTTTTCAAATTATTTCTTTTAATTTTCAAGTCTATAAATTTAGACACAAAACCATTAACTAATATAGCCAAGCACGAAGATGACAGCACAATAAAATTAATCATTTTTAATTACAATTACGAGTAACTAACTGATAGCTACTCTTCTTATAATCCTAAAAAGGAAATTCTTAAAAGAAAGAAATCCTAAGAAGGAAATTCTTAAAAGAAAGAAATCCTGAAAAGGAAATTCTTAAAAGAAAGAAATCCTAAAAAGGAAATTCTTAAAAGAAAGAAATCCTAAAAAGGAAATTCTTAAAAGAAAGAAATCCTAAAAAGGAAATTCTTAAAAGAAAGAAATCCTAAAAAGGAAATTCTTGAAAGAAAGAAATCCTAAAAAGGAAATTCTTAAAAGAAAGAAATCCTAAAAAGGAAATTTTTAAAAGAAAGAAATCCTGAAAAGGAAATTCTTAAAAGAAAGAAATCCTATAAAGGAAATTCTTAAAAGAAAGAAATCCTATAAGGGAAATTCTTAAAAGAAAGAAATCCTAAAAAGGAAATTCTTAAAAGAAAGAAATCCTAAAAAGGAAATTCTTAAAAGAAAGAAATCCTAAAAAGGAAATTCTTAAAAGAAAGAAATCCTATAAAGGAAATTCTTAAAAGAAAGAAATCCTAAAAAGGAAATTCTTAAAAGAAAGAAATCCTAAAAAGGAAATTCTTAAAAGAAAGAAATCCTGAAAAGGAAATTCTTAAAAGAAAGAAATCCTAAAAAGGAAATTCTTAAAAGAAAGAAATCCTAAAAAGGAAATTCTTAAAAGAAAGAAATCCTAAAAAGGAAATTCTTAAAAGAAAGAAATCCTAAAAAGGAAATTCTTAAAAAAAAGAAATCCTATAAAGGAAATTCTTAAAAAAAAGAAATCCTATAAAGGAAATTCTTAAAAGAAAGAAATCCTAAAAAGGAAATTCTTAAAAGAAAGAAATCCTAAAAAGGAAATTCTTAAAAGAAAGAAATCCTAAAAAGGAAATTCTTAAAAGAAAGAAATCCTGAAAAGGAAATTCTTAAAAGAAAGAAATCCTAAAAAGGAAATTCTTAAAAGAAAGAAATCCTAAAAAGGAAATTCTTAAAAGAAAGAAATCCCAAAAAGGAAATTCTTAAAAGAAAGAAATCCTAAAAAGGAAATTCTTAAAAGAAAGAAATCCTAAAAAGGAAATTCTTAAAAGAAAGAAATCCTAAAAAGGAAATTCTTAAAAGAAAGAAATCCTATAAAGGAAATTCTTAAAAGAAAGAAATCCTAAAAAGGAAATTCTTAAAAGAAAGAAATCCTAAAAAGGAAATTCTTAAAAGAAAGAAATCCTAAAAAGGAAATTCTTAAAAGAAAGAAATCCTAAAAAGGAAATTCTTAAAAAGAAAGAAATCCTAAAAAGAAAATTCTTAAAAGAAAGAAATCCTAAAAAGGAAATTCTTAAAAGAAAGAAATCCTATAAAGGAAATTCTTAAAAAAAAGAAATCCTATAAAGGAAATTCTTAAAAGAAAGAAATCCTAAAAAGGATATTCTTAAAAGAAAGAAATCCTAAAAAGGAAATTCTTAAAAGAAAGAAATCCTAAAAAGGAAATTCTTAAAAGAAAGAAATCCTTAAAAGGAAATTCTTAAAAGAAAGAAATCCTAAAAAGGAAATTCTTAAAAGAAAGAAATCCTAAAAAGGAAATTCTTAAAAGAAAGAAATCCTAAAAAGGAAATTCTTAAAAGAAAGAAATCCTAAAAAGGAAATTCTTAAAAGAAAGAAATCCTAAAAAGGAAATTCTTAAAAGAAAGAAATCCTAAAAAGGAAATTCTTAAAAGAAAGAAATAAAAAAAAATATAGTTCCCAAACAATAAATTACCTCCGGATCATCCAAGTTAGGCCACAATAGTTTAGCAGTGGGAGGAAAGGAGTCTACAGAGTTGCTACCGTGCAGAGGACTCTTCAGCACACCCCTGACAATGTCACAGAGGTCATAGAGCCATAGGGTGCCCTTATCATCACCACACACTAGGGTGCAACTCTTGGGGTCTGCCCCCATGTTCATGTAGTAGTTATCAGTAGAGCTCCACTCCAGACAAACCACATCGTCGTAGGTTAGTTTCATGGAGAGGTCCACATTACTGATGTCAGTGACTGGTGTCTCTCTTTCGAGTATCAGACCAATGTCAAAGAGGTAAATCTGAGCGTGAAGGGCACACTTCACAGCGAGGACAGTGTCCCTCACTGTCACAATACTGTCCACTACTGTGCTGGGGTTGTGATCGGGGTACGGAAGGTTAACTTGCGTCACACTACATCTAAATAAATAGGAAGAGAAAATGTAATGAATTGACAGCATTGAAATCAATGGTGTAAAAATTTAGACTTCTACCGAATAGAATAATAAATTGAGAACATGATCTTATGACTTCAATGAGAAACTATAAAATTAAATTCCTCCTCAGAAAATACTAAATTGAACTAGGGATAAGTTCCACAATTTTGAAAAAAATGTTACTCGCATAGCTACTAGCTTTATCTTAGATTCAGGGGAATGAAGCTATAAAATGATAAATATACGAGGGCAGGTTAGCGGTCTTGTAAAGTATGTTACACCATGGGTGATACTAATATCCCATACTTACAATTTCTGAGATGTTTAACAAATAAAATATTGTCCGGTTACCAACAAAAACTTTTCAAAATCTAATTTTATGTAGCTATATAGAATCTAGTATTAAAGCATTGTAATTTGCCTGATGAAACTTCTGCATTAGAATTACCTAGAACCAGTGAATTATATCTATTATCTACATAAAATAACTTATATGTAAGTTTCCAAATAGTTTCTTTGCCTAAATGACACCTATATCAGTAAAATTGTCTCTGTTCAAAGAAATGACTTACTTTTTACCATCCATTATTTTCTGTGCATCAATTTTATAGACAACTAAAGAGGCATCACAACCAGCAAGCAGAAGGTCAAACCGATGGCAGTACTGCATGTTATACACGTCTCCTGACACTCCTGTTTGGAAAAAAAATGTCAACAAACATTATTAAGCAATGAAGTGATCAGAAAAATAATTCCTTATAACTTGCATATTTAACATTCTGAAGACAAGTTGGGAACATGAAGGTAATGATTTGAACTCACCCGGTAGAGTCATAATACGCTCACACTTAGTCTGAGAATAGTTAGGCCTAGAGAGGAGGCCTATGTCCCATATTTGAATGTGTCCGTCTTCATGTCCACCTGCATTGGTAAAGAGAAATAAAGAGTTAAGACTAGCGGACTGGAACCAATTAGAGTAATTTGAACAAATGATGGAGAACACTTTTGAGAGGTTAAAGGAATACTAGTTCAGAAACACACTCCTCAGTTTATAGAAATGGGAACAGCAACCAAACAAATAGGGACAGCAACCAAACAAATAGGGACAGCAACCAAACAAATAGAGACAGCAACCAAACAAATAGAGACAGTAACCAAACAAATAGAGACAGTAACCAAACAGATAGAGACAGTAACCAAACAGATAGAGACAGTAACCAAACAAATAGAGACAGTAACCAAACAAATAGAGACAGTAACCAAACAAATAGAGACAGTAACCAAACAAATAGAGACAGCAACCAAACAAATAGAGACAGCAACCAAACAAATCGAGACAGCAACCAAACAAATAGGGACACAGTAGCTAATTACCAAAAGCTTTCCTGTCATGGGAGGAGCCTGCACGTGGTGGCAGGGCGAGATTGGACCAGCGCCAGTCTTTGAAAGACCTCCCAACTCCTTGTCCACTTCGGGGGACGCGACCCCGGTGTCGCCTCGGGCCAAGCCCACCTCCACGCACTACACTGACACCAGAGCGTTTTTTCCCTAGTGGGGGGATATGAGCCGGCATATCTCCCCTAACATAGAAACCAACCCTGGCCCCTACATGTGTCCCTCTTGTGGCCGACCATGGACCCGTCGTACTGGAGGGGTCCATTGTGTCGGCTGCAATAGTTGGACACATTACAATATACGCTGCTCTGGTGTCCGCCAACATAGAAATATCCCACAGGGATGGCAGTGTAAAAACTGTCACCCTACACACCACATGACTCAACCCCACACACCCACTCTTCCCACTCCTTATCCTACCCTTCACCCTACCCCCGGTCAACACCGTCCTCCCCTCCCTTCCTCTCAGGGAAGGGCTGCAGGAGGCGGTGCTGCTCGCCTCCCAGCTCCACTTCACCCCCCACGTGGGGGTGATGGAGGAGCACCTATCCTTCCTCCTCCTCCTCCTCATCCTATAATTGGACGGCAATCGCCTACCCGTCCTCCCCCTCTGGGATAGACGCTGTCGTCCGACCCCCAGCTCCACTTCACCCCCCTCGTGGGGGTGATGGAGGAGCGCCTTCTATTCCTAACCCTCCTAGAGCTCCTAACACACACACACGCCACAACAAACTCAACATACTACAACACAACATAAACGGTATACATAACAAGCACATGGAACTTAAATCACTCCTACACAAACACCACATCCACATCGCCACAATCCAGGACACTAAACTAACACCTGCCAGACTAATACCAAAGTTTCCTGGATATACAACACTTCGACTTGATCGGCCCACACGAGGCGGCGGGGGCCTCATTACACTAATACATAAATCCATCCCGTTCACAAACACCACTGCCGAAACACACGCACGGATGCCACACGACCCTACACTTGAGATACAATCTACACGCATCCAAATCCACAAACATTCCTACAACATTTTTAACATATACATTCCCCCCACAGACTCATCACCCCCAGGATACAAACTCAATCTAAATTACATTAACACCATTAATAATTCATTTTTCCTGGGGGATTTTAACGCACACGACACTACTTGGCTCGCCACACAACATACTGACAACATAACAACACAACTACATAATCATGAACGACCCCCACACTCCCACACGCAAACCTTTTAACATCAACACACGACCCAAATCACCTGACATAACCCTCCTCACCCCTCCAGAGTTCATGGACCGCACTCCATGAACTCAGTTCAGACCACCTTCCACTTCTCACCACATACACTTTAAGTACACCACTTGCTGCACAAAAACACAGACACACATTCACAAACTACAATAGAGCTAACTGGACAGACTTTTCAGCAGCTGTAGAAAATAACTTACACAACTTTGATATAAACACCTTCTCATCCATAGATGCTGCCACAAAACACCTCACTGACATCATCACTAACGCAGACAAACACTACATCCATACAGGTAACATCAGACACTACAACCCCACATTCACACCACACATAAAACACCTGATACAAACACGCAAACACCTACGATCACTCCCACCCACACAAGACACGATCACACGCATACAACACCTTAACACTGACATAAGTGCGGAGATTACTGCCCAACAAAAACACAAGTGGCAAAACACATTAGACACCATAAATTTCCGCACTGACGCAAACAAACTTTGGAAACTTGTCAAGGGACTCAACAACAAATACATGGACCAACCGAAAACACACGAGTCCCTCACATAAAACAACACTATACTCACTGACACACAACAGGCGAATGCTCTCAACAAGCACTATGCTTCCACAAGTAGGTTACCCACCCGCCCAGTAGATAGGACTATACTGC
This sequence comes from Caprella mutica, assembly GCA_947561585.1. Taxonomy (NCBI): domain Eukaryota; kingdom Metazoa; phylum Arthropoda; class Malacostraca; order Amphipoda; family Caprellidae; genus Caprella; species Caprella mutica. Next base: position 510,976 of record CANNZV010000100.1, read on the forward strand.
GTCGCCTGCACAAAACATGCACTCAAAAGCTCCTCACACCTCCCTTCACCCCGGCAATGGTTACCGAGGTCATCCGGGTTTCCAAGAACACTTCCTCCACAGGTCCTGATGGCTTATCAAACAAACATCTAAAACATCTAGGGCCACTTGCCATCAGAGCCTTCACAGACATCTTCAATTTCTCACTACAGAACAAAAGTATTCCCAACACCTGGGAACTAGCCAAAATCATCCCGATCCTGAAGCCCAACAAACCCCCCACAGAACTGGCCTCATACAGACCTATAGCACTCCTCTCCACCCCATCCAAAATACTCGAGAGGCTAGTTCTAAACAACATTTCACCACACATCCCATTATCCCCCTCACAACACGGCTTCAGATCCCAACACTCCACATCTACTCTTCTTACCCACCTCTCACAGACAACACTCGAAGGCTTGAACTCCAACAAACCTGTGGATAGGACAATTATAGCTGCCATAGACATCAGTAAAGCCTTCGATACAATACCTAGACACCTACCCATTAACAAAATACTCAACACACACATCCATGACTCAAATAAAAAATGTCTTGCCAATTATCTCTCAGGCCGCTCTGGCTAAACACTTTACAACGGCAAGTCCTCCAGAACACTTCACTACACTGACGGGGTACCGCAGGGCTCCAAACTCTCACCCACACTCTTCAACCTATACCTTCACGACCTCCCTACGCCAACACACACCTCGGTTTACACTCTTTCATACGCAGATGATGTCACCATCATCTCGCAACATCCCAAACACGAGACCGCCGCCAACAATTTACAAACATACATCTACTCATTAGAAGACTGGCTAGAAACAAACAGATTAAAGGTCTCCGCAAACAAATCTTCTGTCACCTTAGTTACACCATACACCCTTGAATACAGAACCCATCCAAACATTACACTCAACAACACTCCCCTTCCCATTAACAACACGCCGAAAATCCTTGGAGTTACACTCGACCGCGGCTGGACGTTCAAACACCACATAACTGACATTAACAACAGAGCCAAGCAAAGACTGAACGTCCTCCGTGCACTCACTCACACAACTTACGGACACTCCAAGGAAGACATAACAACACTCTACAAACAGTTCATCAGACCCATCCTCACTTACGCCCACACAGCCTGGTCACCTGACATCTCCAACACCCACCTACAGACACTCCAAAAAACACAAAACACTGCACTCCGCATTGCCACCGGTTGTACACAAACAACACCCACACACCACCTACACACAGAAACACGAGTCCTCCCTCTCACCTCACACATGGACATGAGGGGCACACATTTCAACACTTCCACACTAGATCCCTCACATCCCCTACACAACATGCAAACTGAGAGGAGGACACCACGCACACTACACACCACTCCCTCCACACACTACAGACACCTCTACACCACTCTCCCTCCCACCCCCGACAACACTTCTATTCACAAACACATACATACGACATTCACACAACGAGATCTAGTCTTCTTCCCTCCTAACAGACTCCTTGGGTCTAGGCCTCCAGCCATCGACCCTAGTGAGTCGGCCATGTCCCGTTGTGATAGGGTTACTCTATCACGTCTGAGATGTGGCCACCATCCTTCCCTTCCTCACTACATGTACAGGATTGGGAGATCGGACTCTGATCGGTGCGACTTCTGTCAAGCCGATCAGGGCACGATCTCTCACATCCTCACACAATGTCCGTCACTACACCTACACAGGACTACACACAACATTCACTCACTGGAGCACCTTTGGACCCATCCTCAGGCAGTTATTAACTTCCTGAGTGATGCGGGTTTCCCTTAGGCCCACACATTCCCTCGGATGGCTGAAACCCGGGGCGCCCCTGGCCGCCCCGGCGAGGATGTTGGGGAGGTTATACAACAACAACCAAAAGCTTTTATAAGCAATTTGTTTGAATGCAATATATATTAAGACTATCAATTTCAGGACAATAAACTTACAGAACAACCATGATTGTTTCTTTGGATGGAATAGGAGAGAGCAGACAATGGCGTTGGCTTTCATGCCAGTCCTGAACATGTCATAACAGTAGCCTGCCTCCACATCTATGAGCACCACAGTGCACTTCCCTCCTGCAGCAGCCACTACACTGCTTCTGGTGCACTCTTTGGTGTACTGGCCAGAGATCTTCTCAGGATTCACCAAATCAACAAACTCATCATTCACCACTTCTAAGGAAGACCAAGCCAGTGCATACAAGTTTTCACTTGCTAAGCTGAAAATTACAAGATATTCATGGTGACTATATTGTTATTTTATTAAAATGTACAGCTAATGCGATTTTTAAAACGTTTGAATAGATGATTAGTTTGATAGTAACTACTTCAACATACTTAGAAATGAGCAGTTTAAGTGGAAAACAAACTATTGCAGAGTCAAGTGATCAATCAGTAAAATAGAAAAGTTATGAAATAAATAGTAACAGAATCAAGCAATAGCTTCTATATATCAATTTGATTAATTTATCAATAGTTCATAATTGAGTAAAATGAAAAATTCTAAGATTTATATTGGATGAGCAGTTCAAAGCATTTTATCAAATAATTAGGCTTACGTACGACTTAGCACTGCGATTGTATTTGAGTTGTACATCCCCAGATGTGACATCAATAAAACAGACAGATGATCCACCACAAGTGGTAACAACATCACTGGACACTATATTGCCCAGACAGGACTGAGGGGGGAAAGAGCATTGCCAGATCTGAAAATTAAAAAGTAGTTATTAAATATCCCATAAACCATCAAAATCACTATCTAACATTCAATTAAAATTGACAGCATAAAGTATCCATTGGAATATTATATTACCTAAACACAACACACAGCATAGCTTGTAATAATATTAATAACAGATCAAACTTTGCTAACTTTCAAGCTAAAAATTCACTCACTTGTGTCTGAACATCAGCTGGATTATCATTTTTACTGTGAGTTCTTAGGAAGAAGGAGGGTTTGTAGTTTAAATCCTCCTGCACAGACTCTGGCTCTACTTCCTCAAACTCATACCAAGGATCTAAAACGGAGAGTTTTGCTTTCTTTGTTTTGGGTTCAAGCCCATTCACTGTATCAGATTCACCTTTAATGACATTGTTATTTTCAGAAGCCTGACCATCACTAGGTCCAGCACTGGCTTTGTCATTTAATTCCTTTGGAACACTTTCTTTCACTTCTGGCTCAGACATGATTAGTTATCTATTTCAATCACTGTGAAGAAAAATTTAGGAAAAATTTCAATTAGGAAAATTTAGGAGTTATGACAATTGTATGGGAAGAAATGGATATACACACAGAGTGAAGAATAAAAGCATGATTAGAAACTTTGTCCATTTAGTGAGCGTATTTTGATATGCGTAAGTTAGCAAAATTTATAATGACGCTCATTGGATTTTCCATCAGGTAATGATGCTTATTGAATATTTGAATGATGATACTCATTGGATATATCATTGGGCAATGATACTCATCAAATATTTTCCAAATAACCATACCATAATAGATAGAAAATAGATTATGTTGTAGAGAGACTGTGCACCCATATCAATAATTACAAAACTAATGTTTAAATCATACAGATGAAAATATTCATAAAAATACTCATCTTTGAAAATTGGGCAAGACTATAAAATTAAGTATATCAAATGAACAATTGTGCCATGTGATAATATAACATCGTCAAGAGTAACGTTGATTCTTGTTGAATGATTGCACCTTCTATATTCCAACCAAAGAGCAAGGTGAGTCTAGAAATTTCTAGTTCTATATAACTATGGAGATATTGAATCTAATATTCTTGTTGTGCTCTGTTTCAGCTTAATTTCTTGAACTTAAGGGGACCGACCATTGAAAAATCTCTAAATTGTATCATTTATTTTTTATTTCATAAATAGGTACCTAACAACCTTATAAATGATTGTACAAAAAATCAGAACTCTAGAGTGTGCCTGTGTGAAGCTATGCCCCTGGGGAGAGGGGAGTGGGTAAAGCGCTCTGTTAGTTCAAATAACTCGTTTTCTATGGGTCTAATCGAAAAAATGCCAAGAACAAAAACGAATTCAATATTATACATGAATACGAAGTTCCAGAACCGTAGCTTCATTAATAATTTTTTTTTTAAACATGGTCGGTCCCCCAATAACTTCAAATGCCATTTTGAGGCACTTCGAAATAGCTACAAATTTTGGTATTCGAACATATAAGGCTTTATTTAGGTTGATGCTACGGCATTGCGGCTTTTTGCATTCGAATATCCAGGAAATTATCTAGAGCTGAAAGGCGAGTTTTGTTCGAATTATTTTTAGAAATAGTAACTTAAAAAAAAAGAAAAAATGTTTTTTTTTATATTTCGAAAAATAATTAGAAATTCTAACAAAATCCAATTTCTGTTCTAGACCATCCCCTGGAGAATCGAATGCAAAAAACTGCAATGCCATAGCTTCAACCAAAATCAAGCCTTATGCTTTTTGAAAATGGGTCGTAAAACTGTTCAAAATTAGAATAACTTGTTTTCTATGGGTCGAATCGAAAAATGCCAGGAACAAAATTGAAAGAGAATTCAATTTTACATTTGAGTACCAAGTTTCAGAACCGTAGCTTCATTAATAAAAAAGTTTTCAAAAACCATGGTCGGTCCCCTTAAAGGTGATCCATATTGAATATCCTTCCTTCCATTTGATCAACTAAATAATATTCTTCTCAACCAGTAATCACATATAATCCATTTAAATGTATAGGAAGGAAAAGCTTGAGGATTAAGGTGGAATAAATGATAGGCCACTCAACCAGAGATCACATATAATCTAATGTACAATATGGAAAAGAAAACAGTATCGGAGGATTAAAGTGGAATAAAACAATTATTCTAACAATTTAAATGATTAGGTTGGTAGGTAGCTCCCGCAGCTAAATTAATGGTAACAGAGGAATTAATTCAAAATCTCCCGCAGCTAAATTAATGGTAACATTGGAATTAATTAAATATCTCCCGCAACAGAGTGGAAAACACAAATCCTAACAGAGTTACTCATGAATACTGAACTCATTAACCCTGCTTAGTATTAGTAAAGCACGTAGCTAGGTTAGTACCTTATACCTGTAGACCGTATAGCAAGCAGAAATTCATCAAATTTCCCAGACTGAACTCTGAAGGAACTGGCAAACTGTTCTCCAAGAAATCCTCTATTTTAGCTTCTGTTCTCAATAAAATACATGTAAATATAGGTGGAAATTAAGGATTGTTCGCACAGAAAATGTTAAAAATGTCCCATATCCTGTAATTTGGCTAAATTTCTCTTCAAAAAGAACAATTATCATAAATTCTCTCCAAAATAACATTGTAGCATAGGTGCACAAAATTCCACTGACTTTTTGAAAAAGCTGAAAAAATTCAGCAAAAATTTCCAGTAATTTGACTGATCCACCAATATTTTACCCATTTTTCTAACAAAAATCCAATCTGCAGAAACTGGTCAAGTGTTTGTAGAGATCTCTTATTCTGTTTGTAGCAATATTAATGTAAATGTAGGGCTCAATTCAGAAGTGTTCGTAGCAAAATTAATGTAAATATAGGAATTAATTCAAAATTATTCAGAGAAAATATCCCAAATAGGTATCTCCCATATTGACCCAGTCTGCAGAATGCGTCTCTTCTCCTGCAGAGACTTTAATTTGAGAGAGAGCTACACTCTGACTCTCAGCAGCAGATTCAGAATCTCCCGCAGCTAAATTAATGGTAACATAAGAATTAATTCAAGATCTACCGCAGAGATCTCAAATTTCTAAAATTCAATCAAAAACTCCCTCGGAGTATTGAAAAAATGTTCCATATTCTGCAGACTGGGCACATGAGAATCTGAGAATGTGTCTCTTCTTCCACAGAAATTTGAATTTGAGAAAGACTCCCGCAGCTAAATTAATGGTAGTCCAGTCCAGTATCTTGTTGAGTATAGACTTCTCAACGTCACCCAGGACTAACGGCATAGAGGCTTCACCCCCTCCGTCAGCCCCCCACACCTATATTCCACCACCCTGTGACCTTCCTCTCACCGCCCAGGCCTCCTCCAAGTAGGCCTTCATCCCCTCTCCCCAAAACCTGCTCCACACTCTCCACTCCATACCTCACCCTCAAGTCCCTCAGACTCTCGCATTCATAGTAAATAAATGGCGTCAAACAGAGTACTCTCAAATATTATAAGTATAATAAGATGAATATAATAAGTGAATAGAGTGTAAAAGTGATAAAAACAATATTATGTAAGTTTATTTCCATGAAAATGCATGTTTAACTGAATAATAGCACATTTTTTATTCAAAAACAAAAGGAAAATACTTTGTGTGACATCACTCAGAGTATTTTCTGATGTTCCAATATTGTACTTGGTATACTTCTCTTTTTATTTACTATGCTCACATTCAACCAAAAAATGCTCCAATGTCTCCTCCCTCAACCCACACACACCACAAGCTGTCTCACCCCCAACAAACCTCCTCCTCCAATTCAACCTGAGACAGTCCATCTTTGCTCTGAACAGCAACACCGATCCCCACCCATTATCATTGCAACTCTCCCCTTCTATCCTCTCCTTCATTTCATAGTAATGTCTCAAAGTACGCTTTCCTCTCACCTCCTCTCGCCATCTTCCATGTTCCCACTCATTTATCCTTTCCACAATCTGCTCCTTGGACATGTCTCTCACCTGCTGTCTGTCAAGTCCTACCTCCTCCATGTACCCACCAACTACTCTAAACCAACCACCACTTCTCCCTCTCACATCACCACTCTCACCAACCCACTCTCACCCTCCATCATATGCTTCACAAACAAAATCTTTCCCTTCATGTCTCTAGGAGTCACTCCAGGGCAACCTACCTCTCCCTGTAGAGCCGCTGAAGCGGCATATCCAGGTGCTCTCAGAATTATCTCCAGACTCCATTTTCTACTCACTGCAATCTCTCTCTCTCCTTTCCTCCACATCATCACATCTCCTCCACTTAATACACCCCAGCAAAACCACACTCTTCCAAAACACCTTCCCTATTGTCATCCTCTCGCATGCCCTGGACACCACCAAAAAAGTAAGGTTGCTCATTCTCTCCGCCAGCTTGAACTTCCTCTCCCTATTCTCCCTAAAACAGTCACGCTTGGACACCACTTCCACTCCCAAGTATCTCATCCTGTCCACAACCTCCACTCCACCCACCATTCCATCATCTGGTTTCTCCCCATTAATTACCATGCATACTGTCTTTTTTCTGTTAATTTTCATTCCAAATCCCTCCCCCACCTCAGCAAGCCTCCCCACCATCTCCTCAGCCTCACCCACACTACCCGCCATCAACAAACCATCATCTGCGTAGAACAGCACTGAAATGTACATTCCCCTCACTCTGCACCCCAAACCTCCCCTGACAATCCTCTCAATCAGCATCCCCACAACCATCAAAAAAAGTTGTGGGGACCCAATGCAGCCCTGCCTGATGCCCCTTCCTATCTCTGTTTCCCCCATCTTTCTGCCTTCTCTCCTGTATACAGATTAACCACCACATCTATCACTCTTGGGTCAAACATGTAATATTTCAACGCTGTGACCAACGCCCCCCTATCCACAATATCAAAAGCCTTCTCAAAATCCACATCCACCACCACCAAACTCTCTCTCAACCTATACTTCTCCTCCACACACCACCCCAACAAATACAAATTCTCCTCCATTCTCCTGCCCTCCGTAAATCCTGCCTGCATATAACCAACTCTCGCATCACTCATCACCTGTCCCACCAAACACTCCTTCAACACCCCCATGAACACCTTATAACCCACATTCGTCAAAGCTATCAGTCTATGTTCACCTTTTGTTAGTTTCATAGTTTTTGGTATCATGCATGTTTTTGATTCCTTCCAGCTCCCACTCACCTGCCCCGATTCCAACATCCTGTTGAAGGCTCCTGTCACTTTTACCATGCATCTCTCACTCTCTGCCATTGCTTGGTACATTTCTCCCTTTTTCTTGTCTGGGCATCCATGCTTATGGCATTTCAATTTTGTTATTTTCATTTTCACCTCTTCCTCATTCAATGTAACATTCCTCATCCATCTCTCAACTCCCTCCAACCTCCCCTCCTCACCCAATGCTCTGTCTCTATCCTCATCCTGCCTAATGCCCTCCTCCCACTCTCCAACATATTGTTCCCTAACATCTCGTGTCCACACATCACCTACTGCATTTCCCCCAGCTCGGTATAACTCAGACCAGAAGCCCATCATTTTTCCCACCTCATCCTCCAGTTATAGAGTCTCTTTTTCTTTTTATTATTATCTTCTCCTTTCAGTTTTCTAATCATCTCCCATATCTTATTTCTACTTCTATCCTCCTTTATCTCCTGTGCAACTCTTTTTTCATGCATCCCCTCTGCTTCTTTCACCATCTTTCCCACTCTTGCCTTTTGCTCTCTGTATAGTATCCACAATCTCTCTCTTTCTGCCCCTTCCACCCCTCTCCTCTGTCTATTTATTTCTCTTCTTCTCTTTAACCTCTCTCAATATCATCATTCATCCACAGTGGATTTATCTTTACCTTACCACCAACTTTCTTTCTCACCCTCCTCTTCAAACAATCTTCTGCCTTCTCCTTCATCACTCTCTCTATTTCATCTATACTCATCTCATCTCTCACCATAAGCACCATCTCCACCTCCCCAATATATCTCCTCATGATCATTCACCTTATGAAATTCGTGTTCATCCCATCTCTCGCACTCTCTTTCTCTCCGTCCCACTCCAAAACTAGCACTCATGTAGCAATGATCTGAAAGATCAAATCTCTCCTTCTCCTCATCTATCACCATTCATCTGAACTTTTCATACATTGCTTCATTCACCTGATAAAAATCTATGACACTTCTGTTTTCACCCTGTACTCTAGTGCTCTCTCCAATACATCTCTCATCTACATTTAGAATAGCCAAATTCCACCTCTGCACAAACTCCAGCATCAACTCACCTTTCCAATTCCTACCCTGTTCACCCAAGAAACCAACATGGCCATTGAAGTCCCTGTCTCTCTCCCTCTCAGTCATATCCAAATACACCATCATGCAAACAAACTGAAAATCACCCATCTTTACCTTTACCACCAGCACATCCCCGCATCCACCCTCAATCTCTTCAATCTCCAGCTCTCCTCCCATGTACATCAGCAACATTCTTCCACCTCTCTTGTCTCCAACTTCTCTCATTCTACATATATATTCAATTCCCTGGGTTCTCTCTACTCTTACATACTTCTCATGAGTTTCTATCAATCCGACCAAAGATAGCCTTCCTCTCACTCTATTTTCCTCAACTATCTCAATAGCCGAAGCATCTTTATATCTGTCAGACCCTGCACATTAACAAATTCTACACTCAGACCACCCTCCTCTTCCCCATCCTTATTTCACTGCTTCCTATCATTGTTGTTTATCTCCTTTCTTTTTCCCTTCTGTTCCCCTTTTTGACCATTCTCTCTCTGAACATGCTCATTCCCTCCTTGATTTCTATCATATCTCTTCCTATTTTCTCCATTTTTACCTCTATCTTCATCTTCCCTGCGTTCCTCCTCTCTGTCCTCAACCCTCCTCTCACTACCCTTAACAGTGTTCCTCTCTTTGATTTGACCTCTAATTATGTACAAGTTTTCTTCACCTCCATCCCTTCTCCTCAACTCCTCTCTCAGTGTCCTATCTTTGATTATCTCTTTCAGTGACAGATCAGAAGCTATCATTACTCTTCTCTTCTCTACATCTTCAGAATTCCTCAAATATTTGCCCCTAGCTATCACTGCCCATTTCTGTCCTACTGTTCTCATCTTTACCAGAATAGGATTAGGAATACCCCTCTCATTTCTCTCACCGACAGTGACCGACACCAGTTTCTCTACCTTTTCCCTGCTTCAGTCTAATCACCTCTTTAATTTCCAAGTCTCTCAGTCCCATATTCATTTCAAACAGCTCTCCACATATCTCTTCATCACTCTGGTTAGACTCCATTAATCTATGGATAATTAAGTTTCTCTCTCTTTTTGCAATCTCCTCACCATCTTTCACCTCCTCCCTGACTTTACCAACCAACTTCTTTTCAATATTGCAAATAATCTCTCCCTTCATTTCCTCCCTGACTTTACCCACCAATTTCTCCTCAATGTTCCCCATAATCTCCCCTTTTACCTCCTGAACAATTTCTACCTTCTCCCTCTTTAGGGTTCCAAACTGGTCTCCAAATCTCTCAATCATCTTCTCAAAGCAAGCTTTCTTGCATTCTCCCCATTATTTGATCTTGAATCTCATCTAAGATCTCCTTGATTCCATCTTCTTGAAAGCTTCCAGAATTTCTTTATTTTCTTTTTTAATCTTATAATTTTCTTCCAGTAACCTGTTCATTTTCTCACCTACTGCTCTACACCTCTCACAAACCCACACTGCTCCTCCTTTATCCTTTTCATACAATTCATAAGTTTTCTCATTCAACTCTCCACACTTAATATGGTGCCAGCCAGAACATATCTCACACATAATTCCCACCCAGTCTGCAGAATGTGTCTCTTCTCCCGCAGAGACTTTAATTTGAGAAAGTGCTACTCTCTAACTCTCAGCAGCAGATTCAGAATCTCTCACAGCTAAATAATGGTAACATAGGAATTAATTCAAAATCTCCCACAGCTAAATTAATGGTAACATAGAAATTAATTCAAGATCTCCCGCAGAGATCTCCAATTTCTAAAATTCAATCAAAAACTCCCGCAGAGAATCTTGGAAAAATGTTCCATATTCTGCAGACTGGATTCCCACTTGCCCTTCCTTTACTTTCTTTGCACACCCTCTACACATATCAGATACAGAGACTTCTGGTTCCCCACTCACAATCACAGAGTAGGTGGAACCAAAGGCCTCAGGAGGCTTACCTGGTTCCCGGGGCTCACCCTTCTGCCGATGCCTGGGCGGCGTTCTCGACATTGAAGACATCTTCCTATGATCCTATCCTCACAGAGAAATTCTCTGGCTGCCCCAAAGCTCAAGAAAAACCTCCAAGAAATCTGACTAAAGCATTTAATCTCTTCTTTTCACTCACTCTCACTTAAATATTATTATTAATATATATATTATACTATGCTATACAAAATAGATTTGTTTTGACGTTTGAAGAGCGACACACATCCACCTTCCAGCAATTTTCTTCTTCCCAGTCTCAGTCTGCAGAATATTCAAGTAAAATAGTATGTCTCATAAACTCTCCATTTGTCTCTCCAACAATCACCAAATCTCTCTCCATAATGATCAAATCATCATAAATTCTCTCCAAAATAACATTGTAGCATAGGAGAAAATTAGATATTTCTCGCCATTTGCAATTGAAGGGCTCAAAATAACTGTCACAAACTCTCCATTAAAATGGCGAGTTTGGACATGCTTTATTACCTGGCAAAATATGAGAGATATTTGGGAATTGGGATATTGTATTCTTCCCGAACAATTTTAAATTAATTCCTATATTTGCATTAATTTTACTACGAACACTAATGAATTAGTCCCTATATTTACATTAATTTGTTTATTGGCTATGGCACAGTTACTAAAGGGTATAAGATGTATGATGTTGAATCTAAAAGAATCTTCTTTTCCAGGAATGTAACCTTTGATGAATCAATTTCATCTAAGATTGAGAGCCCTCAACTGAGTGAGACTCCTACCTCTCTACTGGTGTTCCACTCAGAAGATTCAGAACCTGCTGGACCAGAGAATCAACCTTCTGACGATAACCCTCCAATAATCCTCCCTGAGGCGCAACCTGTACCAGCTATCAGTCCTAATGAGGATCTTAGACGATCGTCTAGAACTCGTAGAGCTCCTATTAGATATGGTAGTTGGGAGTATGATCATTTTGAGGAGGAGGAGGAGGAGGGTTTATTAGTCAATGGGAATATCAATATCGAACCTAGGTCGGTATCTGAGGCTCTTAATAGCGGTTCTGAATCCTCTAAATGGAAACATGCCATGGAGAGGGAATTAAATGCTTTTGAGAAACATCAAGTTTTTGAACTCGTAAAACCTACCTCAGATTTAAATATAATTAAATCTAAATGGGTGTTTAAAAGAAAAAAGGGATCTGATGGTAGAGTGGTTTCATATAAAGCTAGATTAGTCGCTCAGGGTTTTTTACAGAGACCTGGAATCGACTATGATGAAATTTTTGCTCCTGTAGTGAGATTTGAATCGGTGCGAACCATGTTATCTTTAGCAGCTAATCAAATATTATTTGTACATCACTTGGATGTCAATTCTGCCTTTTTGAATGGGGATCTTAAAGAAAATGTTTATATTAGACAGCCTCCTGGCTATGCTATTCCAGGAAAAGAAGATTTAGTATGTAAACTTAATAAATCTATGTATGGATTAAAACAATCACCCAAATGTTGGAATGATGCGTTGGATGCATATCTTAAATCCTTAGGCTTAATTCAGTCCTCTTGTGACTCTTGTATATATGTTAAATTAATCAATAACTCTCCATGCTTCATTTCTGTGTATGTAGATGATATTATTGTAGCATGTAAGAACTATGATGACCTGACTAAAATCAAGACTGATTTAAGTGCTAAATTTGAGATGAAAGACTTAGGAAAATTATCCTATTTCTTAGGAATAAAAATCGTACAAGACGAAAATAAAATAGCCCTAAATCAATCTTCATTTGTCAACGAGTTATTAGATAGATTTGAATTCAATAATTGCAAACCTATTTCAACCCCTGCTGATGTTAATTCCCATTTGGAACCAACTACTGATGAGTGTGAACTAGTAGACAAAACTAAATATCAATCAGCTGTAGGTGCCTTACTGTATCTATCTACTAAAACTAGACCTGACATAACTTATGCAGTTGGAAATGTCTCTAAATTTTGTTCCAATCCAAACACTAAGCACTGGTCTGCAATTAAGAGAATATTTAGATACCTAAAAGGCACACCGGATCTTGGCATTACATATGGTAATGAAGATTCTGAGTTGATAGGTTATTCTGATGCCGACTGGGCAGGAAACAGAGTTGATAGGAAAAGTACTTCTGGCCAATGCTTTATGTTAAATAATTCCATTATTTCTTGGCGCTCTGTGAAACAGTCATGTGTTGCTTTATCAACAGCTGAAGCTGAATATGTTTCCCTCTCTGGAGCCTCCCAAGAAGCTGTATTTCTAAATAAATTACTATTAGATCTTAAAGTACCAAATAAGAATCCTATAGTTTTGTTTGAGGATAATCAGTCAGCTATTTGTATTGCTAAAAATGCAAAAAATCATCCTAGATCGAAACACATTGATATTAAATTTCATTACATTAGAGATCTTGTTGCTTCAAACACAATTAAACTTGTGTATTGCCCCAGTGAAACTATGCTTGCTGACATATTCACTAAACCGTTGCCTATTGATAGATTTACCAAATTAGTTGAATTAATAGGCATGAAAAATATATAATGTCGTGTGAGGAGGAGTGTTGAAATTTTAGTTAAAGGTATTACACACCCAGTCTGTATTTAGTGGTAAATCCCACCGACTTGTCGGTGGAATTTTGAGGTTGATGGGCCTAATATTCCAACACAGTCGGTGGAATATTTGTTTCAAGATAACTGCTAAGACCTTATGTCGGTGGGAAATCTGAGAACAATCGTATCTAGTATGGCGGTGGTGGCAACATGATAACATCATACATCCTCCCTCAATGGATGCCAGAGCATTACTGTCTGAGAGTCGAAACTGTGTGAAGTTGTGAACAAGTATACATATGTACTTATACTAAAACTCAAAGTAATCCACCCCAATGCACCCCTACCCCTCCGCCCTCCCCGTAAAATTACTAAACTTTTGATAAATACATAGGTAGTACCCACATCTAATATTATGGTGGCCTATATCAAGATAATGGTGGCCTTTATTAAGATAATGGCGACCTTTTAGATTAGAGTGAGCAGTATGAGATACTTTCTGTAATATAGTACCTACTAGATACTACCTAGATATATTATACCTATAGGTATAATTTGCCACAAATTTTAAATTCTTCTTCTTCTTATCTTAAGAATCAGTAGAAAATCAGACAGACAGGTATCATAATATTTCGAGCTAACTAAAACATGAATAATTTTGCAAGCTTGTTTTTTGTTTTCCTTAATATTTTTCTGATAAGAGTTTCTACAGTTTTCTTAAAAAACGATGGAAACTGTAGTACCTCTTAATTAGATGGCTGCACAATATCAGAATAAAAGATTATTGTAAATACCAAACAAGCTTGAAGATTATTCATGTTTTAAGTAACATAAAATGTTACGATTCCATCATTGCATGCTAACACATATCCCCCACCCAGTGACCCCAATTGCCCAGTTCGTTACTTGTCTGATAAATAATCATTATATCTACCTACATGTTTAATATCGCAATAGGTAACACTACCTATTTTAAAAAATAGTTATTATTTTACGTATCGTGTTTTCTCATATCTACATTTGCATATGACCGAAGATGTGAAATTGACCGCTAATTCGTAACTTACCAAGTTCCCCTATGTATAGGATTTCTATTCTAGGGCCGAAAATGTGTTATCGTACAATAACTTAGAACTTACCTCAGATATAAGAAAAGTTAATGAATTTAACTAACACTTTAAATGGTTATTTTAATATAGGCTTACTTTAATTAAATAACCAGTTAAAGTAGTTAGTAAATTATACAATATTAGTGTGGTTGGAAATATGGAAACGTCTGATAACTTGAAACTTACCCTAGGAACTTGAAACTTACCCTAGGTAGACTGGTACCCAATACTCTAGTTTATTAACTTAAGTACGTGATAATACGTGAACTTCTGATTTAAATAGTTTAATCATACGTTTTATAACTTTATATTTTCCTACATACCTAATAATGATTATGTAATTTCTATTTAAATTTTTATCCATGATACTAAATAAAGAGTTAAAATAAGTAGGTAAATAGGTTTATATTTCTGTGATTGAAAATGTGGAACCGTACAATAATTCAAAGTACCTACTTCCAGTGATTTACGCTATTCCCTTCCAACGATTTAAATACGCTGTACATTAATAAACTTTATTAATGTACAGTGTAATTAAACCTTGGGAATAGCGTAAATCACTGGAAGTACGCTTCCACATTTTCGATCATAGAAATATAAACTATATATATACTTACCTATTTTAACTCATTATTTTGATTGGTACTATCCATGATACCTCCATTACATAATCATTATTAGGTAAGTAAGAATTTATTAAGTTTTAAAAACGTATGATTAAAATATTTAAATCAGAAGTTCACGTAAATAAGTTAATAAACAAAATGGCTGTCAGGATGACGTGATATTCTTAACACTTAAACATGTATTGAACTGGTTAAATATAGAAAAAGTTATAGCTATTCAATGAATATAAGCAGAGTATTAAGAATACTGGTTAATCAAAATATACAGTATACCTAATTAACACATAATACCTTTCTATTATAAGTACAGCTAATTGTTTGAATTTAAGATTTTCGGTTCTAGACATGTACCGGACGAATGTCTGGACTTGTACATGTTTTTAAGTATTTACAATTAGCCTAATATTTAAGAAATAATACGATCGGAAAATTTAGATTTGAATTTAATAAATTATAAAGCACTAGTTTAAACATTAGTTACATTACTGTTCATTCAATTAGGTATTTTGAGTAAATATATTAAACTGAAAGAATGTACATAGGTACTAGGGTAACTTATGAATTATCAATCAGTTTCACATCTTCGGTCTTATACATTCCTAAGAAAGAAACTAGCAATATCATAATTATTATTACTTTAATTGGTATCGAATGAATGCCATTGATAATTAAAATAATAATTATTAGGTAGCCTATTTCTTTTGTTTTTATTCTTTAACCAAAGATGCTATTCAGGGTTTCTGTGAGACTTCAATGGTCTGGTTTTCTTTTGATTCAAAAGAGAAAAAGAATAGTTTTACGGTACCTATTGGTTACTGGAAATGTGGTAGCAAACTAGGTATGATAATTGATATTATCATTCTGTATACCTAGGTACTATCTTGCATTAAATAAATAAAATACTATGATGAAAACTGTAGAAGATGTTATCAGAAAAATATTAAGGTAAACAAAAAACAAGCTTGCAATATTATTCATGTTTCATTTAGCTCAAAATATTATGGTACCAGTTTGTCTGATTTTCTACTGATTCTTAAGATAAGAAAAAGAATTTTAGAATTTGGTGGCAAACTGGCAAATGATATCAGGTACCTGGAGGCTGGCTATACAGTATACTTAGCTAGCTAGGTAGTAATAGGTAGCTACTCTATTTTGATAATTAAATAAAATACTACGATTTAAACTGTAATAAGTTATAATTACACTGATTTGAACTTTTATTACTAGTTTGAATTGTCCTGAAAGATTTCTTCCTAACTAGTCGGTGGAATTTTGAAATTTAACATACAGTGGCGGTGGCGCAACTTAATTTTCCTGCTCATGGCGGTGGAATGGGTAAAAATATGGTAACTTTTTCGGTGGAATTATTCCTATATAAGGCATGTCGGTGGAGTTCCATGCACCAAATACAGACTGGTTACACACTCGTTATATGTTTAATATTAATTTCCTGTTAGACTAGCTCAGCTATATTAAAAATTTAAATTAACCTATTGTTTCAATAACCATGTATTACTTTTAATGAGAAACGGACGTAAGGTCTAAAGTCGATCACACTTCCGTCGAGGGTTAAATACCACTGCTTGTAGTTTCTGAAGGCAGTCTGTCTTTAACATTACTCAGAGAAAGATATGATTCACTCATCTCTCTATATAGACTTCTAATTGTATAACATATTTACTCTTTAAATAAACTCTATGTCTTAACTTTGTTAACCCACTGTTATTTAACCTAATTCTAACAAATAATGATATGCCAGGTAATAAAGCATGTCCAAACTCGCCATTTTAATGGCAAGTTTCAAAGAGGTGATGGGTTGTTTTCTGTTTGGAGAGCAAGGCGAGATGGAAAGGAGAGGAATTATGAATAGTGCTGAGGATGTGTAGAGCGAGTCTCGAGAGAGAGGATGATGAACGTGGAGGAGTAAAAATTGAGGATGAACGGATGACAAAAGCGGACATATAAATGAAAAAACGAATGTGTTTCAGGAAGAAGATTGCAGACCTGACAGCAAAGGAGACATCTCAGGCTCTCACTCTCAGCTTCTGCAGACTTATCCCATTGAACATATAGGTTACCTAGGTATCTCTTCATGCCCCAATCACTATATTCACTACACTACTTTAACTGAAGCTCTATTCAAATTCAATAGTTAACTGTAGCTTAAACTTAAAGTATTAGGCCATTAGTACTTCATATTTAAATGAATCACTATAATTTAGCTACTAGTTTTATCCTTAACCCAAATTGGCGGCCATCGTCACGACATCTAAAAGTTTTGAGCAGCCAATGATACGGTTAAAATTACTTCGTAAGAATGCATCTTGCGAAAAAAAGTATTGTTCTCTAAATTTTAAAGTTAAATATCGAATATGAGGGCATCGACAAAAATGAATGAGAGTTTGAGTGAGCCCTAATCTAAAGTAATAGCTTAAAAAAACGTTATCATTAGGGCTGTGAGTGTAAGACCTTACAAGATATGCTCTATAAGCTCTAAAAATATGCTTTATAAGCTCCAAAAATAAGGCTGTAAAACCGTTTCAGATTATGTTTTATAAGCTTTAAAGGTCCTCTCCAAGCAATTTTTTTATTGCTTAAATCAACGAGGCTAATGTTTCTTATCATTTTACTGCAAACTTCATAAAATTTGATAGCATATTTTTGATTTTATATGCTTTTAAAGATTTTTTAAAGGTCCCCTCCAAGCAAATATTTTTATTGCCTTATTCAACGAGGCTAATGTTTCTTATCATTTTACTGCAAACCGCATCGAATTTGGTAGCATATTTTTAATTTTATATGCTTTTAAAGATTTTTATAATCAAAACTCTACAAAACTTATTCTACTTCCGACTTACTAATTTAAGAAATTTTCAGACTGAAGAAAAAGAATGTACACCATTTGTTTTGATTGTCAACTAGGTATTAGGTTTAATAAATCCATTTAATATTCGTGTAAAGGTATAAAATTGAATGAACTTATAATAGAAACGTTTATATACTTTAGGAAACAATTAATATCTAAAATAATGACCGAAAACGCATGGTTAGTTTATAAAATTCAAATTTGTAATCATAACAAAGAGTGTACAATCTTCTTCTTGAGCATCAGATTAGTGATTCGCTCAACTGTTGCTCACAGAGTATCAAAAAACTTTAAAAACAAATAATAAAATATTTACTGAACAGAATTGTATGCAGTTTGCAGAATAATGATCGTAGACCTTAGTTCTATTATATTATGTTATAAACTCATTTTTTTCCCGGAGCCTGGAGAGGACCTTTAATACAAACTCTACAAAACCTATTTTACTTCCGACTTTCTAATTTTCATTCTGAAGAAGAAGAATGTACACCATTTTTTTTGATTAGAGGATTATGTAGCCTATTGTACAATGCCCCATCCCCGGCTGCGAATATTCTACACTTGACCTCAGCGACCCCCACAGTACAGAGAAGATATAGTATCCCAGAGCTATAGGGGGCATATTACGCATGTCCCGGTAGGCTGTGACGTCTCATGTCAACAATGGTGCATACGTTCGTACGTACAGTACAAACACAAAAGATGGCTGCAACACACCCAACTTTTGTTAAATAACGTTTGCGATGATATTTTTTTTTAATTCCACATTACCGCATGCTATTATCCAATCTTTATAGTCATACGGACGAAAATTAAAAATGACTGTTGATGAAATTGCTACTGGTCTTTTTACACCCAAAATAGTAACAAATTTTTAGTCTTGAAGAAGACGATTTATTCAAGATAATTAGATCATTAATCAGATCGGTCGCGTTGCCCGCCATTTTAATTCTCTATTCCACGTGATCCACAGCAATTCTGTTTACTATGACGTGACCTCATACTTACATACATGACGTCACAACTCACAGCCTACCCAGAATAAATTTGAATAATACATGTAACTGGGGTACTATACTATATATTCTGTTTACTATGGCGACCCCATTGTTGCTGCTCTCATCACAGCTCACTGTGTAACGCACACGGCACAAAATGTACCTACAGTGCCACATATACACAAAGTTGAAAGTGTTAAGAGACCTTCAGTCAGCGCAGGCGATTCAAGTGAGGAATGGTCATATTTCAAGATCAGATGGAATGAATATGTAAATGCAACAGGTATAACAGGACAACAGGCAGTCATACTGTAGTGATCACCTTATTCCACTACATATATATTAACATATATATTTCATACTTAACTACATATTTAGCATTTCTGACACAATATTTATACAGTTAACGAAAATACAAATAAATATACATATAAATTACAATTGTAATTATGATAACTGATATGTATAACGAAACATTTATATCACACAGATTGTATCAAATATGATATCTTATATATAATTCAAATATTACAAACTATTATATATGATTCTATGGCATCAAAGAGCGCATATTTCTTTACCCGCGAATACAAGCCCTTTGTTCAAAGACGCTGCGCATATCTTACCCTCAAAGATGCCAAATATCACCATAATGTTCCAATTTAAAGTTGAGAACCGTACGTATTTAATTTCTCTTATAATATTCAAAACGTAGTTAAAATAATTACAATTGTTAATAACAACATTTCTCTAATAGAAATGTATCACGATTTCAACATTTTGTGTAGAATGTTATATCAAACATTCATGTTGCCAATTACCCTCTTTTAAGCCTATCAAGATGTTAGCATCTTTCCGCCTCATTTACCTCGGTGATCTCTAGATATTCGGACACGGTCAATTTACGTCTCTTATATAAAGTAGCTACCAGTACCTAACTGCGTATTACTATTGTGCCTTGTACCACACAACTGAGTGATTATTCAGGGTATATATTGTCATTACAATACACGGTCAATTTACGTCTCTTATATAAAGTAGCTACCAGTACCTAACTGCGTATTACTATTGTCTTGCACCACACAACTGAGTGATTATTCAGGGTATATATTGTCATTACAATATATACAAAGACTAATTACATATATTTACAGGATTATTTAATAATAAGATATATTATCTGAATTCAAAGACAATGTGACAACAGCTTCAACCCCCCTATATATTCTTCTAACGGATACTAAGGGTAAATATTTTCCTATCTATATTTATCACTTCTCTGCATGTAATATTAATAATAAATTAATAACATTATTTCTCCTTATCTCATATCAGTAGTTATTTTATTAATATACTATCCCAGCAAACATTAATATATCTATTAGATGTCTGAACGACTCTGGGTAACCTCTCTTCCGACATCGAATACCAGTATTAAATTAGACATGGTGACATCAAGTAGACATCAATCCGATATCCGTTTGCACCGCTAAACCGCATCATATCAAGTATATTTGGCATCGAAGCGATACCGTTATAACAGTGTTGAATAGAAAGATAAATTACGACATCCAACATACATAGGGATTCTCCATCGAACATACGCCTAATTATATATCTAATATGCTTCGAAACGATATCCACTTGCATCCAATAAATAAATAAATTAAAATTGAAAACTATTACTTCATTGATATAACGTACTGTACATTTATATGCATATCAATTTGAATATTGTTACATATTGTTATGTGTAAATTAAATGGGAAGAAATGAAGTGATGTGTCCTGGTATCGATCGTGGGCCCCTCCGTCCTCGTGCCTGTACCTCTGTCACATTGCTACCGTGGATGTATTAGACTAAAAAAAATTTTTGATATTAAACGACCCGGAGATACTTAAAGATATTTTAAAGTGAATAGATCAATACAGGCAAGCACCGCTTTTTTAACCAAATTCACAATTAACTTATTCTTATTACAAATAGTAAAGAGTTGGTCAAATTTTTATGTAATTGTAACTCCTTAAAATTTTCGTTCCTTCTGAGTTCAAATTAAAGAAAATGTTTTGAGGCCACGACTTAGAAGAAATTAATAGATAATTAGATTTTTATAATTATTGTGTTTCATTGAACAAACAAGAATTTTGTGCTCTGTGAAATATTTTTAGCAGTATGGTATATGTTCCAAGTTATTAACAGGGTCTATATTTTCGAACACGTGAGAAAGGAAAATATAATAATTATTATTTAACTACTATTTAATTAGCAACAAAATAGCTGAAGGTACGAAAACAATTGAAGTGAAAGTTAAATAATGATTAAATATAGATTTATTGAGTCCGATTACCACTTTAAGTTTAATTATCTATAATGTGAATCACTGAATTTTAATCGTCTCATTTGCACAGCTTTTTGCACTAGGTGAAAGCTCAAGTTATCGGATATGGAGCTCCTAATTTTATGTGGAAAAATTATTTATGTAATAAATTTTATTTCTAAACTTGTATTTTACGTACTGGTATCATGGATGCCAATTTTAGTAAGAATTGAATAATTATGATTATTATATTTGTTTCTTACATATTCGAAAAATGTGGAACCGTCTGATAACACAGAATTTACTCTAAAATGAAACATGTTAAATAGCCCATCAACTTTTAATTATTTACGTTTCATAGAGGTTTCACGTCTGCTTCGAAACCAAAAGCCATGTCGCTAACGTCAAAAGGAAATGAAATACAAGGGACTAGAAGAAGCAGTGAGAAAGGAAAGTGGTTCCATGGACGAAGTCACGACGCTCATGAATGCTGAAAAGCTACTCCGTGAATGCTGTCACTTACCGAGGAATGTGACAAATATAGTCACAAGCACCGGTGGCTGCACTGGGAAGAGAGAATTGAAGAGGTAATAGTAAATGAAGTCTACGAGCCTACCTAACACAAAATCTAAGAACTCGTACGTAGTTGTGGAGCATAACCCTAGCGCTATCCTCTAAAACTGCATGGAGAGTTAAAAACACTATACAGATGGTAAACATAAAATAGGCAATACATAATTCAAATTACAACAGTTTTGGTTCCCAAGGGACGCCACCCGACTTCTCTTCTATTCACCAAAGACAGCTTCAGGAACCCCCCGGGGCTTATTTACAATAAGCAGTTTAGAATAGATTCATAACAATAAATGCACTGACCATCGAAAAATCACTTGATTGGTTATCCGTTTCATTTTCACGGTACTGAAGGAACACTGTTCAACAACCGATGTTCCAATATCGTTTACTTTACGTTGATCAATTGAACAATCGCACTAGCGTGCCAATGCCCGATCATACCTTCACAACTGCCGTAGTCCCCTATAAGCGTATTAATTATTGGGTATAGTTTAAAGGGAGCACTACGTACGTTATATAGAAAGGTACAATCCAATTGAATAGAAATAATTCCTACATTTCTATACGTATTATAAAACAGGAAGATAAGATAATGAATTTCAAAATTTGAAACGATTTTTTTAAAACTACGTATCTGTTTTCGCACTTCTGGTCGAAGTATAAATTCAGATATAGTTTGGAAACAGACATGCCGACGTCAAGATGATGCTGTTAGAACCATGTATCGGTTTTTGTGTTTATACCCGAAGTGTAAATCCAGATATCATTTAGAAACAGACATTCCGATATCTACTATGAGTCGAAATGGTTGCTAAGTCGATACCCACCGTTAGCGCTACGAATTCGACAGCAAACGGCATCGAATCGACATTCATATGTTTGTTGGGATCATACCGAATTCTCACTCATCTAGTATAACTGAGGAACTCCAGCCTTCGTCCTATATAACTCCGAGTTAAAGATACTCTCGCTGCTCTACATACAGTCACGCAATCTTCCTGGAACTAACTTTCCTCGTGACTCCAGAATAATATTTGTGTGCGCTATCTCTTACTACACGAAGCTGACGAACATCCTCAAGAGAATCCGAAGTCCACTCTCATATGCTAATTACCAGGTGATGTGATTTATTTGAATAAATGCCTTGATTATCTAACTCGTAATTTCATTTCAATCCAAGCAATTATCAGTTTAGCCAAAATGAAATTAAATGGAGATAAAGTAAAATGGAGTCAGATATGAAAAACTAAAAATAATTAAGAGATAACCCCCCAAATCAATTACTAAAATACAGTTACTAGAATTTTGTGAAGATTCCCTTCGTAAAGACCTAACGCGCTCTGTAGGAGGTAGCCTTTTAGACAAATCTCTTGATGATGTACTAGCGGCCATAAAAACTCTAGCTGTCTGACAAGAAAATTTGTAATGGTTGCAAGAGTTAATTTACATAATATATTACAAGACAGAGATGAACCTGTTCGGTCATTCGGTGCAAGATTAAGAGGACAAGCTGGTATTTGCAAATTTACCATAAATTGTAAAAGTTGTAATGCTGAAGTAAATTATACTGAGCCGATCCTTAGAGACGTACTCACCAGAGGTATTGACGATCAAGAGATTCAATTAGAGCTACTAGGAAACTCTGATCAAAACATGACACTCGAACAAGTATTTAATTTTGTTGAAACGAAAGTAGCAGGGAAAAGGTCCGCATCATTGTTAATTGACAGCAATAACACTAATGCTAGTAGTTCATATAAACGTAATAACCGTTCGAAAATAACGCAGAACGACCAAATCGTCTTATCAGACATATGCTCTTACTGCGGTCGAACAGGTCATGGAAAGCGATCACCCGCCCACATTCGGAAAACCAAATGTCTAGCGTTTGGCAAAATCTGCAACACATGTAACAAGCCAAACCACTTCGACACAGTGTGTCGTAGTAAAACTTCATTGAACACAACAGACTCAGCCTCTTATGAGGACACTCAGGAGAGTAATTCAGTGTTCAATGGGCTCTGCTGTTCAATGAAAAACATTGTCA
Organism: Caprella mutica; assembly: GCA_947561585.1. Classification (NCBI taxonomy): domain Eukaryota; kingdom Metazoa; phylum Arthropoda; class Malacostraca; order Amphipoda; family Caprellidae; genus Caprella; species Caprella mutica. The sequence continues at coordinate 535,094 of CANNZV010000100.1, forward strand.
TGGAAAACTCTTCAATTGCAATTGATCACCATCAGTACGATAAGCTTTCAAAGACCTGGATGAAGAAGCCATCCGACCCTCAACCCTTTGTCAATCTTATCATTTCTACATCAAATGAGGATTATTCTAAATTTGGATTTCGGTTGGATGCTGCTCAAAGGTCGTTAACCTTCAATGCAATGGCAGACATTGGATGTCAAAGCTGTCTTGCTGGCATAAAAGTAATCTATCGACTTAACTTAAAGCGCTCAGATCTTATACCAGTAACGATGAAAATGAGAGCAGCCAACAATAAAGGCATTGGCATTCTAGGTGCTGCAATTCTCCGTTACACTGGGAAGGTCAAATGTGGGAACCCTATAGAAACTAGACAGCTCACTTATATAACGGACAACTCCGATAAAATTTTCTTAAGTAAGGAAGCCTGTATTTCTCTTGGAATGATCTCTGACACCTTTTCACGAGTAGGTGAAGTGAAGCCAACATCTTCGTTGATGAATGCAGCATCAGATTCCCCATGTAATTGCCCTGTGCGACGATTACCACCACAACGGCCAAGTAAGCTCCCTTATCCTTCCACTGACAGCAATAGGTTGCGCATACAGCAATACCTCATTAACTATTACAGAAGTAGCACCTTCAACACATGTGAACATCAGGCTTTGCCCATGATGGAAGGGCCACCGATGAAGTTGATGGTGAACCCATCTGCTGATTCTGTAGCAGTGCACACTCCAGTTCCTGTACCACTCCACTGTCAGGAAGATGTAAAAAGAGGATTGGAACAAGATATCAGCCTTGGAGTTATTGAACCGGTACCCATTGGTGAGCCAGTAACTTGGTGCCATCGCATGGTCGTTTGTGCAAAAAAGAACGGGAAACCTCGACGCACTGTCGATCTCCAAGCATTGAATGCACATGCAACGAGAGAGACCCACCTATACCCAGTCACCTTTCCACCAAGCTAGAGCGGTACCACACGGAAAGAAAAAAACCGTCCTCGATGCTTGGAATGGGTATCACAGCGTCCTAATACGCAAAGAAAATCGACACTTGACCACTTTCATCACACCGTTGGGACGCTACAGGTATCGCACTGCACCGCAGGGGTACATAGCATCAGGAGACGGGTACTCGAGACGGTACGATGAAATTGTGGCACACTTCCCCAACAAAACCAAATGCATAGACGACACTCTCATAGCATTGAAGAAAATTTCTTTCAAACTGTTCAATGGTTAGATAAATATGGCCGCAACGGTATCACCCTCAATCCTGACAAGTTTGTATTCGCATCCGATACAGTAGAGTTTGCAGGATTCGAAATATCACTTGATACAGTTAGGCCATGTGAGAAGTTTTTGATGGCAATCCGTGATTTTCCTACACCTAAAAGTATAACAGATATACGATCCTGGTTCGGATTAGTAAATCAGGTTGCATACGCCTTTTCCAGGACTAACAGAATGATCCCCTTCCGCCAACTACTCAAACCCGGTACACCATTTTCTTGGGATGAAAAAATGGACAAACTTTTAGAAGCATCAAAGATGCATATCATGGACGAAATCAAGGAAGGTGTCCAAATATACGATAAAACCAAACCTACATGTCTTGCAACAGACTGGTCCAAACACGGAATTGGTCTTTGGCTATCTCAAAAACACTGTAATTGCAATAGCAATAAACTATTTTGTTGTAAAACAGGTTGGAAAACGACACTCTTTGGTAGTAGATTCACCAACGCAGCAGAATCTAGGTATGCTCCAATCGAAGGTGAAGCCCTTGCAGTTGTCGATGCACTCAAAAAGTCACGATATTTTGTGCTTGGCTGCTCTGAACTTATAATAGCTGTTGACCACAAACCCCTCCTAAAAATATTTGGTGACAGAAACCTCGAAGATATCCCTAACGCTCGACTGCGAAATCTCAAAGAAAAAACTCTTCGATACCGATTTCGAATGGAACACATCCCTGGAGTGAAACATAAGGCTGCTGACACCACATCTCGTCAACCAACAGGTAATGTGCCTCCCTCTTCAGTTCCACTTATTGACGACATGGAAAACATATTTTGCAACCCATCTTCAGATTGCAGCTACACAGAAGAAAGCCTCCTGCACACTCAAATAGCTGTGCTCAAATCAATACAATCTGTCACATGGGATCGAGTAAAACTTGCCACTAATAGCAGCACAGACTTTCAACAGCTACTGACGCTAATCGAATCAGGAATGCCTGATGACAAAGAAGATATGACGGCTAACGTGGCAGAGTTTCACAAATTAAAAAGTGAACTATATGCTGTTGATGGAGTTGTGGCATACAAAGGTAGAATTGTTATACCACCAACTCTCAGAGAAGATGTCTTAAATGCACTTCATGCAGCAAATCAAGGAGTTACTTCTATGATATCTAGAGCAGAGTCCTCAGTCTTCTGGCCTGGAATCACTAACCAGATTAGTGAACTCAGAAGACGATGCTACCAACCTTCAAGTCCTCCATTTCCTCAAGAATCTCCAGATTACCCTTTCCAACGTATCTGAGCAGATTATTTTCACTACAAAGGAACAAACTACTTGGTGATAGTGGACAGATATTCCAATTGGCCCATCATCGAACGTGCTGGTGATGGGGCCACTGGACTCATCATCAGTCTTAGGTAAGTGTTTGTAAGATACGGGATCGCTGAAGAATTGTCATCTGATGTGAACCCAGAATTCACAGCAAGATCCACCCAGGAGTTCTTGAAAGCTTGGGGTGTCGATCACCGCCTTTCATCCGTGGCATTTGCACATTCAAATTGCCGTGCCGAAATTGGTGTTAAAACGTCTAAACGTATAATCATCAATAATACTCAGACAAATGGAAACTTAGACATTGATTCATTTCAGCGGGCAATGTTGCAGTATAGAAATACTCCCGATAAGGAGACAAAACTTTCCCCTGCAATGATTGTATTTGCAAGATCTATAAGAGACTTCATACATAGTAAACAGAATAGTATAGTACCCCAGTTACATGTATTATTCAAATTTATTCTGGGTAGGCTGTGACGTCATGTATGTAAACAAGAGGTCACGTCATAGTAAACAGAATTGCTGTGGGTCACGTGGAATAGAGAATTAAGATGGCGGCCAACGCGACCGATCTGACTAATGATCTAATTATCTTGAATAAATCGTCTTCTTCAAGACTATAAGTTTCTTACTATTTTGGGTGTAAAAAGACCAGTAGCAATTTCATCAACAGTCATTTTTTAATTTTCGTCCGTATGACTATAAAAATTGAATAATAGCATGCGGTAATGTGGAATTAAAAAAAATATCACCGAAAACGTTATTTAACAAAAGTTGGGTGTGTTGCAGCCATCTTTTGTGTTTGTACTGTACGTACAAACGTACGCACCATTGTTGACATGTGACGTCACAGCCTACCGGGACACGCGTAATATCCCCCCTATAGCTCTGGGATACTATATATTCTCTGTACTGTGCTTCATACCTATCCTCCATGGGAAATACAAACCGCCTCCCACTTGGCGAAGCACCTTGGCAGCCAGGGAAGAATCACTCCGAAATCGCCATATGAAGTCTGCCGAATTTTGGACAGAACATACCAAACGACAGCCTCCCTTGTCAGTCGGTGACCAGGTAAGGATTCAAAATCAAGTCAGCTCGCGCCCTCTAAAGTGGGATAAAACTGGCGTTGTCATAGAAGTACTGCAATTCGACAAGTATGCAATAAAAGTTGATGGTTCAGGGAGAGTTACACTACGAAATTGAAAATTTCTTAGGAAATTCGTACCAGTGTACCAACGTAGACCTAGGCATTCTATTCCCTTGGGTTATTTGCAGCACCTAGCACCACGTAACATTAAACAATGTGAAGATACGTCCGATCATCAAATATCTCTACAACAAAGTGTACCTCAAATTCCTAATGACTCTCTCCCACATACGCCAATGCGTCCATCCGAAAATCTGGAGAATCCTGACTTTTCCCTTAAACCTAGCACTCACCAGACAGACCTTCCTGCCTCTCCAAACATCATTGAAGTGCCTCCCTCATTGAATCCCACAGAAAGTCATCGAATCCCTCGTCGTTCTACTCGCACTAAAGTACTTCGAAGACACTTATCTAATTATGATCTTAATTAACTAGCTTAAAGGTCCCCTCCAAGCAAATATTTTTATTGCCTTATTCAACTAAGCTAATGTTTCTTATCATTTTGCTGCAAACCGCATCGAATTTGGTAGCATATTTTTAATTTTATATGCTTTTAAAGATTTTTATATTCAAAACTCTACAAAACTTATTTTCCATCCGACTTACTAATTTAAGAAATTTTCCGCCTGAAGAAAAAGAATGTACACCATTTGTTTTGATTGTCAACTAGGTATTAGGTTTAATAAATCCATTTAATATTCGAGAAAAAGTATAAAATTGAATGAATTTATAATATAAACGTTTATATACTTTAGGAAACAATTAATATCTAGAATAAAGGCCGAAAACGCATAGTTTGTTTATAAAATTCAAATTTGTAATCAAAACAAAGAGTGTACAATCTTCTTCTTGAGCATCAGATTAGTGATTCGCTCAACTGTTGCTCACAGAGTATTCAAAAACTTTAAAAACAAATAATAAAATATTTACTGAACAGAATTGTATGCGGTTTGCAGAATAATGATCGTAGACCTTAGTTCTATAATATTATGTAATAAACTCATTTTTTTCCCGGAGCCTGGAGAGGACCTTTAAAGTTATTTATCTGTTTATTTTATTATTCTTCATCAAATATAATTTTATACATGATAAAGACTTGGAGGGAGGTAGAGGATTATGTAGCATTGTATTATCAAAATTGATTAGACTGCCTTTCAAGTCATCTAGGTATATTTGTGTAGGAAAAATGTTAACCAGTGACCACAGTACTCTTTGTCAGTTTGCTAGTGAGAACGTTGCCTCATTTCTCCTAGGCTCCGTTTATTTAATACTTAGGACTCAGTTATACTTTATTATCATTTATTTCATATTCTTTTATTTATATCTATTAACCATTTGCATGTTAGTCTTAGAGGAAAACATTCTGTTTAATATATTAGTAATATTACCTATTTTATTTCATGATTGATTGTGTTTCAGATATTATCATTGTCTTACATATAATAAACAGTATTGACAAAAAGTGCAATCTTATTTAGTCAACTAGGTATTTGGTTTAATAAATTTATTTATTATTCGTTTAAAGGTTTAAATTTGGATAAACTTATTATAGAAACGTTTATATACTTTTAGAAATAATTAATATCTTAAAAGAAGGCCAGAAACGCATTGTAAGTTTAAAAATCTAAATTTATAATCAAAACAAAGAGTGTACAATCTTCTTTCTCAGCGTCAGGTTGGAGATTCGCTCGATTGTTGCTCATAGAGTATTAAAAAACTTTAAAAGAAAATAATAAAATATATAATGAACCGAATTGTATGCGATTTGCGGAATGCTGATCGTAGACCTTAGTTCTATAATATTATGTAATAAACTCATTTTTCCCCGGAGCCTGGAGAGGACCTTTAAGAGCTTAATACTATGATACATAAGCTTTTATTAATAGATATGCCTTCAAATATACAATAGTATATACGTAGTTCAAAATTTTCTTTTGATTGAAGAAAACGAGCAATAATCAACGGGAACCCTATTATTATTTAACTAAATAGGTATCTTTTACTAGGTATTTCAGGGAATATAAAATGAACTGATTAGTAATTTAGTGATTATGTATAAAAGATATTTTCATCTTCAAAGAAAACTATTTAAATAAATAAATATAGCAACTCCTGATTTAACAAATGTAGATTTTACATTAGAAAAATTCATCACTAGAATTCATTTTCCATGGTAAGGGGCGCGTTAGCACCCTGTCAATGAAGTTAAATTTTATTAGTTGGCTGCACTATAAGTATATTCCGGGTGGCACCTCTATTGTTAAAAAATTAAAGGTTACTACCAAAATATTGGTAATTGCGGATAAGTTATTTAGGGTATTGTTTTTAATGTTACTATATCATTGACTGGGAGGCGTGCTGCTTTAGGAATCCTGAATGCTAGGCTATGGAAAGCAATCAACTTGAGACAATAATGAAGTGTGCAGTGCAACAAAGTAGCTGAAATAACAAACTACATTACAACCATATATGTCGAGAGTTTCAAAGTTCTATTATTTGAAATGTGATTTAATTCAAAACACACTGGGAAAAATAAACAACTCTAACTGATGCACCTAGGTGTTTCGAGTTCACCCTAAGGCTTTGTCTCTAAAGCGAGACACTTTAGTGCATCAAACTATAGTTTAGATGAACTAAAGTGCATCAGCTCGATGCACTTTAGTCTCTTAGTTATAAAAGTTTGTTAAAATGATGAGTGAATTATTCTCTCCTGTTTTTTTCCTCGTCATTTTAACAAACTTATAGCTAAGACACTAATTAGTGCATCGAACAGCATCAAAGTGTCTCGCTTTAGAGACAAAGCCACAGAGTCAACTCGATACACCTGGGTGCATCGGAATTTCTCTGAGTGCATAATTGTATGCAAGGAGGGAAGGCCAACAAAGGGCGGAGCACTAACGGTTTAGTGCTCCTCCTTCTAGCTAACCAATCAGAGAAAAGTTATCGTGAAAAACTTGCAACACTGTATCCATAGAAACTTACCCAGTAGAGACAGTATCTCAAAAACATTATGCGCTGTTTACTATACTTAATAGTTTTAGACAGTAGAAGCATAGCCTTATTGGACACACTGTAGATTCCTACGGGAAACATGTTGATCGTTATTACTCGAAATGAAGGAATAAAATTGTCTGTCATTCTGAAAATAGCTTGATTTTGCGTTTTTCTAAACATGCATGGATGATTCTTTGCTTAGAATTACACAACAGGGGGCCGGAAATTTCGGTTTCGGAATATTCGGTCTTGACTTTTCGGTCTCAAAATTATAAATGACCTCTTAACATAAATTTGTTTGTTGTATTGCACATATCCTGATTGTTTAATGACGTAGCAGGGGGTTCGAGGGCGACACGCCCCCGATTCATCTAATTCATAAGCTTCATTTATACCTGAGACCGATATTTCCGAGACTGAATTTTCCGCTCAAATTTCATGTTAAATAAATGTCAAAACATTTCAAATTTCTAATGTTACGAATCAGTTTAAAACGGTTAATTTTATCCTATTTTAATAAATAAACTACACATTTAAGAAATAATGATTTAAACTTTTTATATTATTATTCTTTCATAACACCATCATAAACAGAAACTGAATTTTCCAAGAACGAAACTCCCAGAGCCTACACAACACATTGAAATAGTTAAAATTATACCATCACTACAACTTTGCAGAACTTTCGGAAAATCTTGTCAGTTAAAATTTCTAGAGCATTGGATCCTGGCCTGGATGGTAGCTCGTGCAAGCTATCAAATTGATTTTTTTTCTAAAAATTTAAAGAGTTACGCCAAAGTTATTATGCTACAATAAGATACACTACTGTCGACAATTTCTATTTTAAAAGTGCGTTGTGGCGCCATCTGGTTTTAAAAGCAGGAAATAGAATTTTAATATTGTAAGGACAATCGAGGTATGTTGTGTTCGTGACGTCATAACAGCAACACTAAAATAATATTTAATACAATTGAAGAACTTTCTATTATAAAAACAGAGATGAATCCATTAATGTTATTCACATTGCTTAACCTTAATTTTCTATTTATGTGTGTTGCCTTGTTGACGTCACGGTCACAAATCACTCGATTTGTAACCACAGCTCACAAAGCTTTACTCTTTGGTGCCTTCCCTAAATCCCTAGTAGGAATACTAATATTGATAAGTAGCGACAATTGCTTGATTTGTGACGTGACGTAAGCAAGGGAACAAATTTAAAGAGAAAATTAGGGGTTTGGCAGGTTAAATAATTGATTGAATATATATTTATTTATTATATTATGCAAATTAATATCTGTTTTTACAAATTTACTTTAAAATTTAAATATGATTTTAGAGTGTTGTTGTTATAACGTCACGCACACAACATACCTCGATTGTCTTTACTATATTTTAATTTTATTGGAATAGAATTCGCTATGTCAAAGTTTCAAACTTACTGCAATTACGAACCTGAAAATAAGATTTGCAAAAAAAAATTAGGTGATGGCTCATGTTTGACATACGTGTATTTATAATATAGAGCAGAAAAGTATGAAAAATATAACATCGTATTAAAGAAGAAAATTAATATAAAAGAAGAAGTATTAAAAGTGCTAAGTGAGTTAACACGAAAGAAAGATGCTTCTAATCTGAGGCATCTATAATACATTGCACTTGATGCCACGTGCATCTTCCACAGAATGAATTGATTACTGAATATATAGTTAATCTGTGTTACTTATATGTCAACCTTTTCATGAACAGTTTAAGATGTTTTCTGTTCACGAAAGCCTCAACGAAACGATAATATGCCTACAATTTGATAAGCTCTTTGACAAAGCATATGCTCGAAACATTTTGCTTAAGCCCTAACAAAAAGCATATGCCCAAATGATTTTGCTTAAAGCCCTTACAAAATGCATATGCTTCAAAAAAGTATAAGCAAATTCTTACGACCATATGCGAAATAAGCCATGTCACAGCCCTAGTTATCATTATACAAAGAGGACCAAAAAGAGTATACCTGTGTAAAACTTAGTAATAAATCATGATATCTCAATTTTTTTGTTGCATTATGTTTAAAAAAGTGTTTTTCTATCACTCTAGCATATGACCTTAAATTGGTAAAATCTTTCTTCTCCAAGCGTTGTGTTTAAAAACAAAGGTAAAAAGGTAAGTTGCACAAAACAGTTTTCCATGTAAAAATCATACGAAAGCCTCTCCAGGCTACGGGAGAAAAAAAAAAGAATTTATTACATAATGATGTAGAACTAAGGTCTATGATCATTAATCTGCAAGCATATAAAATACAGTTCAAGTTCAGTGTATGTCTTTTTACAGTTATCAATACTCTGAGTAACTGTGTACGACAATTGGACGAAACACTAATCTGACACTGAAGAAAGAGATTGTACACTCTTTAATTTTTTAGGTCCAATACGGATTATATAAAAACCCTGCGTCCCAGATAGCATTATATGTTGAGTCAATATCAAAAACAATATTGCGTCAATATTGAAAATGGATATTGATTCAATATTGGTATTAGAAAAATTGCAGTGATATTGGAACAAATACACGCATGCATCTACTTTAGAGAAATAAGTTAATGTTGTACCTAATTCGATTTATTCTTCAAGAAAATATGGTTGAACTCAAAACCCCTGATATTAGCATATATATAGCTGAGTCTGCCTATGTCTGTATCTCAAAAAGTTGAACTGATAGATCAAAATAAATGTAATATTTGGGCTCAAAACACCAAATTTAGTTTAAATCAGTATATACCCTGACGACTTTTCGGCTGTTAGCTACCCAGTGTAATAATTTCGAATCAGTTTCTTTAATACTATTGACTCAACACTGAAGCAATAATAGAAGATCATTTACTTTGATATTTGAGGTAATAAATTAAATACAAGGAACCAGCTGCCTGGCAAAAGAAGTCAAAAAGGAAAGTGGCTTCATGAGCAAAGTCACCTACCGCCGTCAGTGATAATGCTCATGGATACAGAAAAGCTACTCCGTGAATGCAGTCACTTACCAATGAATATGACGGAATGAGACACCAGCACCGGTTTTTTCACTCAAAGATGGAACAAGAAAATGAAGAGGTGATAGTAAATGAAGCGCACATGCCTACCTAATACAAAAATCTATGACCTCGTAATTGAAGAGTATAACCCTATCGCTATCCTCTAAAATTGCAATTAGCGTTGAAAAAAGGTCAATCATGGTCGAAAAACAAGACTATTCATAATCCAAATTACTACAATTCGGGGCCCAATGGACGCAACCCCTATCCCTCCCATTCACCAAAGACAACAGTTATACAAGCAGTTTAGAGAGCATACAAGGAGATATTACCTAGATGAAACTTTTTCAAAAACGTTGCAATTTGTACCTATTAATCTTATAGATACATTACAATATAATTAAAGAGAGAGCACATAAATACAAAATATAGATCATTGCAGCCCAAATAATTTGTTTTCATTTCCTTTGTCGAATAGTTATATAAAATAGGAAATTTACTGCTAGCTAGGTTGTGAAAATTTAACCATAATTAATTTATCATGTAGAACTGTACAATAACTTTTGTAAACAATAGAAGTATCACAAGTCACGTAAGAGTTTTCAATATTTATTTGAGTGATGTATAAAATTAGTAAGATTATCGTATCAAGTGATGACGTCATCAGTCATCACCTTTCTTTATCGGCAATGGGGTTGGCGTGGAGGGTTGCAGCGATGATTTTAACCTCTTTGCTTGGTTTGTATGTATTGCCATCGACTGGAACCTTTTCTAAGTCATCCAAAGCATCAAAACCATCTATGACTCTGTAAGGAAACAAAGAAAACAAATTGATTTTGAATATTTTACAGGAGTGCATTCTAATTATAGAGGCTACTATAAATCAGATTATTGTATTTAAGGGAGAAAATGAAGATAACTAACATTAGCTACAGAGGGAAATTGGTATGACTGCATTTGGACTCTTCATCCGCAGATAAGAAAATGCTTTTCCATAATTTCAAAGTTTACATAATTGTTAAAATATATTTACATTTTATAATGAAAATCAGCTATGCTCTATTAATTCATAGCTAATAGCAATAATTTGTAGAAAACTATTCTACTATTCACACAGTGAATTCTTTCTCACACTCATTGAATGAGAACGTCAAGGCCCCCTCACACTCACTTTCCGAAGACTGTATATTTCAGATCAAGATGAGGTTGCATGGCGTAACTGATGAAGAACTGTGAGCCGTTAGTGTCTGGTCCGTTATTAGCCATACTAACCTGTAAAAAATAGTCACAATTACTTAAATATAATCTATAATTTCTATTTGCATATTAAGATAAATTGGAGAGCTATAACATTTCAAACAAAACTTAAAATTATATTTTACAGGGTGGGGCGTAAGTTTGGAAGCAAATGAAAGTGCATATTATAATCCAACGAAAAATATATTTAATAATTTACAGTTATGTATTATTACATAAGGGTTTTAAGAATTCAAAAATCATAAATTTATTCAAAATGTCCCCCCTTGTTTTTAATAACAGCCTCAAATCTCCTCCGAACTCCTCCTACTGCGGCACGCAACTGTTCTTGTGAAATTTCCTTCCAAGATCTCTGGAGCGAACGCTTTAAATCATCCAAACTGCGATGGAATTTACCACAGGCCTTTGATTCAAGAATGGACCATACCGAAAAGTCCATAGGATTAACATCTGGGGAGCAGGGAGGCCACATTTCTTTGGACCAAAACCGTGGAAGATGGTCATGGCACCAGTTTTGAGTGACATTTGCAGTATGTGAATCTTGCTGAAATGTCCATAGAGTGTCATTACCGAAGTGATCCTTAGCTGACTCCAACATTGGCGTCAAAATATTCTCAATATAACATTTAGCATTGATTTTGGCGCCTTGTTCCATAAAAATTAAAGGAGATCTCCAAGTTTCTGAAACGGCAGCCCAGACCATTACTGAAGCAGGTTTCATGGTTCTGTGGACAGTTTTTTGGTTGTCTGGGATGTCTTTTGCACTTTTACCAATTATTCTGTCATTCCTCCGGTTGTGAGCCATTTCCACTGTGAAATTTTTTTCATCAGACCAAACAATTTCACCAGCCGTGCCAGACTTCAATTCTCTCAGAAGTGCTTTGCTTCTCTCTCTTTTTCTTTACAGCTTCTGACAGAGTCTGTCTCTTTTGGAGGGTGAAAGAGGACATCTTTAGGTCTTCTTTGACAACTCTTCTCATTGTTCTGAGACTCACATTAGCTGTTTTGGCTAACAATCGTATTGACCTTTTCGGGTTCCTCCTGATCTTCTCCCGGGCACATTTTATCAGTTGTTTGGTGCGTTGTGAGCGTGGTCTACTACTTCTTGGACGATCAGTCAAGTCTCCTCTCTCATTAAAACGCTTCACACACTTCCAAACAGTCGAACTCGCTATTGAGAGAGTCTTTGAAATGACGGAATCTGACTTCCCGGCACGGCGTAGAGCAATAATGGCTTCTCTTTTGTCTGACATTTTTGAATTGACTAAATTTTTGTAAAAAATAACACTGCCACGTCATAATGTAGTGTCTCTACTATAGTTCAAACCCTATCACCTACTTAGGAACTTATTTTTAAGAATTATATTAATGTTTGAAAAATTGCTTCCAAACTTACGCCCCACCCTGTAGTAGAGGATTTAATGACTGCATCGGAATCAAAGGCCATATCGCTGACATCAAAAGGAAATTAAATACAATGAACACGAAATAACAGTCAGAAACACAAGTGAATCCGAGAAAAAAGTCACCTACCAACACTCGAACAGTTGTGGAATGTGACGAAAAGGGATACAAGCACCAGTGACTGCACTCACGGATGGAAGAGGGAAATGGAGAGGTGATAGTAAATGAAAACCCTTAGCCTACCTGACACAAAAAACTAAGAGGAAAATGAAGAAGTATGTTCCTGTAGGTGAAAATATCAGAAGTGAATCTTAGGCAAAATATGGACACTGTTATCAATTAAAATACGAAGCATGAAATCAAATAAATGAACTCACCATTCCTCTGGTGTTGTGCTTCAAGTCGTCTCTGATTTCATCTTCAAATTTTTTGCCCCAAATAGATGTACCACCTTTGCCTGTTCCAGAGGGATCTCCAGTTTGCACCATAAAACCCTGAAAGGAAAACACTCGCATGAGACATAAGGCAAATAGTAACTTCTGAATAGAGATATTTACAAAAGATTAGTATTTAAATATTTCATTGAATGTATTCATAACATCCCAGACAATGGATAAAAGAGTAGGTGTGCAATAGCTACTTTGATTTAACGGTAGGCTTATACACCACATTTCATAAAATTTAACATAAAATCAGCAGCAATAGCTACATGCTAAAACTCCACCAAGACAATTTACTTTCCCTACCTTGATATTTCTATGGAATAAACAGCCATTGTAGTAACCAGAGGCACAAAGAGCTAGGAAATTGTGGCAGGCTTTCGGACATGGGTCTACAAAGAGCTCTATTTTGATATCTCCTAAATCGGTGTGTAGTGTGACACTCTGTGAGACAAAACAAAATTATATAAATGTATAGTGGATTTCTATTATCATGTCAATCAATATACTAAATTTATCAACATTGTTTGTTATTTTAAATCAACTCACCATTTTATAAAATTGTTGAAGCTAAATCACCGTAAATTATTCAAATATTAATGGCAGAAAGAAAATGAGATATATTTATTTTACCTGGTAAGGCAATTAGAACCTTATGAAAAATGATAAAAAATTAGATAAAAATTGTAAAATTATTCAATTCATAATTAATTTAAGTATACAGATTAAAAAAGAAACATTAGCTAACCCAGATCCCTATAAACCTGAATAAGTTTTCAAATAGTTCTGATGAAATATGTTACAAGTCTCAAAACAATAATTGGTTCTCAATATTCTATAAACCGAATAATGAGGGAAAGCTTCGTTAAGGGGTCCGTCCCCGAAGAAATCTCAATTTTTTTTTATTGTGTAAATAGTTGCTTTATAACCTTCTTATAGTGTGTGCAAAATACCAGAGGTATCGTGTAACTCTAACCCCCTTAGGGAGAGGGAGAAAGGGTAAAGAGAGCCGGGGGATAGCCGATAGGGAGTCAATATGTACTCTAAAAACCATCTCTCAGCCAATTATAATTCGTAATAATTAATTATCTCGCTATATCTGGTATCTAAACTACCACTAATAACACGCCCACTAAGGTTTGCAAAGAAATATTCCTCAGTTACCCGCAGACCTTCGCGAGAGTAGTATGCTGCGTGCCAGATTATCAAATTTTGAATGGGAGATTACTCGTTACTTCAGATATCTACAAATCATGTAATTCAAAAGCCGAAGGCTTTTTTTGGTAGAAGCTACGGCTTTGCGGTTTTTTGCATTCGATTCTCCCCGGAATTCTCTACAAACTCTGGAAGAGTTTTATTTAATTTTCGAATTATTTTTTTCAAAATATTGAATTTTGAAATTTATATTTTTTCAATTTTTTTTCCCCTAAAAACTTCAATAATTCGAAAAATCAAATAACGCTTCCACAGTTTGTAGAGAATCTTGTGGAGAATCGAATACAAAAAAAACATAATGTCATAGCTACAAAATTGTAGTATCCATTTATTAATTTAAACACTGTTCGAAATTCGAATAACTCGTTTTCTATGGGTCGAATCGAAAAAATGTCATGACACAATAACATCTTAGAATTCATTTTATATATGTGAACAAAGTTTCACAACCGTAGCTTCAATAAAAAAACTTTTCAAAATCTGGGAACGGTGCCCTTAACAGGTATTGTATAAAACATATAAAAAATACATGTAGCTAATGAATTAAATTTAAAACTATTTTCAGGTTATGAAGATTTTAATATTCTAATAGTACAATTTATGCAATAAACTTTTTTTCTCAGAGCCTGGAGAAGACATTGCAAATCCTCTGCCTGTTTCTCTATCATTAACAATTTGACTATCTTTATTTGGAAATAGATGTATTTGAACTAATCCAATGGTATATTAAAACAGCGAGTCATTCAACAACATATATGTAAGTAGGTAGATATAGATTAGCAATATGTCTTTATTCACAATAAAATGTTTTTATATCTAGAGTACCTAGAAATAATAACTAATTAATCTATTTATTGATCATCTAATAATTAGAAGTTTAATTTAGACCCATAAACTTTTAAACTTCTAACATACAGTATAAAGAAGTAGTCATTACAATCAAATTATATTACTAATTATGTCATTATTCAAAATTTAAATCACTTTTAAAATAATATAGCAATTTATTGAACTTTAATTAGAATATAGCAACATGTTGAACATTTCTTGATAGTCAAATAATGATAATTGAGAACATTTGAACAGAACATGGGTGGGGCAAACTAAGTTTATGAAGATACTCTATTGAATTAGAGGTCTATTAGAAACTGTATCCAAACATTCTAGTTTTAACAGTCACCTTTTAAAATCATTCAAATTTAACATGTGCTCAGATGTATCATTTATAATTTTTCTATTAAAATCATATTCAATATATTTGATATTCTTCTGATAACAGATAACCCGTTAAAAATACAGAACCTTACTAGTTTATTAAAGCTAAAATGGAATGTCTGGAACAAATTTTATCCAAAGCCAATGGGAAGAGACTGCTAGGAACTGTTAAGATCATCAGATAAATACACTTTAGTATCATCCAAAAACTTCTGCACTTTTTCTCCAACTTCCTTAGGGTGTATCATGTGGATGTGGTGAGTTCCATCCATTAAATGGTAATCATAATGCTTGCTATCACATTCAAAGGCTTGCAACATCTTCTGATGATTCTCTTCAGTGTCATATGAGTGCCCTGATTTGGCCTGTAATGAAATAGAAAATTTAAGAAATACAAAAATAAAGAAGGTAGCTAATTTATCTAGATTAGTGAAGTGGTCTATTTACAATATTAAACTTCATTGAAAAATAAAATTTGAAATCTAATATCAAAAGCTACTGAATTTATAACTTTAGATTAACTATTCAATCAACAGATACATAGTTACCATAATGGAAAAGAAACTACCTTTATCATCAAAATGGGAGAAGTGATAGCTTTTGCAAATGCAATCCAGGCCTCAAAAACAAAAAATCCAATGAAGTACGCTTTAGCCTTCATATCTCTAGTCAGGATAAGTCCTGAGTTGTCATCTGAACTAATTGCTCCCCTTTCCAGAAGAATTTCAGCACTTGCTTCATCGAGGGAGTTGCTGCTTCCAGTTATGGTCATACGAACTAAATCTTCTTTACTGTACACTTTTGGTGTCAGATTTGATATAGTTTCATTTTTAATATATGAATCACAGTATTTTCTCAAATATGAAGGGTATTTACTTGGATCAGTGGACCATGGTTTAATGATATCGATTGAGATGAAACTTTCAATATCCTCAGGATACACTGAACAGTATATTATTCCAACCACTGCTCCCATACTGTGACCTAAATAAGTAAAATTCTTCCACCCTAAGCAAGTGATTGCCTTCTTAATAGCCATGACAAAACTTCTTGGGTCATAAATAAAGCTACTTTGGAAATGATCACTCTTACCATGACCAGGCAAGTCTATTGCAACAAGAGTGAAATCTTCATGAAGATATGGAACTATATTATTGAATGAATTGGCATTATCTAACCAACCATGAACAGCTAATATTTTCCTTCCTCCAGATCCACACTGCTTTCCATGAATTGAACCCCATGAAGTTTTTAATTCAATTTCCTCCCAAGAAGTACATTTCAACTCATTAGACATGTTATTCATGATTAGTAGGAGAGGAACAATCAAAATTGCTTAAGAAATACATAAATAACTGAAACAAATAAACATATTAATCAAAATTCCAGTCTGAATAGAACGTCTCCACAGATCCAGGATTTTTTTTACAGAAATTGGGATTTAGGCGCAGTAAATAACATGGGACTATAGTAATTAAATAGGACTTGGGTGCAGGATTAATCCATAAATCCTGCTACACTTTTCACACTGGCCAAATTTCATTCCAAAAGGATCAAATTGTTATAAATTTTATGCAAAATAGCATTATAGCATAGGATAAAATTAGATATTTTTCACCATTTGCAATTGAACTTATTGAAGGGCTCAAGAGCACCTTCAATAGATAGATAACATGTTCATTACTTGGACATGCTTTATTACCTGGGTTCATAGAGATCTCCCTTTCTGTTCACTATAAAATAAGTGAATATGGGGATTAATTAAAAAGCATTCGTAGCTAAATTCCAAGTAATATAACATGTCCTAACTCTTCATTTTGATGGCAACTTTGTTACATTTATTTTGAGTCCTTCAATTGCAAAATGGAGAGAAAAAACTATTTTTCCAAATTTCCTTATGCTACAATGTTATTTTGGAGAGAAATGATGATAGTTTGATGCTTTATGTACTTTTTGAAGAGAAATTTGGTTAATGAGCTATTTTACTTGGGCTAAATTAATGAAGCTAAATATAGGAATTAATAAAAAATTGTTTGTAGAGAATATCCAAAATAACTCCCATATTCTGCAGACTGGTGCAGGCTCACAGGACACACGGTCCACAACAAACATATTCGGATCAAGTGTAGTTTAAGGACCCCAATTTTTCAAACTATACCCCAAGTGTAGTTTAAGGACCCCAGTGAATTTTTGAATCTATCTATGCTATGGCGTTCTGCATTCTTCTAACACGGTGTTCAGAGCAACATTTCAAACAGAAATTCTACCTCTACTTGGTGAAGATCCACTACCGTACATTGAATGGATGAAACAAAGACAACTATCTAGTTAAAGTAATAGCAATATTGGGAAATAATAACAAAATGTTACCCAATATAAGGAAATCGTAACTAACATCTGAATCAGGGTGGATTTAAAAAAACCAAACACTTGGTTTGAACCATGGTTTTTTGAGCAATAAAAACCATTTTATTTATTTGGTTTTTATAAAATTTTATCATGTACAATCACAGCTTACAAATCTAATATGAAATAAGTCTTAACTTTTGCTGTTTCAAACAAAGCAAGGATACAAATTTATTGATTGTTCATAGGTACTGTGTTGAAGATAATTTTATTTGCTCAGCACTGAATAGGTAGATATGTGATGATTAAATTCTAGCGACTTTTCTTTAGTCTGTCTCTCTCTCTCTCTCTCTCTCTCTCTCTTGAAGTTTCTGTTAGTGTTCCTCTAATTAGTAGCAGTCAACCAGTCATAGCATAAACACACATGCATATTCTTCAGTGAACTCCTTGTGTTTGTGTCTTTTTCTTTCCTACAATATGGGTCAGCATTGTGAATTTCATTCAACTGAACCTCCATACATTATTTAACTTTATTACTCTATAAATAGTTTATTAACTTCATTTTAGGTATATTTGTATAGCCTTAAGTTGCTCAACTCTCTGTATTAGTTAAGGGGACCGCCCCCAAAATTTTGAAAAGTTTTTTATTATTGAAGTTATGGTTCTGAAACTTTGTATGTATATATAAAATTGAATTCCCTATCGTTTTTGTTCTTGACATTTTTTCAATTAGACCCATAGAAAACGAGCTATTCGAATTTCGAACAAATTTCGAGCCATTTTCAAAAACAACACTCCTGTTTTTTGGTTGAAGCTAGAGCATTGCAGTTTTTTGCATTCGATTCTCCATACTGATATCTACAATCTTGCGGTATACGATTTTTGATTTTCGAATGGGTTTTCTAAATTTTGACTTTTTCATGAAAAGTAAAAAAAAATTTGAAAAAAAAATGTCGGAAAAATTTTCTACAACAATTTTTTTTTTTATTCAAATCCAGAAAAGTTACAAACTTGTGGGACATTAAAATATATACATCAATCTAAATTAAAACATGATAAAAATACTAAACTAATTAGAAATAAAAAGAACGATGCAGTGGGTTAGCTTAAAATTAATCAATATATTTATTCATACAGTATTCTTTAAAAACGGTTTTAAATTTAAAATCTGACATGGGACATTTTAAATTATCAGGTTATTATTAAAAAGATGAATAGCCCTATAAACAATAAAATTTCTTTCTGCTTCAGTTCTAAAATTAGGTACATTAAAATGGGTAGATCTGGTTTGGTATGAGTGAGTAGGAATATATTCTCTAAAATAGGTATTAAAAATGTCAGTATTAAAAAATAAGGCATTGCGAAAGAATTTCAATAAAAAATAATCATAAGCATCGTCAAATTTCAGTAAATTTAAATTCCTATATAAATCGTTATTTGACATGTAAACTCTACCATTAAAATCTCTTTTTACATTTAAAATAATTCTCAAAATACTGTTTAAAATAGTTCTCAATGGCTGGAGCAGAGAGTTAAAAGATTTTCCATATACTATAATAGATTGGATAAAAAGGGAGTAGGCGAGGGAATTGTACATTAAAACTAAGGATTTTCTATTAAAATAAGGGGCTGCTGCATATAAAATACCTTTAACCTGACTAAGTTTATTACATAAAAATGACATGTGTTCTTTAAAAGTAAGTCTATCGTCAATAAAAATGCCTAGATATTTATAATGATGAACATGTTCTAAAATTTGATTGTTAAAATATATTTCAGGGAGGGTTAATTGTTTACGGGGATTAAAAATCATTATTTTAGTTTTCGAAATGTTAGGGGTGAGTTTATTAAAATCCAGCCATTGAGATAATTCCCTAATAAAAGCATTTAATTTTAAAACAAGACTATCTAAACATTTATCCCTACAATAAAAAACTGCATCGTCCGCAAATAAAGTACAATTAAAACCTATATCCTTACCTACGTTACATACATCATTAAAATACAAATTGAATAAAATCGGGCTTAAAATGGCTCCTTGGTACAAACCAATATTAAGTGTAGTACAGTCTGAGGTAAAATCGTTTATTTGAACATATTGCCGTCTGTTGCAAAGATAACTAGATAAAACTTTATTAAAATTGTCCCTAATGCCATAGTGGTGGAGTTTTTTCATTAAAATGTTTACGTCTACCGTGTCAAATGCCTTTTTCAGGTCTAAAAATAATGCTATACAGTATTTTTTTTCATTAAAAGATTTTAAAACATAATGTAAAAGATTTAAAATTGCATGAGTTGTAGTGACTTTCTTTCTAAAACCAAATTGACAATTGTTTAAAATTTAATTACTAATAGTAAAAATATCAAGTCAAGTATTTAGAATTTTCTCAAAGATTTTCGATAAAATGGGTATAGTGGATATAGGTCTAAAATTATTAACCTCTTCTTTAAAACCAGATTTAAAAATGGGCACAACTCTAGCAATTTTAAAAGGGTCTGGATATATACCTGCTAAAATACTACAATTAAAAATTCTACCTAGAGGTTGACAAATAAAATCTAATATTTTTATTAAAAGAAAAGGTGGTATTTCATTTTTATGGCTAGTTTTATTCTTAAAAGATAAAATGACATCTCTGACCTCGGCAATACTAATTTCAGTTATTTCTATTGAGTTAAAATTACGGGGAGTAGATAAATTAAAAGGGATATTGTGACTAGGTATTCTGCTTGACAGAGTTTGGGCTATTGAGCTAAAATGATTGTTAAAATGGTCACAGAGTTCTTTTCCTGATAAAATTCTATCTAAATGTTTCACTTTAAAATCTGTTTGTTTTTTATTGCGATTTAAAATATTGTTAATAAAACTCCAGGTTTCTTTAGGACTTTCAGATTTCAGCAGTTCAGTTTGATAAAAAAGATTCTTTGATTTTCTTAAAATTTCAGTCAGTTTATTTCTAAAATATGTATAAGAACGTTTTAAAATCAATCCTAGCCTTGCTAATTTCGCTAGCTTACATTTTTTATGTATTAAAAACTTTAAGTCAGGGGTCATCCAAGCAGATTTTTTAAAATTACGGTTACCAGTCTTTATAGGGTAACAGCAATTAAAAATATTGTATAGTTTGTCACAAAAGTCATTAAATTCGAAAATCAAAAATCGTATAACGCAAGATTGTAGATATCATTATGGAGTATAGAATGCAAAAAACAGCAATGCTCTAGCTTCAACCAAAAAACGAGTTTTGTTTTGAATTACATGATCTGTAGATATCTGAGTAACGTGTAATCTAGCTACCATTCAAAATTTGATAATCTAACACGCAGCATACTACTCTCGCGAAGGTCTGTGGGAAACTGAGTAACATTTCTTTGCAAACCTAACTGGGCGTGTTATTAGTGGTAGGTAAGATACCAGATATAGCAATATAATTAATTATTATGAATTATAATTGGCTGAGAGATGGTTTTTAAAGTACATATTGACTCCTTACCCCCTGGCCCCCTTCTCCCTCTCCCCAGGGGGTTAGAGTTACACAATACCTCTGATATTTTGCACACACTATAAGAAGGTTATAAAGCAACTATTTACACAATAAAAAAAAATTATAAAATTTTGAGATTTCTTCGGGGGCAGTTCCCTTAAGCATATATCGTGTTCATGTAATTTACATTTCAAATAGTTCCTAGATAATTTGTACCATCATGTGGTTAAACTTCGCCATTATTCCCCTGTAAGTTTTGTAATGGTCTTTTAACTCACTCTAAGTTTAACATATATATAATAATTGTCTAAGTTATCTAAATATTAAACTTCATTAGCATTATAACCATTAATCAATCAGTTTCTATAACTTAAATATCTTTTGTACCTTTGTCTAAAACTGAAAAATTATTTCAGGTCTATGTTCTACCTATATTCTAAGCTTCTTAGTTGCATCTCCTTGTTTTTGATACCTGTCCACTACAATAAATCACTACTTCTAAACTATTCTATTTATTTTAGCTGTATTTATTCTACCGATGTAAAGCTAATTTTCCAGTAAAATATTCTTCATTTATGAATGAAATAAAAGTTGAAATATTATTAAAACAACACCTAATGTTGTTGTTTCCCTAGTTCCCGCTTTCAAATACAGATGGCGCTTTCTAAAACAGAAATTCGTGAGAGTAGTGCATCTTACTGTAGTATAATATCTTTGAGATTACTTTATTTTATGTCATGTTTTTAATTCTATATTCATGTGAGTGTCACAGGATTGTACACTGTGTTGTCTGTACATACAGTGATTATAACTTTATAAAATGGTAATGGTATATTATTTCTTGCAGATTTGTCAGATTATGTAAAATTATCATGATTCGTGAATAAGTGTAATTGTAGTATTAGTATTGTAGAACAAACATTAGTTATTCATATATGTAAGTTGAAATTATTTTAAAACTATTAATGTAACATTAAACATACATTAAATCTGATAATTTACAACAAAACAACATATATATATAAAAAAAAAACATTTAAACCAAAAAATCCATGTTTTTTTGGATTATTAAAAAAACCTGGTTTTAATGGTTAAAAAACCATGGTTTTTATCCACCCTGATCTGAATGTATAATAATCATTTTAATGAAATGAAATCATTGTAAGCAAATAAAATCATTATAAGAAAATAAGGATACTTCAAGCACCTCAAATTTTCAAACTATACCCAAAGTGTAGTTGAAGGACCCCAGTGTAAACCCAAGTGTAGTTTAAGGACCCCAGATTGAGCTGGGGTCCTTAACACGTTTCCTGCGATTGCCAGAAGCACAATAATGATCCCATTGCGATTGCCTAATGTACAGTTATGTTCCCACTGCGATTCCATATATATGCATTAACTCCAGTGCCTGTATGGCTGTCCGTCATGAGAGGTTGCGTTATGCTCTTTCTCATTTCATTTATTAATACATAGTAAAACAAAAATTGTGACCATCTGTAGGTCTCTTTGCATTTTTTAAAATTATTTAATGTATAAAAAAAGACTAGGGACCCACTGGTGGGTACCTTCGCAGCACAGGGAGAGTCAAGGGGACCCACTGGTGGGTCCCTTCGCAGGAAACGTGTTAAACTACACTTTATCCACATTTTATAATAAAAAGTTAAAATGTTAAATGATTTTTCAACTCAAAATACAGCATCATTTTATTAATTATTATATAGCTAATCAATCAATGGTTCAAATCATCTTTATAGTCTAAATCTTCATTATTTTATAAGAAACGAGATGAAAATGCAATAAAACCCACTCTGCATAATGCGTCTCTTGTCACGCAGAGATTTTAATTTGAGAGACAGTTACTCTCAGACTCTCAGTAGCAGATTCAGAATCTCTTGCAGCTAAATTAATGGTTACATAGGAAATAATTCAAGATCTCCCACAGACTCACAAGAGATATGAAATTTCTAAAATTAGGCTTAGATTTGTCGCAGAGTCTAGAGAATCTTGGAAAAATGTTCCATATTCTGCAGTCTGGCATTTAAATTGCTAGTTTGTGACATTTATTTTGAGCCCTTCAATTGCAAATGGGGTAATATATCTAATTTCCTTCAATGCTACAATGTTATTTTGGTCTTAGAAGAGAAATTAAGATAATTTGATGATTTTGTAGACTTTTGGTGTCTTTTGAAGAGACGAATGGAGAGTTTATGAGCCATACTATTTTACTTGGGTGTGGGCCATATGGCTCATGAAATCTACATTTATTTCTCCGAAAGAAACTAAATGCAAATTTCTCTTTAAAATGATCAAATTATCATAAATTCTCTCCAAAGTAACATTGTAGCATAGGAAATTTTTTAATATTTCTCCACATTTGCAATTAAAGGGCTCAAAATAACTGTCACAAACTCGGTTCATAAGAACACCAAAACGGACTGAATCGGAGCTTATGGGAGATTATTTTTGAAATATTGCTACTGATATGCAGAGCTGGGCGTTCCGCATGAATGTTCGCGAACCTTTATTTGCGAACCGGTTCGGACTGGAAAATGGGTTCGGACATTCGGATTCGGAACCTCTTCAAAAACGTTTCGGACTTCAGTGTTCGGAACGTCTTTTTCGCAAGTCCGAATCTCCGTACCTGGGGAAAACTGACCTGTTCATTTAATTATTTTACGTTCTGAACATGTACCATACCTCTCGGCTACTATTATATACCTAGGTTTCTGCTTAACACTGAAGCGAAGAACATGCGTCTTTCCCCACTCATCCTCCATTACGTTATTCATTCTTTCTTGAATAGCGGTAAGTTTAATAATAATCTTAACAAGTTAATTCTTTAATAACGGATTATGTTCCCTCAAATCTCAATTAAAATTGCTTGAAATATGTAGAACTATAGGTAAGGTTATAAACGTATATATTAGGTAACATTACATAACACCCTATCCTACTACCTTAGCCGTTGGCTAACCAGTCCTCATGGAAAAATAATAATAACTTAAATTCAAAACCGATTTTAAAGCTGTCTTTTCAATCGTTTAAAGGTCCTCTCCAAGCTCCGGAAAAAAAATGAGTTTATTACATAAAGTTATAGAACTAAGGTCTACGATCATTATTCCGCAATCCGCATACAATTTGGTTCAGTATATATTTAATTATTTGCTTTTAAAGTGTTTTAATACTCTGTGAGCAACAATCGAGCGAATCTCCAACCTGACGCTGAGAAAGAAGATTGTACACTCTTTGTTTTGATTTCAAATTTAGATTTTTAAGCAAAAAATGTGTTTTTGGCCTTCTTTTAAGATATTAATGGTTTCTAAAAGTATATAAACGTTTCTTTAATAAGTTTATCCAAATTAAACCTTTAAACGAATAATAAATAGATTTATTAAACCAAATGCCTAGTTGACAATCAAAACAAATGGTGTACATTCTTTTTCTTCAGACTGCAAATTAGAAAGTCGGAGGTAAAGTAGGTTTTGTAAAGTTTGGATTATAAAAATCTTTGAAAGCATATAAAACTAAAAATATGCAATCAAATTTTATGGGGTTTACAGTAAAATGATAAGAAACATTAGTCTCGTCAAAGACAATATAAGATAGACGCTCAACTTCATAGGGCACATGCAAAAATAATATCAACCAATCAGAAGCGATCAGTAGCATACGTCACACCAAACAATAATAAACGTACGACCCCCCGCCCCCCCTTGAAATTCACAGAAGGGTAATTTTTAGTTTTAACGTGTGCAGTCATTAGAAATATAAATATTCTCTACTGATTAGGGATCAGAGAACTTTTATTTTGAATGATAATTTTTTCATTTGATTTTACTAATGTATGAGTAAATATCAAATGAAGGTTTTTAAGAGAATATATTGAAATGGCTCAAATAAGCAAACTTTTGACGGGTAAGTAGGTTGGCTGAACAGATAATTTTAGATCAAGTATTCGGCTATTCGCTTTAAAATTGAATTGATTATAATTTATATATAGGTATTATAATATTATATGTATATAAGTTATAATATAACTTAGAGAAATATTCACAATAATCTTCACTGTTTGACCTTTCTAATATATTGAATAGAAGAAAAAGTTAAGTAAATAGAGTATTGGAATACCGTACAACGTATTGTATCTATAGTACTTTCATATTCAAACAAAATGCAAAAAGTTTTTATATCATCAGTACTCTAGATAGAATTAAATTAATCAAAAATGTTGTAATATAAATGAAAATTTGAAAAATAATAGTAAAAACTTAAAAATTATTTAATTGGATACTTCAATATGGATACATTGTCTTGCATTGTTATGACGATAGAGTTGGTCTTAATTTTTCTTTGCATGAAATTTTGAGGTCAGAAGAAAATTCAGAATAACAATTTAAACTACGTATTGGAGTGGAGACTGGAGGGGAACTTTAAATATACTTAATGCTCATTCAGTCATATTCAATGATACTAACTTATCAAGTATAGTTAGTACAATGGAACTCCCTTATAGTGAACTCCTGTATAGTGAATCACGCTGAATAGTAAAATCCGGTATAGCGAACTTACCTCTATAGTGAACATATTTAGGTTAGTCTACACAAATATTCGTAAGTTTTCTATGAATCCCTTATTCCTATTTAGTAAATTCTCTAAATTAGTTGTATTTCATGAAATAGCAGTTCTACCAGTCACAGTATAATTATTATTTTAAATTTATTATATTAACCCTAATGAATTTGACGTATGTTTTATAGGCATATCTTTTTTAAATTACTTTATATCTTTCATGTCATTTCTTTAAATTTACTGGCCTTTCTTGACCTTGTTCCTACATAAATACCAACTATATTTTTTAATTCAAAAGTGAAACATTTACGTATCGACGTAAATTATGAAATTAATTGTACCTTAGTAGCGTGTGGCAATGTAGAAATACAGAGTGGTTACCTAATTCGCAAGAATGTGTCCACGTTTTATGTAGTAGAGACAAATGCGCGAGCTGCGATTGGTTCACACTCCATCCAATAACAGCTCAGCTCACCAGTTGCCAATCTTTTATATAGCTATGTATTTATTTCTCCTTATATATTCAATATTTTTAGTTGAAATTTGGTACACATTAGTTTAGTACAAAAACTTACAACTTGTAAAAATACAGTAACGTTGGTTTATAAATAAGACATGTGTTTTTTTAACATAGAGTCAAACCTTCACGTTGTAACTTGTTTCTGACAAATAGTTAGTATCTTGTTGAAAAAACTGTTTTTTTTTTATATAGGTTGCCCTAATAGCCTAAAAATCAGAGGTTAGCTTACAAATGTTCGGACTAAATGTTTGGTTCGGAACAAATGTTTGGACCAAACTTTTCCAAATTGGGTTCGCTATACGGATGTTCGGAACCCAAAATCGACGAAGATTCGGGTTCGGAACCTAAAAAAAGGTTCGCGCACCCAGCTCTGCTGATATGTGTATATCAGGGGCGAGCAACACCCCAACCCTCCTGTCAGGTCATTAAAACCATCATGAAGAGTGCAGTAGCTACAACAAACTAACTATGTAGCTAGATTATCATTACGGCTTCATAGTAAATGATTTAAAAGGCAAATACCAAGTGAATGTCCATCCAGTAAACTTAAATGGTTATATAAAGTACAGATCTTGCAATAAAAGAAATAAATAAGCTCCCGTAAGCTCCAATTCAGCCCGTTTTGCCTCCGATTTGGTGTTCTTATTCATAAGAGTACTGAAACGGACCGAATAGGAGCCAAATATAGAAGTAAGAGTATACTTATCAGTTCTATTCTTATTCATTCATTTTACCTGTCTATTCCTTTCCGTTCATTCTTACCTGTCTATTCTTTTCCGTTAATTCTTACCTGTCTATTCTTTTCCGTTCATTCTCACCTGTCCTGTCTGACCTTGTCCTGGCCATGATGCCTTCCAGACCACCTCCAAATCTCCCCCAGTCTGCAGAATATGGGACATTTTGAATATTTTCTGTGCGAACAATCCTTAATTTCCTCCTATGTTTACATGTAGCTATTTTACAGAGAACAGAAGCCAAAATAGAAGATTTCTTGGAAAACAGTTTACCAGTTCCTGCAGTCTGGAATCTCCACATTGTCCAAACTTCCAAATGACATCACCCCCTCCATGGCTCCATCATTCTCACCCCATACCTCTGCCTGACCAGTCTGCAAACCAGTCTGAAAAGAAGATCTCCAGTCTGCAG
Organism: Caprella mutica; assembly: GCA_947561585.1. Taxonomy (NCBI): domain Eukaryota; kingdom Metazoa; phylum Arthropoda; class Malacostraca; order Amphipoda; family Caprellidae; genus Caprella; species Caprella mutica. The sequence continues at coordinate 562,430 of CANNZV010000100.1, forward strand.
AATATGGGATATTCTCTCTGAACAATTTTGAATTAATTCCTATATTTACATTAATTTAGCTACAAACACTTCTGAATTAATCCCTATATTTACATTAATCTTGCTACGAACAGAATAAGAGATCTCTACGAACAGTGTCGAACACTTTACCAAGTTTCTGCAGACTGGCAAGATCTCCTCAGACCCAGGATTTTTTGCAAAAATTGTGGTTTGGGCATAGTAAATAACATAGGAATTACATAGGACTTTGGCGCAGGATTAACCCACTAATCCTGCTGTACTTTTCAGACTGGTAGACTGCAAAAGATGCATGAAGTTGTGAAGTTCATCTGGCGACTGTTGATGCCTTGAAATTATTCTCCTGAATTATAATTTCTATGTTTACATGTAATTATTGGAGAGTATTTTGAGATTTTTGGCCATATTAGAGAGAAATTTGAAAATATTTGGAGACAAATTGTCCCAAAAGTTAAAAATCTGCCAGTCTGAAAAGTAGAGCAGGATTTGTGGATTAATCCTGACGCCTGCACCCAAGTCATATTTAATTCCTATGTTCCCATGTTATTTGCTGCACCCAAATCCCAATTTCTGTACAAAATTTAAATTCTGGGTCTGAGGAGACCATCTTTTCAGAGTTCAGACTGGAAAATCTGGAGACTGATGGTGCATGGTTTGCAGACTGGCTGCCTGATTCCTTCCAACTCCGGACAGTGGACACTCAAGGATGAAGTGCTCCAATGTCACCTCCTCTGCTGTAGCAAGTTCAAGTTAAGTTAAAATTTTCCAGAGAAGCTTTGGTTTCAGCTCTGATCTCTCAAAAATCCAAGTGTAGCAAGGAAGTCACCAGATTGGTGAGAAAATAGATCAAGGCCAGTCTGCAAAGCATGCACAATCAGTCTCCAGATTACCAGATATTTAATTTTTAGGGCAATTTGTCTTCAAGACTCCAGAGATTTTCAAATTTCTCTCCAAAATGGCCAAAAATCTCAAATTACTGTCCAATAATAACAGGTAAATTAAGGAATTAATTGGAAAATTGTCACCAGATAATTCAGAAGACTAATATTAAGGCCTCTATAGTTGACGGATAAACTTCACAACTTAATGCATCTTTTGCAGACTGGGATCAAGGTCGCCACATTTAAGATACTTTGAAGAAGAAATAGAATATCCTAGTAAAAATTCTACACTTGGAAACATCCTTAAGGGGACCGTCCGCGAAGAAATCTCAAAATTTTATCTTTTTTTTTATTGTGTAAATAGTTGTTTTATAACCTTCTTATAGTGTGTGCAAAATATCAGAAGTCTCGTATAACTTTAACCCCCTGGGGAGAGGGAGAAAGGGAAAAGTGGGCCGGGGGATAGGGAGTCAATATGTACTCTAAAAACCATCTCTCAGCCAATTATAATTCGTAATAATTAATTATCTCGCTATATCTGGTATCTAACCTACCACTATATAACGCCCACATCAATGAATGCAAAGAAAGATTGCTCAGTTATCCCTAAACCTTCGAAGTGGATGGATGCTGCGTGTCAGATCATCAAACTTTGAAAGGAAATTCCTACTAATTTTGAGATCTACAAATCTTGTAATTCAAAACCCCGCACATTTTTTTGGTTGAAGCTAGAGCATTGCGGTTTTTTTCATTCGATTCTCCTGGTAATTCTCTACAAAAGCTTGAGGATCGATTTTTGAATTTCGAAATACAATTTTTTTTTTTTAGAAATATAATTTTTTTTTTTTTTGAAAATTTTAGTTTTTTCACGAAAAATCAAATTTTTCGTAAACTAATTCGAAATTCAAAAATCGATCTTCAGGCTTTTGTAGAGAATCACCAGGAGAATCGAATGAAAAAAACCGCAAACCCGTAGCTACAAAAACTGTATTAGAAGTACATGTTTGAATACCCAGTTCGAAATTCGTTCGAAATTCGAATAACTTGTTTTCTATGCGTCTAATCGAAAAAATGCCACGAACAAAAACATAATATTATTCAATTTTATATTTAGGAACCAAGTTTCATAACCGTAGCTTCATTAATAAATTTGTTTACAAAATTTACGGACGGTCCCCTTAAGAAGGTCTCCTCAGACCCATGATTTTTTACAGAAATTGGAATTTGGGCGGAGCAAATAACATGAGAAAATAGGATTTGGGCACATGATTAATCCACAAATCCTGCTGTACTTTTCAGAGTGGTGAAATGACCTGAAATTTTTTTAAACGCCTGCCATTTAAAAACCATTGAATGTATAGGCTACCAAACATGCTTTTTATCAAGGAGTCCCTGGTAACATTTCCTGACAGAACCGCTGAAATTTATCCACCAGTTTTTGAAATATCTTGCCCTGAACAGACTGTATCAATTTCGGCGAAAAGAAGGAAGTCCGATTCAGGCAATAATTTTTGGATCTCGGATGTTACTGATAAACATGTCTGTGAATGAGCACCTTCAATGTAATTGAAGCATAGTAATTGAATATTGATTCATGTTTGATATTAAAAGTGGCTCTGAGACACTCAAATATTTTATAGTTAATATGCAATGAAATTGATATCAGGTTTCGATAAATTATGGATTTTATCTAACACGATTCAGAGCATTATGAATACATTTTGAGCGGAATTCAGTAATATAATAGATATTTAATTACTGGTGTTGTTTCGATAGATTTACGTTCATATCTGAATTATACAAAATTTTAGGTAGGTACCTATCTATTCTAAAACTGAATTCGATAATATAATAGATATCTAATTACTGGAGTAGTTTCGATATGCATTAAAGGTCCTCTCCAGGCTCCGGGAAAAAAATGAGTTTATTACATGATATAATAGAACTAAGGTCTACGATCATTATTCTGCAAACTACATACAATTTGGTTCAGTATATATTTTATAATTTGTTTTTAAAGTTTTTTAATACTCTGTGAGCAACAATTGAGCGAATCACTAATCTGATGCTCAAGAAGAAGATTGTACACTCTTTGTTTTGATTACAAATTCGAATTTTATAAACAAACCATGCGTTCTCGGCCTTTAGTTAAATTATTTTATATATTAATCGTTTCCTAAAGTATAGAAACGTTTCTATTATAATTTCATTCAATTTTATACCTTTACACGAATATTAAATGGATTTATTAAACCTAATACCTAGTTGACAATCAAAACAAATGGTGTACATTCTTTTTCTTCAGGCTGAAAATTTCTTAAATTAGTAAGTCGGAAGTAAAATAGGTTTTGTAGAGTTTTGATTTTAATAATCTTTAAAAGCATATAAAATTAAAAATACTCTACCAAATTCGATGCGGTTTGCAACAAAATGATAAGGAACGTTAGCCTCGTTAAATAAAGCAATAAAAATATTTGCTTGGAGGGGACCTTTAAACAATTTCTGATTAGAGAATAAACGATTCGGATTGGGGACTAGAGTGAAGATTTTTTGATACTGACGGTAGAAATAAATAAGACTTCTAAACGGTCAAATAATTTAGATACTTTCAGACTCAATTTCAGTTAGATATCTAATTTAAGTGTATTTCATATCTATTACTGGCATGCAATACCAGCGCAACGAATTAGACACAAACCGATATGGAATAGATTCGGACATGTTTGCTGGGTGAAAAAATATTTGATGGATGTTTGTGACATATTTGTTCTAGCAACAACATTTAAGGTTATTAAACAGATCTTGAAGGTGCTCATTCATAGACATGTTTGCCAGTAACATTCGAGATGCAAGAATTATTCTCTGAATCGAACTTCCATTTTTTTTCAGCTGAAACTGGTACACTAGTACCAGGGCAAGATATTTCAAAAACTGTTCGACAAATTTCAGAAAAACTGTCCTGAGATGTTGCCATGCAGGGACTCCTTGAAAAAATCATGTTTAACAATGGATACATGCAGTGGTATTTATATAACAGGCATTTTCATCCCTTCTTTGTTTTTGTACCACAACTGGTACAGTCTGTTCAGTTCAGGGCCAGTCTGCAAACCATGCACAATCAGTCTCCAGATTTTTAAATTTTTCTCCAAAATGGTCAAAAAATATCAAAATTCTCTCCACTATTACATGTAAACATAGGAATTAATTGGAAAATTGTCGCCGGATAATTCAGGAGACTAATTTCAAGGCCTCAATAGTCGCAAGATAAACTTCACAACTTCATGCATCTAATGCAGACTGGGTTCAGGGCACAATTTTTCAAAAAAACTGGTGGATAAATTTCAGCGAAACTGTCAGGAAATGTTACCAGGGACTCCTTCTCGATAGAAAAGCATGTTTGGTAACCGATACAAGCTGTGGTATTTAAATGGCAGGCGTTTAAAATGTTTTCTGGTCATTTCAGGTCTTTACCCCGTGTCCATCCTTATGCATCATGTGTGACGCTGCTGATGCATGTGTATCAGTATCACTTGCCACTTGGACTATCTACGAGTGATTTACTTGTCATTTACAGGTTTCTAAACTTATTTCACCCCTCATAAGTCGCCAGTATACCGGCGACTTTGTCCATACTTTGAAACATGGTGACAAAAATAAAAAAATAAATCAAATTATTCTTTATTTTAAATTATTTATAAAAGTATGATCAAGTCCGATGTTAAAACTTGAAACATGTTGAAAAACTAGTTTTTAAAATTATATTTAAACAGTTAAATATATGAATATATTAATTTATAGTGAGAAGGCTGGTTGAAGTAGTTAGTACTAGCGGGAAAGCCTTTACATCTAAGACGAGGAGAGTTGATACTAGGAAACGATTTAATTCTTATCAGTACGCCCTTGACCATCAAACCTATAACACCTCAGTAAACCGCCAGCCTTCTCCTTAAAACTTATAGTAATGTTACATCTTCGAATGCTGCTCTCTAAATTTTTGTTAGGTACTTGCAACTTCAAAAGACAGCACCAGGTGATGCTCTTTGGAATCTCTACACTTTCGAGTTTATTCAGGCGTTCATCCTAGGGATACTCAGTCGCACCATGCACCCTTTTGAGAAGTTCGCTTACCTAATGGAGGATATGAGAGGCTAGGTTACCCCTTTGACCATATAGGGGAGGATGGGGATGAGAGTGGGGATTGACTACTAATAACCAAGGAGATTTGATATCAGAGGTGAAGTTAAAGGCTTTCCAGCATATTTAAACTTTGCATTCATTTTTCTACTCTGAAAACTATCTAAATCCAAACTAATTAAGACCTTAATTAAAAATTTAAAAACTTTATAACATTTAAAATTTATTAAACTTCAACCTTCTTTTTTGCTAATTTACATCATTTCTTTCTCCAGTAGTTCACTGCCTTTTCATGGATCAGGACTTGGAGGGGAGATTGATGGGAGGATCGAGGGGCGAAATACTTTATAATTAGATTAGGGATATTTAAATTATTTCTGTACGGTTATAGGAGTTTGAAATTATATTAAGATTACTATCCTGTGTTTAATATCCTTAAACTTCTTCGGAAATGTTATACAGTTATTGACCCTATATCTAAATAGGAAAAGTATTTAAGGTTAACCTTTTCCATATGGCATCTTCGACGGGATTGATCCCGTCGAAGATGCCATATGGAAAAGGTCCATTCTCAATTTTCTTCTTTCTCGCACTCCCACTCTCTCTCTATACACTTTCACAGTCTCTAACCATTTACACTTGGTCCATTCACACATATCTTCATACATCATTTTCAACAATTCATTCTCACCATTCCTCACATGCTTCTCATAATTCAACTTAGCCTTCATATCTCTTGCTCTCATACTTGAAGACCCCACCTCATCCTGGAGAGTTACCAGAGGTGCATATGATGGGGCCCCCAACACACACCTCCATACAGCATTCTCACATTTTTGCAGTCTCACAATATCACTCACATTCCAACAAAACACACTACTTCCATACAACAAACTCGGCATTACTACACTCTTCCAATACGTCTTCCCAATCAGTACTCTGTTACACGACTTGTGTATAACAGAGTACGTCATGTTACTCATCCTTCTAGCTTTCATCATAACATTCTCCCTGTGCACTTTAAAAACATCCTTCCCACTTGACACTCTCACTCCTCTTATACTTCTAACATCCATCTTCCTATTAAACACAAGCACAATACATTTACTCTTGTTCACAGTCATTCCTATCTCTGCAGTCTTACTCACAAGCACATCAATCATTCTTTCAACCTCTCTCACACTATTCCCAAAAATCACACCATCATCCGCAAAGAACAAAGCTGGCACATACACACACTCGTTCTTAAAACCTAAACCACTCCTTTGCAAACCACTAATTATCTCATTCACTGCCATTGCAAATAACTGGGGTGAGCAAGTACACCCCTGCCTAATACCATTCCACACATTCATTCTTCCCATTTTCTCTCCATTCACACTAAACTCAGTACTATCATTCTCATACACTCTCGCAAATACATCAATCATTCTGGGATCACACTTACACCTTTTCATACATTCAATCAGACTTCCTCTCCTAATACTATCAAACGCCTTAGCAAAATCCACAAACACAGCAATCAGTTCCTTCTTATCCCTCCTACATGATTCTATCACATAACTCAGCATAAATAAATTATCCTCTATCCTTCTCCCACTCGTAAAACCAATCTGCAACTCATTCATCAGCCCATTCACTCTCACATGCTCAATCAACTTCTCTTTCATTACACTCATGAAAATCTTATACTCAACATTCAACAAGGCAATTGGTCTCAAATCTTTCACACTAGGTTTATTTACTTTCGGAATCATACAAGTCTTTGACACACTCCATTCATTCACAGGCACACCACTATCTAAGTATAATCTAACACACTGTTAAAATACCTACACATTTCATCCATACATCTTTCACTCTCTATCATCCACTTAAACACACTTTTGGTTTAATACCATCTATTCCAGGTTGCTTTCCAACTTTCATTCTCTTTAACGCTTTCCTGACATCCACACTGCTCACCACTACCTCATCCATCCTTCTCCTAATTACATCTTCCACTCTTTCTCTTGTCATACTATAATGCTCTATAAGATTCAAAGGCACATCCACTCTAATATTTACCACTCTAAACACTCCTCTACCATGCTCCAAAACATTCTCATACACCACATTTACCCTATCTTCATCTCTATAGTCACCCTGCACATACTGTTCTCTAGTCCTGTCATTCCATACCTCTATCACATCATTATCATGCATCTGGTAAATTTGTTTCCAAAAATTACACATCTTATTCTTCAAATCCTCCGCATTCATCTCATTCCCAGTTTTCCCACTTTCATCATAAACTTTCACAACACCATTCTTTCTCACTCCTCTCAGTACACTAATGTTGTGCCACATTTTCCTACCAGAGTCTCTATTGCCTCTTATCTCATCCGTCTTGTTTCTTTCATACTCTCTCTCACCATATCTGCAACTTTCCTATTTTGTTCCCTATACCTTACCCATGCCTCATTCCTTTCTGCACCTTCCTGTAGATTCCTTCTAACTCTGTTCAACTGCTTATGCACACCTACTTCTCTTCTTATCTCCTCATTCATCCACACACTTTCCCATTCATTCACATTCAAATTACCTCTAATAACTCTGGTTCTCTTCAACACTTCCTCACACACTTCAGTCACAGCCTCATGAAACACACAGTCCTGTTCACCCACATTCACTCTTGCTAGTCTATCTTCCATCCCTTGCAAAAATCTCTCTTTCATATCATCCTTCAAAGTTCACTCTATAGTACTCTATATTTTTCTGCATCACCTCTTCACTACCCTTCATACCAATTTTAAAATCAATTCTAATCATGCAATGATCTGACAAATCAATTAATTTCTTCCTTTCATCTATATCCATCTTCACAAAATCCTCATACAAAAATCCATTCACCAAAACAAAATCAATCACACTCTTATGCATACCCTCTTCTCTAGTAATCTCACCTCTACATGCCTCATCCAAATTTAACATAATAAGTCTACATTCATCCATCAAATTTAATAACTTCTCTCCATTCCTATTTAATTCTTGCTGACCTAAAAACCTATATGTGCATTCATATCACCCAGAACCATTAACTTCCCTTCATACTCTTCCACAAAACGTTTACGCTCACTTCACTTAGTTGAGTATAAGGGTACGGTTACTATGGATGCGTATTCAAGCAATTTTTCGCACTGACGACATCTGATGAAATCGGATGAAAATCAAATTCATGCTTTCCAATGGGAGTGGTTACAGTGGCAGCGATTTAGTCGTCAGAATACGTACGAAGTCGTCAGACTAACTTCAGCGTTCAAATGAGTTTGATTTTTTCATGCGACTTGCGACAACTTTCGGTAATTTTTGTGTATATTTCTCTTTCTTTTGATTTCTATTACTGTTTATCCATGCATTTTGGAAATATATTATTTGATACTAGGTATCAGAAAAAATACAGATATTATTTAATTATATAAAATTAATTTAATTATAATATAATAATATATAAAGGCTTGAATTAGTTGTTACTTTTACAATTTTTATTTTTAATGAAATGGATTATCTTTCAATAATTATATTACATAAAAAATATTCTCATCATTTCTCTATTTAGGTATTTCAAAATTGTGTGTAGTGAAATTGAGAATAATAATCAAATTAGCGTTGCGTCTATTATTTCAGAGGAACATATGTATTAATTCCTCCAGAACATTATATCAAATAAACACAGTTAAGACCCCAATATTAATGGGGCAGAAACACACTGACGATCAGAAATCGCGTACAGTGTAACCACCTCGCACTGACGATCAGTTCTGACGATATCGTCAGTGCGAAAAATCGCTCGAATACGCATGCATAGTAACCGTACCCTAATGCGGAAAAAATTGCGTGAACGCTCACGCTACTGTCCAAAGCCCAAAATGAGGGGAACAAAGGAATTTGAATGCATACTCACGTGTCACTTAACTGACTAATATATATAAAAAATATTATTGTTTGCATTCGTTTTTCCGAAAATAAATTCAAGCTACAAAAATCAGCTATACCAAGTCTTATTATGAGGTTATTTAAACTCAACGTTGAAGGTTTTATCAGGTTTCAAGCTTTCGAATAGAAAGATTTCTTTGAAAAGATTCAAACTCAACGGGAAATCCATAATATTAGAGGTTATTTAAACTCTGCGTTGAAGGTTTTTTTCAGATATCAAGCTTTCGAATAGAAAGATTTCTATTCTTCATCAGGAGAAGGGTGGAAAAACCTGGACTTGACAATGAATTTTATGACCAATGGTTGTATGTATCTGAATGGTCTTGGCGAGTTTCCTATGTTGGTCACAAAATTCATTGGCAGTCCGAAGTAAATCACTCCCGTGGAGGCGGATTTGATTGAAAAGATTCAAACTCAACGGGAAATCCATAATATTAGAGGTTATTTAAACTCTGCGTTGAAGGTTTTTTTCAGATATCAAGCTTTCGAATAGAAAGAATTCTATTCATCATCAGGAGAAGGGTGGAAAAACCTGGACCTGACAATGAATTTTATGACCAATGGTTGTATGTATCTGAATGGTCTTGGGAGAGTTTCCTATGTTGGTCACAAAATTCATTGGCAGTCCGAAGTAAATCACTCCGTCAGGTCCAGGTTTTTCCACCCTTCTCCTGATGATGAATAGAAATCTTTCTATTCGAAAGCTTGATATCTGAAAAAAACCTTCAACGCAGAGTTTAAGTAACCTCTAATAGAAAGATTTCTATTCATCATCAGGAGAAAGGTGGAAAACCTCAACCTGACAATGAATTTTATGACCAATGGTTGTGTGTTGGATACCGTCTTTCTATTTCAGCTATCTATCTTTTTGTTTATTATTATTAATTAATCTATTAAAATCGAAATATGAAACCAAAATTTGAAAATTTGATACTACCTATAGCTACTGTTGATAAAATTCATTCTCTAGAAAAATTCTACTTTCTTTATATTTGTAACAAGCTATAGAGGAGCGATAAAAAAACGGTCAACCTCTATAACTATATGTCTAGTTCTTTTTGTTCATTTTTATGCACCTTATTATTATTATTTTATTATATATATATTTCTATTATTATTAATACTATAGTTTCTATGTGTGTCCTCGATTCCATGTGTGTTCTCTATTTGTATGCATTACTTATTCTTATGTGTGTCCCATTCATTCTATGTGTCTTGTTGTTTATATGTGTCCTCTTGGTCCTATGTGTCCTCTTGGTCGTATGTGTCCTCCAGATCCTATGTGTCCTCTTGGTCCTATGTGTAAATAACCTCATAATAATATGGATTTCCCGTTGAGTTTGAATCTTTTCCATCAAATATACCAAGTCTACAAATGGCCACCGGCTACCACAGGTTTGAAAAATGTAAGCACATCTCTATATATAATCACATTGAGAATCAATCCAACAATCTTAAACAAATACCTATAGCTTATGACAATGAAAGAAGACGAAGAGATTGATGATGAATTTCCAAGCATTATTGAAGCAAGCCATATTGACGCAACTATTTACCCAGTAAACATAACAATGTTGGGCTGACGTTGGCCCAATTCAGAATGAAACTCTGGGCCAACGTTGTCGTGCCTGTTTCCTTGTATTGGGCCAGCAAAGGCCCGACGTTGGCCCGCCTCACGGATGTCCACCGGCTCAGAACAGTACCTATTTGAAGATAAGATATAAACCCAACTAATAATGATTAATATATGAAGCTTGAATTTAACTACCTATCTAGGATATTTTAACTATTTTATTATTCTAAAAGGATTCTTCTAATTTCTTTACTATTTAAAGAAGGCTAAATAAACGAAAGGGAATGGTTTTATTTTAATATTTATAACTGACTACCCAACAAACATATGAATGTCGATTCGATGCCGTTTGCTGTCGAATTCGTAGCGCTAACGGTGGGTATCGACTTAGCAACCATTTCGACTCATAGTAGATATCGGAATGTCTGTTTCTAAATGATATCTGGATTTACACTTCGGGTAGAAACACAAAAACCGATACATGGTTCTAACAGCATCATCTTGACGTTGTCATGTCTATTTCCAAACTATATCTGAATTTATACTTCGATCAGAACTGCGAAAACAGATACGTAGTTTTAAAAAATCGTTTCAAATTTGGAAATTCATTATCTTATCTTCCTGTTTTATAATACGAATAGAAATGTAGGAATTATTTCTATTCAATTGGATTGTACCTTTCTATATAACGTACGTAGTGCTCCCTTTAAACTATACCCAATAATTAATACGCTTATAGGGGACTACGGCAGTTGTAAAGGTCCCAACAAACATCAATGTATCTATTCGATGTCTAAACGACTCTGTATAACCTCTCTTCCGACATCGAATACCAGTAACAAATTAGACATGGTGACATCAAGTAGACATCAATCCGATATCCGTTTGCACCGCTAAACCGCATCATATCAAGTATATTTGGCATCGAAGCGATACCGTTATAACAGCGTTGAATAGAAAGATGAATTACGACATCTAACATACATAGGGATTCTGCATCAATCAGACGCATAATTATATATCTAATATGCTTCGAAACGATATCCACTTGCATCCAAAAAATAAAGAAATTAAAATTGAAAACTCTTACTTCATTGATATAACGTAGGTACTGTACATTAAGATGCATATCAATTAGATTAATGTTATGTGTAAATTAAATGGGAAGAAATGAAGTGATGTGTCCGGGTATCGTTCGTGGGCCCATCCGTCATCGTGCCTGTACCTCCTCCGTCACATTGCCACCGTGGATGCATTTGATTAAAAAAAAATTTTGATATTAAACGACCCGGAGATACTTTAAGATATTTTAAAGTGAATATAACAATATAGGCAAGCACCGCTTTTATATCCAAAATCACAACATATTCTTACCACAAATAGTAATGAGTTGGTCAAATTTTTATATAATTGTAACTCCTTAAAAATTTCGTTCTCTATGAGTTCAAATTAAAGAAAATGTTTTGAGGCCACGACTTAGAATACAGATGAAAGCTCTGTGATGCATTAATTAAAATTAATAGATAATTCGATTTTTATTATTATTGTGTTTCATTGAACAAACAGGAATTTCGTGCTCTGTGAAATATTTCTAGCAGTAGGGTATATGTTCCAAGTTATTAATAGGGTCTATATTTTCGAACACGTGATAAAGCGCTGGAAGGTACATCCGTCATTCTTAAGTCCGAAGGGCATGTAGAGATATTCGTATAAACCGAATGGGGTTGTTATGGCTGTCTTTGGGATGTCTTTAGGTGATACGGGTATTTGAAGATATGCACGTTGAAGGTCGAGTTTAGAGAATATCTTTTTGTTGAAAAGAGACATCGTTAGGGATCGAAAGTGGAACAACAAAAACCAATCAAGTGATTTTTCGATGGCCAGTGCATTTATTGTTATGAATCTATTCTAAACTGCTTATTGTAAATAAGCCCCGAGGGGTTCCTGAAGCTGTCTTTAATGAATATAAGAGGAGTGGGGTGGCGTCCCTTGGGAACCAAAATTGTTGTAATTTGAATTATGTATTGTCTATTTTATGTTTACCATTTGTATCGTGTTTTTAACTCTCCATGCAGTTTTAGAGGATAGCGCTAGGGTTATGCTCCACAATTACGTACGAGTTCTTAGATTTTGTGTTAGGTAGGCTCGTAGACTTCATTTACTATTACCTCTTCAATTCTCTCTTCCATCCTTGAGTGCAGGGTGCTTGTGACTATTTTTGTCACATTCCTCGGTAAGTGACAGCATTCACGGAGTAGCTTTTCAGCATTCATGAGCGTCGTGACTTCGTCCATGGAGCCACTTTCCTTTCTCACTGCTTCTTCCAGTCCCTTGTATTTCATTTCCTTTTGACGTCAGCGACATAACTTCTGGTTCCGAAGCAGACGTTAAAGCTCTACTAAACGTAAATAATTAAAAGTTGATGGGCTATTTAACATGTTTCATTTTAGAGTAAATTCTGTGTTTTCAGACGGTTCCACATTTTTCGAATATGTAAGAAATAAATATAATAATTATCATTATTCAATTCTTACTAAAATTGGCATCCATGATACCAGTACGTAAAATACAAGTTTAGAAATAAAATTTATTACATAAATAATTTTTCCACATAAAATTAGGAGCTCCATATCCGATAACTTGAGCTTTCACCATAGTGCCAAAAGCTGTTCAAATGAGACGATTAAAATCCAGTATAGATAATTAAACTTAAAATGGTAATCGGACTCAATAAATCTATATTTAATCATTATTTAACTTTCACTTCAATTGGTTTCATACCTTCAGCTATTTTGTTACTAATTAAATAGTAGTTAAATAATAATTATTATATTTTCCTTTATCACGTTGTTGCAACCCGATTATTGCATAATTAATTAACAACAACTAATTATTGATAATCAATTACAACCACTACAGTAATTTGCTGATTAAAATATAACGCAATTGAATTCAAAGGTATTTCTAAACTTATGGCAACACTCTAGAAACATACGCGCTAAATACAATTAGGCCTACCCTTTGTTTAGTTTCCGCCTAAAGATTTTAAGGATAATTTTTACCGGTTAAACGACATTAACGAGTCTGATACAACAGAGTGAAGAGTGCCGATACAGTGCTAGTGTTTGTGAACTAAAATTAGATTATAAACTCTCACCAATTATTAATATTAATATAATACCTTTATTGCAGACATAACACCTTCCAATTTATATACAACTTACTAATTACAAAGAAATAAACACTATTTCTGAAAAACAGTAAATATCAACAGCCTAGGATTAACTCCAAACCAATCCCCCAAATCTTCTTAGCTAAAGAAACATTGGGTAAATATATAACTAATAATTATTCCCTCAAGTTATTTGTATAATATTATTCTTAATAATGCCATATTTATTATACTGAATTGCCATATTAGCTAGTGCCATAAATATACTGATATTTATATGATTTATTAGCTAATTAGCTCCAATTAACATTATTAATATAGTTAACTATAATAACAAACTATTATTAGAATTATTATCCTTATTCACAATCAGAATTACGTTGTTCCCATTTTGGAAAAGTCAGTACACACCCCAGACTCTTCTTACATCCTGTTTTCCAGGTTTGAAAACATGACCAACCGTCAACATTTGACCAAACTGCCTAAGTTGGGATAACTTCTGACAGTATTAAAAAATGTATAACATTTGTTAATACTATTCTTCTAATTCAATGCATATTTAATATATTACAATTAAGTTTTACACAACATATTTCAATTTCAGGATTAGGAATTTAATTATTTATTATAATAATTAAAAGGCCATTTGACGAGTAACATTTTGCTCAATTCTCAATTATTGTAATATTAAGTACAAACTATTTTTAATGCTTCTACATTTGCCAAAGTAATTTACTTCTCATATTAAATTAACTACAATTATTATTAACTATTTATTATGAACATAAAAAATGCCAAATAATAATTCAACTCAACCTAATTAATAAACATTAGAAATAAATATTCATAATTTAACTCATTGAGATTAGTATTAATTATTGCTATTTCACTGGCATAAATCTTAATTCACAATAATTGGTAATTTAGTAAATTATTTCAATTGATTATAATGTAAAGAATAATTTTTTCTTTTTATTTTTTATTGTTATTTTGGCAAATTGTTGAAGGAAATTTAAGTCCAAATTTCTTACTGGATTTATTATTCCAGGGTCCCAGTCATTCCCAGTCTAGAGAGACGCATATCCCAGTTATTCCCAGTCTAGAGAGACGCATATCCCAGTCTACGGAGCCAGTCAATTCCAAGTCTACGCTAGTCTAGAGAGACCAGCACATTCTAGTCTACGGAAACACGACTTAACCTACGGAGAACTCACAAAGCTACGGATACTTCAAGTTCCAATTTCCAACCCTAACATACGGACGCAGCAAACACTAATCTTGACTACATAGCGATAACAGATTGTTACGCACGAAGGAAGTACCAAAGATTATCACTGCAGCGATACCTCACTCGAGAACTACTCGAACCAAAACTACGGAC
This sequence comes from Caprella mutica, assembly GCA_947561585.1. NCBI lineage: Eukaryota > Metazoa > Arthropoda > Malacostraca > Amphipoda > Caprellidae > Caprella > Caprella mutica. The sequence continues at coordinate 577,564 of CANNZV010000100.1, forward strand.
CAATCTGACTCAAGACATAAGCTGAGTACACAATAGGAATAAATAGATAAAAATTTACTCTTGTTTGATTGTCACATTTATTAATTCATCATTTAATTATGTATTAATTAGAACTGGAAAATAAGATGATAGGCTATATCTAGATAAATAATATTCAAGTAAGATAAGTGACTAGCTTTGAAGTGGATATAATAAAACACTTTCTAAGACTAGAGAAACACATTGGAAAAATCTTACAACGTGTTCGAAAATATAGACCCTATAAATTAATAACTTGGAACATATACCTTACTGCTAAAAATATTTCACAGAGCACAAAATTCCTGTTTGTTCAATGAAACACAATAATTATAAAAATCTAATTATCTATTAATTTCTTCTAAGTCGTGGCCTCAAAACATTTTCTTTAATTTGAACTCAGAAGGAACGAAAATTTTAAGGAGTTACAATTATATAAAAATTTGACCAACTCTTCACTATTTGTAATAAGAATAAGTTGTGATTTTGGTTAAAAAAGCGGTGCTTGTCTGTATTGTTCTATTCAATTTGAAATATCTTTAAGTATCTCCGGGTCGTTTAATATCAAAATTTTTTTTAGTCTAATACATTCACGGTGGCAATGTGACAGAGGTACAGGCACGAGGACGGAGGGGCCCACGATCGTTACCAGGACACATCACTTCATTTCTTCCCATTTAATTTACACATAACAATATGTAACAATAATCAAATTGATATGCATCTAAACGTACAGTACGTTATATCAATGAAGTAAGAGTTTTCAATTTTAATTAATTTATTTATTGGATGCAAGTGGATATAGTTTCGAAGCATATTAGATATATAATTAGTCGTTTGTTCGATGTAGAATCCCTATGTATGTTAGATGTCGTAATTTATCTTTCTATTCAACGCTGTTAAAACGGTATCGCTTCGATGCCAAATATACTCGATATGATGCGGTTTAGCGGTGCAAACGGATATCGGATTGATGTCTACTTGATGTCACCATGTCTAATTTGTTACTGGTATTTTCGATGTCGGAAGAGAGGTTATACAGAGTCGTTTAGACATCGAATAGATACATTCATGTTTGCTGGGTAGGTACTATCATGGAAAAGTGTATCCGTCAGCTGTTGTAGTATGCTATTTTAGCATTTTTGACCTTTCTTATTTTTTGCATGTGGCATTATAGAGAGTATTCCTCCGCGTTCAAAAATCCCCCAATAAGGAGGAGCCTATTGCTGGGGTAAAATGCTAGGGTAATTGGGTGAAATGGGGGATTAGATATGTGTATCTAGAGGAGGGACGGGGGGGGGGGGGGTGATTTATACTTATTTCTGACAAGTGATTAGATATTATTTTTGTATTATTTAAATTAAAGTATAAACATATAGTTTCATTGGTATCATCCATGCAATATTGATTTTGTAATGAATACATGTATTTTTTTATAATTTGAAATGAATAATCATAATTTTGAAATTTTCCATTCAATTGACCTTGGTATATATTTCATACGATTTACTCTTGTATGTTTTTTATGCAATTAACTTTCGACCAATTGTCATTCTAATATTGAAACTAATAACTATTCGAATTTGAGGTAAAAGTAGATTTCTAGCTTTATTAAATCTCATTAATTCCAAAAATATTATTTATGACAACCATTGACACAAGAACATTAAACTAATCCTCTTCAGATATGATTTTAAATAACTTCGCTTCTTTTACACTTTTGAATTATTTGTTCTCCTATAGGCTATATTATTAAAACTATAATACACGTTTTCAACATTGTGGTAAATGTCTATAGTTTTTCTTTTAGTTTTGTTAAATCTTATTCCACGAATTTTTATATTATAATCATTCACACAAGAGCATTTAATCGTCTAAAGATATGATTTTTAATAGCTTCGCATTTTTTTCACATTTATATAATTTGCTGGACGGGCTATAACCTGTCTCGGTTATAAATTATAATCCGGAGATTTTTTGCATTCAGAATTTCAATAAATTACTAGTGATGACTAATTTCGTCGATAAGACAGGTTTCTCGTCTTTTTCAAAGTCCTTTGTGTGCATAATTTTTTTTAATTCATTCAATATATTGGCCAAATGACGAAGTTATTAAAATTTGTGTTTTTAAAATGATAATAATTTATCTTACGTCTGAATTTAATGACAACAATCATTAAGTTGCTGACAAGCGTTTTTCTCTATTTTCATCTACTTATAAGTAATAACCTATACGGCTATACTGATACTTTCTATCTTTTATTGAAGTTATTTAGTTGAAAAATTATTTTAGGCTAAAGAATAAAATATAGCTATGACTAAGTTGTAATTTAATCTATTTAGTTTAGATTTTAAATGCAGTTATTTGATTGATTTTTTCATCATCAAGTGAACCGATTCTTTTCAGTTTAAAATTTTTATATATTAAATGCATGCACGACCAATTAACATTCAGTGATATAGTGAACTAAAAATAACTGAAGTGATCATTATTTTTCTTCTCAATAAATGCCACATCGCCAACGTTGACAATAAAATAAGTTACAAATTTCTATGAGATGAACCAAAAGAAAGTTCTCCAAGAAAAGAACTAATGTAGCTACCTATTGCAGTTTTGGTGCTTAATTTGTGACATCGGAGTGAAACTGGGATTCATGACAACTGTCAACTAAGGCTTTCAACTTGCAAGTTCTATCTCTATCATACAATATTAGTTTTTTACCTAAAAAATAAGATAGATAAAGAATCAATAATAGAAAATGGATAATTATTTTATATATATAAAAAATAGTGTTATACAAAAGTTAAAGATAACAATTAAATTAGGTAAAAATTTAAAAACTACTACACGACTAAATACACTTGCAGGTTATTTATAAAATAAAAACTACCCGATACAATTCTTACTAAAATTAAGGATTTCTGATTAGTACTAGTTTACATGAAGTATCAATCTTAGAACAATTTTTAAAAGCTTAGGGTTGAATGATTAACATGAACTTACAATATACAATAAATTCTATATTTACCTAAGATTAAATTTTTTCAAACGCATAGCAATAAATAAAATACATAAATTAGTTCGGTATTTTATGCACTTCCTTTTCACGGAGAAATGTCGTTGAAAATCTAAAAGTAATAAGCATGAATAAATGGAGATCACAGGGAATGATGAGAACTCCACTGATAGTGATTAGTACTTCACTGATGGGAACTTCACTGATGAGAACTGTCCTGATGAGAACTGCAGTGGTGCGAAGTTATTTGAATCTGAAAATGTTTACAAACAAATTGATTAAATAATCTCTGATATTGACTTAGAATTAGGCTACAAATAATTATTAACATGATAAAACAAATTGAATAAATTTAATTTAATCTCATACTAGGGGTTTAACGTCGTGCTCCAGTCATATCGTGACTATTTCGATGACGAAAAAGGAAATTAAATACAAGGGACTAGAAGAAGCAGTCAGAAAGGAAAGTGACTCCATGAACAAAGGCACTTACCACCGTTGGTGACAAGCTCATGGATGCAGAAAAGCTACTCCGCGAATGCAGTCACTTACCAAGGAATGTGACGAAACGGGACGCAAGCACCGGTGGCTGCACTCACGGATGGAAAAGGAAAATGAAGAGGTGATAGTAAATGAAGCCTACGAGCCTACCTAACACAAAAATCTAAGACCTCGTAGTTGAAGAGCATAACCCTAGCGCTATCCTCCAAAATCCTGAACAATGTGTATTCGAAGCACATTTGGTTATGTTAAAAGTATCCACATTCGAGTGGCAAGGAAGAAGCAAGATTTGATAGAAAACAAGATTAATGGAAAGTAGAACACAGATAGATTAAAATCCTTACTGTGATCAGAGTGTGTTTTGAATTTTAAAAATCAAACCTACAAAATATTTCACCAAAGGACTGAAAAGAGTGACACCTCGATTTAATATTTTTAATTTTTTCTTTATGTTGATGAATTAAGAGGTTATACCGCGAACGATGGAAAGAAAAGGATAATGTAAAATGAGTGAAGAAAAGACAACAAAGCTATTTTTGGAAATTGCAAGATAAGGTTGAATAGATGTTTAGCATTAGAAACGTGGTTTTATAGAAAAGCTACATTTATCTTCTATTACTCGAGACTAACTGTTAGATAAAGTCTAATTCCAATCCGTAGAATACTTACTCCAATTAATGCTACAAAGGACTATATTACAAACTAATTGGAAAAAAGTCGAATTAATTTAAACGAAACTAAGGAACTCTACAAAAGAGATAATTGAATTTTACTAATTTCTCGTAATTAAATATTGGTCTTTTTTTTTAATAAGATTATAGCTTTATGGAAACAGAAATTGTACTGAAAAAGGGTAATACATATTCGCTTCAAAAATGGAAGAAAGTATTTAATTTTATTCGATTTGTTGTCAAAGGAGATGCAAAGAACGAAACTGTAAAATAGAAAAAATGAAAGTCAGTAAGTTGAAAATACTGAACAATGTCACTAAACTACTTAATTTTTATTTAAATGTTCAAATATGAATGTCACAAGGACTATTGAAATATTGTAGAAACTCTCATTTTAGCGGCAAGTTACATGTTGAAGTAATCTAGGATATTGTATAAATTAAGCCATTCGTATTATCAGTAAATTTTAAGAGTTTAAACGTTTTTTTTAGTTTGATGATTTAATGAGTCAAGAATTCTAAACTAGGCTATAAACAAAAAGCTACAGTTAAAAAAATTAGTCGATATAACTATAATGAACTATTTCCTTTAGAACGACCATTAAACTCTCTCAATAGATGTTAGAAAAATTGTATACAAGTAACTAGATAAGAGTTTAATTAATTATTACCAGTACTCTGAATATTTACAAATTTCAATACTAGCAAAATAAATAACCGTGTATCACCATGGAGTGGATAGGAACAGTCAGTATTTAAGAATTCAGTATTACAGAAGCTACAGAAACCATAAGTTGTGTATTTACAATTACCAATTGTAAAGTATTTGAACGAAATAATTTACAATTGCCAATCAATTTAATTGGAAGTTTTTAGGCCATATCGCTGATATTGAAAAGAAATTGAATATATAAGGGGCTTGAAGTATCAGTTAGAAAGGAAAGAGACTCCATGAAAGAATAACCTACCACCAGTCGGAGACAACGCTCATGGATGCAAAAAATAATCCATGACTGCAGTCACTTACCGAGGAATGGGACGAAAAGAGTCACCAACACGCTTGGCAGCACTCACAGATGAAAAAGGAAAATGAAGAGGTGATAAATGAAGCCTACCGGACACAAAAAAAAAAACAAAGTTATCATCAGAAACTACAATTAGCCACAAAAATGATAAGCCAGAAGCTGTTGTGCCCTTCTCTTATATTCACCTCAACAGATTGAGGATACAGCCACTGGGGGCTCTGCAATTAGCCTACTATATCATATCTTTAAACAATTTTCATACATTTTTTAAATTATATATTTATGAAACACAACTGATACGAATAACTTTGCTAATTCTATCAGTTATCACTGAACTAATAGAAATTTGTCCTTACCAATTAAGAAAAGGGAGATTTGCACTTCTGTCGTTTGTTTCTTCCGCTTTCTTGTGAGGAGAAGTGATCTGGTCATAGGTAGTGGTCTTTAGAGTTCCACCTAGCGAATGCTCGCTCTCCCCATTGAACTGGAAACAAATTTTAATAATATAAATTAGTATATAAGTTATTGTTATTGAATAGGTTTGATGCGAATATAATGGTTTCGAGATTTCGTTAATCGGAAAATAAATAGAAAAGACCTTAATATAGATCTACGGATCTAGAGAATCTAGTAATCGCGGAAGTAAGAGGAAAATGAACAAACAGGGTGGGTGCAAAAACATATGGCAAATTATATTAATAAACAATCTAAGACTACATTGTTATCCCTATCTAGTGCTATTCTACAAAACAGTGAATTTCAATGGAACAAAAAGGGAAAAAAACTTGGTCATCATCCAATTTGCAACTGTTCGCATCGAAAAATTCTCTGCCTCTTTCTTCAATTCCTGACTGTTACATAGTGTCATTCGTTGAAAACTCTCATAAATGCAAAATGAATATCTTACATATTTACTATTATGAATTTAAGATAGTGTTTTTTAGTATAAAGTTATTAATAAATAATCTCTTAATTTAAGTAGGGGTTTAACGTTTTCTATGGAACCAAAGGCCATATCGCTGACAATGAAATTAAATACAAGGGACTGGAAGAAGCAGTCTGAAAGGAAAGTGGCTTCAAGAACAAAGTCACCTACCACCGTCGGTGACAATGCTCATGAATACAAAAGAGTTACTCCGATAATGCATTCACTTAAAAAGAATAATAAAGGACCCAATTTAAGGTCCGGAGACTGCACTCACGGATGGAAGATTAAAATGAAAAGGGGATAGTAAATTAAGCTTACAAGCCTAACAAACCCAAAAGTCGAAGATCTTGTAGTTTGAAAGCATAAACCTTGTGCTACCATCTAAAACTGCAAGTGGCATAAAAAGATAAACATAATAAGAATGAAAAAAGACAATTATTAATCCAAATTACAACAGTTCGAGGCCAAATGGAACCCCCTTCTATTAAATCCACCACAAACGGCTTCATGATAGGGTCACGCAGGTAAATTGCGGCCCACTTACTAACTGCGGCCTCTAACAACTGAAAAATCATAGCTTCAAAACACACGTCAAAACTTAAATTAATAAGTTATAGCATTCACTGTGCTTCTTTTGATAGCTATGCAAAATTTTAATGTAATTTCGATTCAAAATGTTTTAGAGACTCTATGGAGAGGGCTGCAATTAAAAGGCTGCAATTTACTTGCGTGATCCAAGAGCTCATGCAGACTTATAAATTCTTTGCTACCACGAAAGAAAGAAATTTCTTAAGAGTAACCTGCACAAAATAAAAACGAGAATTTGGTATTAGAATTACAAGCTAAAAATTACGGGAATATAGATTAGGTGAATATACGTAATTACATTTACCGTTTAACATTAACCTTGAGCATCCAGCTGTTTAGAAAATTAACAGTTTTTAACAGTGCATGAATATTGTTATATCTATAGGTATTGTGAGACTAAAACTTGAAAAATATTATTAAATTTAAAGGTATTTATAAATACAGAAAGAACAGTTTAAACAAAAAGTATATACCTACTACAGTCTACATTATAGAAGTATTGACGTAAACCGGCGGCTATTTACGTATGGAAGAATCATATGCATAATAAAACAATTAATAAAGTACCTATATACCTACCTAAACTCTAGGAATCTAGAGGCTAACATAAAAAATAAAATGTGGTTAAAAGCTACAGCTCTATGTGTTTTTTTCTTCTTTCTATTCCATGTCTACAGATCGTATTCAAAGGAATTAAGGCACAATAATATAAAGTAGAATTCCTTATTTTTTTAAATTAAATAGTTTAATTACTGTGTGGGTACCGCTTTATGACTCTAGTACAGAGTAATGTAAAGAAGTGCATAAAATCTAATTTTGCTATTTCGTAAATTGTTCCAAATCTCGACATTTTGCAGGTTTGGATACTTATAAAAAAAATTGTTCCACTAACTATAGAAAAAAAATTCTGAAGTTCGGTATTATTTCAAAGTCCAGGAGTAAAGATAAAAAAGTTTTGAAAGCACACATTTTGGTAATAAATTGCAAATTCCATCAGCAATTTCAAGAAAATCTGTGAAATATTGATACATTTATAATTCGAAATGATCTCAAGAACAGAAACACTTGATATTGAGCTGGACTTCGTCTCAGCTATCAGCAAAAAGCAAAAAATCTACTGGTAAAAATATTTAGAGTTCATATCCAAGAAAAAAAAAAACTAGCTCAGAAATCTGATCAATCTTTCGAACATCTCAATTTCAAGGATTAAGCTATCTAAAAATGGTAGCATTAACAATTTTTCACAGAGCTAAAAAATATAGCTTAAAATTTTGAATCTAGAACTTAGAAAATAAAAGAAGCGAAAAAAATTAATTTACAAATGTATATAAGTAAAAGATATAGTTCCATATGAGCATGACAATAAAAAATAGAGTCCTCAGCTAGAAAGACTGAAGAATAACTTATCCAGGCTAAGTGAAATTAGTATCTAAAGAAAGACTAATTTTCGATCTGCCTAAAACACAAGTTTTTAAATAGAGAGAGTGAAATTTGAAGACTTTTCACCATGACGGCTGAAGACGAAATGTCCCGCACTGCATTAAAAAGAATAGAAATTTCTTACATGCGGGGGTAAAAGGAGAATTTGGGGTAGCGTACGATAATCCGTGGTACAGTGGGAACTAGATTATTCATGCGCGCCTCAGCAATTGGACGGATACACTTTTCCGCGATAGTACCTACTACAGAAAGGAGGTAAGCCTGAAGATTTAATACTAATTAATAAAGTAACGAAAAGGAAGGTTGAGAATATAGGGATTATAGAAATGAGGTAAGTAAATAGGTAAAATGTTATGTTGTAATCTTGGGTGGGATCTAGGACTAGGACCCTGCAATAAATAGAGTAATCAATTTATTGCATTTAAAGCAATACCTATTTAAACATAATTTTATACATGAATAGCTGAATTAAAGAGAAAGTAATGCAAAATTAAATGAACAAATAGCTCTTATGAACTCACCGGTTAACGGGTATCTATTTAAACACAAAATATAATAAATACGCTTGGCTTGGGTTTGTTCTGAGAGGCTTGATTGACGAAGCTTGCGCTAGGATGTGTGACTCAGGACTGGTGGAAATTGGGCTTTGGTGGCTTTATATATATGCTGGCTTTGGTTCGCTGTGATTGGTGGCGGCACAGGAGTAACCAAACCGCGGGCAAATGCTTAGTAATGATTGGCTGTGACGTATCTGCATTGCAGATCCACCACAGTCCTTCCCTATCAAGAGCGGAGCTCCTGATGTTAAAAATATTTGAAGTCTGGTCGAGGGCTGAATCGAACGTTGCAGCCTGAGCGCGTTTTCGTGACTGAGGGAGAAGTTGATTGATGTTCGACGATCTCTTGGTCATTCGGGTGCTGTTCTCTTCTTGGTTCAGTGGGAATTTCTTGTGGAGTTTTTGTTTTAGATTTTGGTAAGTAAGCTGGTTTTAAACGGTCGATGGAGACTGTTGTTTTTCCTTGGGGCAGTTCAAGAAGAAAATAATTTGAAGTTCGTTCAAGAACTTTGTAAGGTCCTGTGTAAGGTGCTTCTAGGCTTCTTCGTACTCGGTCCGTTCTCATCCAAACGTTTGGGGGGGTTAAAAATAAGTCTTTGTGGATGTAGGAAGGAGGTGTCGTGTGACAGTCACCTGTCGATAAATCTTGAAAATTTATTGAGTGGCATCAATGAAGGATCGGATAGTTTCGTTGCTTGTTGTGGTTTTTTCCTTTTGTTCGATGATGGGATGGGGACAAAGTATATATGATCCTGTGACGGCTGTGAATGGAGAGTAATCTAATGAGTTTGGAGACATACGGAAACTTATAAGAACGATTGGTAATGATGAAAACCAATCAGTCTTCCGAGCCATGTTGGATGCCTTTAGAGTTCGGTGGAATCGCTCTATACTTCCGTTAGCTTGTGGATGATAGCTTGTAGCCCTAATGTGTTTGAAGCCTATTACTTTCGATAGTTCCGAGAATAGTTCACTTTCAAACTGTCTTCCCCTGTCGGTTACGACGTTGAGTGGTACACCGAAGCGGGTGATCCAGCCTGAAAGGAATGCTTGTGCAACAGTAGAGGCTGATATATCTGATAATGGTATAGCTTCTGGCCAGCGTGTTGCGCGATCTATGCAGGTCAAGATGTATCTGAATGGAGTTGTGTCATTAGTCTCTGGTGGTAATGGTCCAACAATATCTATGTGAATAGACTGGAATCTGTCAGAGGGGGATGATATTAGGTTTATCGGGGATCGTGTGTGTCTTATCACTTTGGATGATTGGCAATCTAAGCAAGTTGACACATAGTCCTTGATGCTTTTGTCCATTGATGGCCAAAAGTATCTATGTTTCACCAATTTAGATGTTGTTTTTGCTCTAGGGTGATATAAATTGTGTAGTAATGATATCACATTTTCGCGAAGTGGTGCTGGTACCAATGATCGAGGTTCTTTACTGGAGGTGTCACACCACAAATCTAGAGAAGACTCGTGAGATGGCAGTGAATATTGCTTGAGATGACATTTGAAGTTTTCTATTTCTGGATCGTCAACTTGTGCATTTGCTATGCCTGGGAGGTCAAATACATCAACGTTGATGGCGTTGACAGGGCGTGAGAGGCAGTCAGCAACAACGTTGTCGTGTCCTCGAACGTATTGAACATTGTCAACATACTCAGATATGAGAGACAGTTGTTGTTGCTGGCGATCAGATTTAGAGGTATTTTTGGAATAGAAGGCGGAAACGACTGTTTTGTGATCTGTGAATAAAGTAACGTGATGTCCGTCTATTAAGAGTTTGAAATTAAGTACAGCTAGAAATGATGCAAGTAGTTCTCGATCGTATGTTGATAGAGTTTGCTGGGGTTGAGATAACTTCTTTGAGAAGAAAGCTATCGGGTGAGGTGTGTTGTCAATCATTTGATACAATGCTGCTCCTGCAGCGTGGTTGCTACTGTCGGTTACTAGTTGGTACTTTGATTCTTTTGGTGAGGGAAACTCGAGTGTTGGACAGTTGGCAAGAGCTTGTTTCAAATTGTTGAAAGAAAGACGGTCTTCTTCTGTCAAAGGGAGTTCTTTAGTCTTAGGATTGTTACGAAGTAGTTCAGTGAGGTCGAATGCAATGTTTGCGAATCCGGGAATCATGTGTCTGAAAAAGTTGATCATTCCCATGAAGCGTCTAACTTCTGTAGAGGTTTCTGGAAGGTTTAATTTAGAAATTGCATCTACTCGTTCTTTTGGTGGCCTAATGCCAATGGAACTGATTTCATATCCTAGGAAGTTAAGATTTGGTTTGAAAAATTCACATTTTTCGACTGTGATCCTTAGGTTGTGCTTCGATAATTCTTGAAGAACAGTGTGGATGTCTTGTGTGTGTTCTTCTTCTGTTTCACTAGCGATCAATACGTCGTCCAAGTAAACAAACACATTTGATATGTTTGCTAGGGTGGTGTCCATAAAGCGCTGGAAGGTACATCCGTCATTCTTAAGTCCGAAGGGCATGTAGAGGTATTCGTATAAACCGAATGGGGTTGTTATGGCTGTCTTTGGGATGTCTTTAGGTGATACGGGTATTTGAAGATATGCACGTTGAAGGTCGAGTTTAGAGAATATCTTTTTGTTGAAAAGAGACATCGTTAGGGATCGAAAGTGTGGAATGGGATATTTGTCCGGTATGGTTCAGTCTTCGGTAGTCTCCACATGGTCGAAATTTTCCTGTTTCCCCTTTAGGAACGAGGTGCAAGGGTGCTGCCCATGGAGAGTTAGATCGTTGTACTCGACCTGTGTCGAGAAGATACTGGAATTCTGCTCGAGCTATGTCTAGTTTGTTACCAGTTAGTGGTCTAGGTTTGTTTGCTATTGGCTCACTGTCGGCTGTGTCGATGTTGTGGAAGGTTCCGTTGAGTGTAGTGTCCTTCGTTAGTTGTAAAGGTGAAGTGAGAATGGGGTATTTAGATAGTATTTCTTGTGCTCGTGCATCAGTGTTTTTGTAACTTATTGAATAAGTTATGCTTGTTTCATCAGAATCCTTGACTGGGATTCGGATATTGGTTATTGTGTCTCTGATGCATCGGTTTTTGCAGTCTACTTCAAGTTCGTAGTGGCTTAGAAAATCCAATCCTAGAATTGGCTGAGTTACATCTGCGACGACTAACGTCCAGTTGAATGTTCTTCGGATTGATGGAATTTCTATTTTGGCGTCGTATTCACCGTGACATTTTATAATATCACCTGTTGCAGTTGTTAAGCATACTGCTGTTGGTCGAAGATTTGGAAATCTTATATCTTTATGGGGAATAATTGATAAGCTGGCACCAGTATCAACTAAAAAGTGATAACGTGTGTTACAAATTGTGGCAGAGATTTTCAGCGACAATCCGGGTGCCACGGCGTTTGTGGATTGTCCTTCTAGTTTGACGGAGTTGAACGGTTTTCTCTTGAAGGGGAGGATGATCTTGAAGGAGAACGTGAGTTGGGCATTGTTGTCACGGATGGAGAGTTCAGAATGCATCAAGGTTTGCATCAAATCGCTGCTTCACCATAGTAAAGGTGGAAACGGCAGACTTTAAGCAGTTGTTTGTGGTTGAATGATCGTATTATCAGGGAAACAAATTATGAATACAGTTAGAATTGTTGAAGGCAACCTGTAACTTCAACACTGTTGCATATTTCCCCGTTAATTTTATCCATTTCAAGCTAAGTAATAGTTACATTTCGAGAAATAAATGAATAACTAAAAATGACATAGTTATATTCTAAAAGCTTTCTAAAAAGATAAGGCTATAATGAAAAAATAGTATTACATATTGTGGGTTAATTAAACTCTTTATATTCTGAAAACTTGTCTGTTAAAAATGTATTACATTAATCGTTTGCAAATCTCTTAGCAAAAAGATTGTAAAATTGCGTCTTGCATTATTGCACATTTCCTATAAGGAATACAAGCATGGCGTATACAATACGAGTTGATTAGCCAATGGAAGAATCTCCCAATTATGGATAATAAATGTCAAGCAAAGAAGTACTTAGATAAAGTATTTATGTGTAGAGAGCTGTGAGATTTTCACAGAGAGTTTAGAATGGGTATAAAAAACTGATGTTATACCTAGGGTGTGGTACCAGAGGAGTCAACCTTGAATGGTTAGATTTCTCTGTACTTCCACACTATATATATTTGAGATTTTTCTATCTAGAGTCAGTGGAGAATTAGAAACCCTACACTCACCTAGGAGAATCTCTCTAGTTCTGTGCCTCTAGGCACAGAATAGTTTCAGTATTCTAATAGTACGTTGTAGATTTTACTGTGTTGTAAAACATTTCGTCTGTATCACTGTAATTGTTGTTCTCCTATTCACTTGAATCCTTCAGTCTTCTTATGTCCATATAAGTCCATAGTCTAATTGTCACGTTAAGAATTCCGTGAATCAAGCCTCTTAATCTTAATAGAGATTAATATTAAATAAACGAAGACAAGAAATATTTAAAGAAGTTAACAGCCTAGTCGTTAACACAGGTTAACAGACTAAATATTAACAAGAATATTAATTACAAAAACCGTAGATTTTTCAGTCAATATTTTGAGATATGGCACCGTTGCTTAGGATAAGCCCCGCCTTTTTGTAGTAACTAGAAAAGATGCTAATAAGTTAATAGTAAATGACAATAAAGATACCAATTGGTAAATTTTGCTGAATATTCAAAGATGGTATCAATTAAATTATGTTGTTTATTAATATTTGAACATATACTTTAATGAAATATTTTGGTGAGTAAGTTTCAAATTCTTTATCAATTTTTTCGAAATTAAATAAATTAAATTCGTAGTATAGTATATTATATTTTACAACTCTTAACACTCAATAGCAATAGCTCAATATAACTATCAAAGGCAGGATATCTTAAACAAATAAGAATAATTCTTTCGATCAAACTATATTACACCTCTGAATCTAATGGAATATCGCTAAAATGATCGAAATACTGCAAATCTATTAAAAATTACAGGTGTCATGATTTAAGCGGTGTTGTGTATGGTCAAATTTACCAAAGGTTCTATTTGTAATATTTTAATATTCACAATTTCGTTAAATATATATTATATTATCCTTAAACGTGTTTTTATCTCAGATATATCATTCATGAACTTATATCACTAGTCGGGCTGTGCACAGCTCGTAAATTTTATCGTATTTATTATTTCTAACGCTACTTGCAGTTTTATAGTATAGCGCTAGGGTTATGCTCTTATGTAAATTTAATCACAGAATTCTTGGATTTGAGATTTACTTCAAAGGAACAGAAATTGAAAATATTATTTTAAATATTTATTTTGCAATCATCTAAGAAAAAGGTATGGAGACTTTAGAATCAGAAATCCAATATTAACCTTGTCCCTATGATATTCAGATCTGGCAACAATCCCTGTAGAGTCGTGGACGATCGTAGGAGTTTTGTAGTATTTCGAGTAATTGTGTATGATGCTGAAATTTCATCAATTTTCCCAATTATTAGCAAATGTGCAACACCTAAGAATTGCAATTTTTATTTTTGAAATCTTCATCTATAAATCTATAACTATTGACCTAGATCATAGATAGTTTTGAAATATGCATATTTAAGGTTACACTATAACTAATGAGTAATGACCTTGTTTTAGACATTTAAATTCATTGATCTTAATTTTTCAATTGGCAGCAATACAATGTGTGGAAAAGAAAAAGGCATCTACCAAATTTACAGACTTGAATTTACTATATGCTTAGTTCTATTTAGCCTACACTAGCGGACAAAAATGTGGGACAGTTCAGTTTTTTACCATTTCTGCAATATTTTCCAATGGATTTTAATAATTTTTACACTCAATATAGTGTTAATAATGATATAAAATTTCAGCTTAATACGTAGGATAGAAAAAAACTTATAGTGAGACAATTTTTTTCTCAAAATCACAGTGCCGAAAGTGTGGGACAATGTTAGAAAAATACTATTTAAAGGCAGTTTAAAGTCAGTTTATCCACATTTCTCACTATGGCAATGAAGAATAAGTCGATTGCACCACTTCGTTTACATTTTAGCCGGTTACATCATAGCAATGGCACCGAAAATGACCGCCTCCATGAAAAGAAGAATTGTACAACTTTATGAAGATAAAAATTCAATCCGGAAGATAGCCGAGGACTTGCAGTTGTTCAAAAGTGTTGTGGGAAGAATAATAAAGGACTACAAGGAGACTGGGAAAGTTTCACCACCGAAGAAGAAGGGTAGACCGCGAAACACCACTCCTAGAGACGATAGGATCATGAGGAAAATGGCACTGGAGAATAGGTTTCAGACGGCAGCAGGTATTTCTCGTGAAATAAGTACCTCCTACGATGTCAATGTTTCTAGTAGAACCGTGTCTAGACGCCTCGGCGAAATTGGCTTCTTTGCAAGGTCACCCGCGAAGAAGCCTTTGATTAGCCTCAAAAACAAGAAAAGTTCGATTGAGCTTCGCCGAAGATCATGTAATCTGGACCGACCATCAGTGACAAAATGTATTTTTTTCCGATGAAAGTAAGTTCAATCTATTTGGATCTGACGGGAAAAAATATGTAAGAAGATTTTGTCACGAAAGATTCGATAAAAAGTGCACCAAGAAAACAGTCAAGTTTGGTGGGGGCAGCGTAATGGTGTTCGGCATGATTTCATGGGAAGGGACGACTGATCTCGTCCGTCTAAACACCAGAGTCTAAACCATCTACAAGAACTTGTTACGAGATCATGTCATCCCAATACTTAGACGTTCTGCCTGCGAATCGCCCATTTTCATGCAGGATAACGCCCCCTGCCACAAAGCTAAACACGTGATGGAGTTTCTTCGGGAGCAAAATGTGGCTGTAATGGACTGGCCTTCGCAAAGTCCGGACCTAAATCCAATAGAAAACCTGTGGTCCACTTTGGGGAAGAATGTGAGTGCCAGGAATCCCAACAACACTGAAGATCTTTGGCTCAAACACTCAAAGAAGAGTGGGCGAAAGTGTCACGAAATGATTGTCGCCGTCTCATTCAATCCTGTGGTAGAAGGTGTGCTGCAGTCATCTATAACAAAGGCTTTTTCACTAAATATTAATGTTAGTCTGATTTTTTTTTTGTCTATATGAAGTTATTTACATTTTTGTTCACATTGTCCCACACTTTTTGCACTGTGATTTTGAGAAAAAATTGACTCCACCATAAGGTTTTTTCTATCCTACGTATTAAGCTGAAATTTTACATCATTATTAACACTATAAATGGCTACATTGAGTGTAAAAGTATTTAAATCCATTAGAAAATATTGCAGAAATGGTAAAAAAAACTGAATTGTCCCACATTCGGAGTTCTATTTAGTAGTGGATTCAATTTTAATTTAATTCGAATCCAGATTAAATAACTTACTGAAGAATAATTTATTTACTGAAGTAAGCGAAGATTTAGTTTCATAAAGCTGGGACATTAGAATCTACCAAGAGATTCTATAGGTGGCTCGAAAACTATATAGGGTGTCCCATTGTATAGGGTGGCTCGAAAACAAGGAATCGAATTTGTAAGGTAAAAACTATATTAGTATCATGTAAGAGTTAAAATATTAGGATAAAGAATCAACTGTTGACGAAATAATTTTTACAAATAAATTACATTTCAAATCGAAAGAAATTGAAACACGCTTATATGTTTGAAAGATTAATTGTTATATACGGAAAATTAGACTCTGCTAGCAGTTATGATAGCCGTTAGTGTTCTATATAGTATTATATACTTAAATGAATATACTGTTAGTTTGATGGAACGTATGTCGTTGAGGGTTTTTTTTAATAGTAGTAAATAAAATATTGCATCTAATCCAGTTACATTTGAAAATACAGAACAAATCTTCAGAAACTCACAACAATAAGCTCAAATTTAATTAATCAAATAATTATAACAAATAAACTTAATCAATTTACATAGTTCTAAACATTATATTCGAGATGATTTTCTTAAACTAAATTATTATTTAACACCATACTTGAGAATTACAAAGATAATAAGAGTTTTATATATCTATATATATTCTTAGATAGATTACTGATGGAGCTTTTTATTATATTTTAGCATTTTAGTTTTGTTTATTGCCCTTTAACTTCAGCTTTCTCTTGTATCTTTTCTCAACTTCTTGCTCTTCTTCTCTATTCCTTCTGCCTTGCTATATCCATGGTAAGAATCCTAGTGGCTAATGCATGGAGCGAAGTTTCAATATCCCCTTTTCTACGATGTCTTCTTCACTTTGGATCAACTCGTTGTGAATAGGAAAAACTTTGGAACACCTAAAATAATAATAGTAATCGGTCAATCGTGTTGCAACGTCTTTGGATCTATCATTAGCGCAACCATCGATAGATAATATTATATGCATTCTTATAAATAATTTTATAATGATAGGTTAATGGCTCGTGTGGGCATATGGGAGAAAGCTTTAACCCCGTAATGTCAATAGTGACGAAATCTTTACTTTACTGTTTACAGTAAAGCAATCTAAGTAAATACACCAAACATTAAAACAGTAGAGTTTACATTTCATCATTATCGAAGCAACCTTGAAGAGCTTCCTCTATAGGGAGAATTAGGGGGGAGGGGGTAAATTTTACCCGAAACGAAATATACAGCCAATAACTGATTGTTGTTGTGGATGTAACTAATCCATGGTGAATTTAATGGGTCTAGGAAAATTGACTGAAAACAATTTATCGAAAGCAATTGATCGAATGGAAAATTGGTGGAATGGAAAATTGATCGAAGGGAAAATTGATCGAAAGGAAAATTGGTCGAATGGAAAATTGATCGAAAGGAAAATTGGTCGAATGGAAAATTGATCGCACAACAATTGATCGATAGGAAAATTGATCGAATAGATCAGCTTAATTTTGTTCTTCCATCTGTGAGTGCAGCAACCGGTGCTTAGTGTCCCTTTTTGTTACATTCCTTGTTAAGTGACTGCACTCACAGAGTAGCATTTCTGCATCCATGAGGATTGTCACCGACGGTGTTAAGTGACTTTGTTCATGAATCCACTTTCCTTTCTGACTGCTTCTTCCTATCTCTTGTATTTAATCCCCTTTTGCCGTCAGTGATATGGCTTTTGGTACCGAAACAGACGATAAACCTAAACTAAATTAATTAATTATTTAACTTTCATTTCACAAGTTATCTAGAACTACCTAAATTCTAGAACTAAGAAAACTTAAAGAAACAGTTGATTGAAAAAAATGTTATACATAAATTATTATAATATATTATTACTGTATAAATTATTATATGAATTATTATTATTATATATAAATCATGGTAACAAGATCTTCTAGCTGTAATACATTGCAAGTAAGTTTCTCTGGTAATCCATGGTTTTAGTTATCATTGTCAATTAGTGGAAATAGATCCAATATCCTTTTCGATCAATTTTTTTCGGTCAATTCTCAATTCGATAAATTGTTGTGCGATCAATTTTCCTTTAGATCAATTTTCCATTCGACCTATTTTCCTTTCGATCAATTTTCCATTCGACCAATTAATTATCCTTTCGATCAATTTTCCTTTCGATCAATTTTCCATTCGACCAATTTTCCTTAAGATCAATTTTCCATTCGATCAATTTTTCATTCGATCAATTGCTTTCGATAAATTGTTTTCGGTCAATTGCTTTCGATCAATTTTCCGTATCCCGAATTTAATATCCTAATATTCAGTACAGATATGCAAATTGTCTTTGGCATGAATCATCATAATTTACAAAAATATATACTATTAGTGTTTCTCAATATTTGTATATTCCATTTGTGGACTCAGCGGTTTTAGCCAAAAAAACGAAATATCTCCTATAAAAATAGCTTAATCTACTTCTCGCAATAGCTGAGTTCAATTTTTTTTGAGTCACTCACTTACTGGATATATTAATTTCCATGGAATAATGAAAATTAGAAGAGATTGAATTATTAAAAATTGGACAGTTTTCTCGTTTCTATACCACTAGTGCTTAGCAAACTAAGCCTCAGAAACTGAGTGTCCTCCGATAGCTAAGAGAGAGTTTAATTATTCGAGAATATGGACATTCCCTATACCATTATTAATGAAATAATGTAATTTCGACAGGATTGTGATACCCATAATATAATTACCTCTCAAAAGCATTTATTTATTAAGCTTAGTTCATAAACAACGCCTACCACACTGGTTTGCAAATAAACAACACAATTGCAATTACTTAATTGTAAATAAATAAGCCATGACAATACCGATAATAATTGTTACTAAGCATGTGGTTGGTATTACTCAATATGCGCTAATATATTAAAATTGCACAACAATTAAACTCTTAAACAAATTATCGAACAAAGAAATTTGTCAAGAAACATCAGAAGTTCAGCGTATATGTTTTTACCAGCAACGGTAGTATTAAGTTCCTAATTTATAGGTAGACTCGTAGACATCATTTCCTGCAAACTCTTCATTTCCCTCTACCTATGTTTAAGTGCAGTCACCATTGTTCGCGTTACTATCACTGAGTGATTGTATTTTCACGGAGTAGCTTTCTCGCGTCATTTAACTTTGGTGATAGGTTAATTAGAAATCCCTTCTGTAATAATCCTTTCTTCAAAGTCCTTTATAAAATTTCAAACTGATGACTGTATACTTGTATAGGTGGAACTACAGTTTTATCAAATATTAAAGAAGTGTAAATCAGTTAAAAAATCCGTATCTATAAATATTATTATAAAACAAATTAGAGAGGAAATGTCAATTGTAAGGAAAAACCAACTTATATACTTGCTACGTTTTCATTCGTATAGATTGGTAAGGTATACTGGATATAGAATTATTTGTGAATATGAAAATTATTTCTTAACGCAGATGGGATATGATGCATAATATATACTGATACTTCAGATGCATTAATTATATATAGTGATCAGGAGAAATTTCATTTACTGTTATTTCTATAATGTTATTAATTTGGTTAACGTAACCTTCAATTTTGTTTGATCGCTATATACTTTATTTCATTCATTTTAGTATGGGTTCAACGTCTGCTTCAGTCATTTCGTGACTATTTTGCTGCCGTCAAAAGGAAATTAATACAAAGGACTGGAAGAAACAGTAAGAAAGAAAAGTAACTCCATGAACAAAGTCACCTACCACCGTCAGTGACTATTCTCATGGATGCAGAAAATCTACTCCGTGAATGCAGTCACTTAAACCAAGGAATGTGACGAAAAGGACCACAAGCACCGGTGGCTGGACTCGCGAATGGAAGAGGATAATGAAGAGGTGATAGTAAATGAAGCCTACGAGCCTACCTAACACAAAATCTAAGACCTCGTAGTTGAAAAGCATAAGCCTAGTGCTATCCTCAAAAATTGCAAGTAGCGTTAAAAAAATGATAAAGATAATATAAATGGTAAAAATGAATATAAAAAAACAATACCTAATCCAAATTACAACAGTTCGGAGCCCAAGGGACGCCATCCCTCTTCTCTTCCATTCACCACAGCTTCAAGATGGAGCTCCTGGGGGCTAATAAGCATGCGTATGATTAAAATGTTGAATTGCAAGGTGCTATGTCTCATCATCTAGATTACATTAACTATTTTCTTTCTGACTGCTTCTACGAAGTCCCTTGTATCTTTTTTACTTCATCAATATGAGTTAGAGTAGAATGTAGAATCTTTGAACTCCTAGTCCGATTAAAAACTAATATGGAAATTTCTTTTGGGTTGGAAGCAATTTAATGTGTAATTATTAATAAAAATAATTACGAGTTTATCAAGCATTTTGAATACGAAATATGGTTTGATTCAATTTTTTACATAAGTATTTACAGAAAAATTGTCCACATAATAGAAAAATATCTTTACTGTACTTGTGTTATGTATACAAATAAATTTATGGAGGTATTAAAGTTAAAGAGGTGTTTCCT
Source organism: Caprella mutica (assembly GCA_947561585.1). Lineage (NCBI taxonomy): Eukaryota > Metazoa > Arthropoda > Malacostraca > Amphipoda > Caprellidae > Caprella > Caprella mutica. Next base: position 598,261 of record CANNZV010000100.1, read on the forward strand.
CTGTAAAAAATAATTGGAATATTTATTTATTTATTCCATCATAATTAGATACATTATTTAATCTGTTGCTACACAGGTCTAGATCAGGGTAACCATATGTTTACCAGATTATGAAGTCCCTGTTACCGTAGTTACACACATATTTAAAATGTATGAGAGATAGACGCTAAGTATTATAATTCAGGGAAACAATAATAAATATCGATTTTTCGTCGAAAGATTAATAGTTTTAATTACTTAAATCGAAATGTTAAGTTTGTATATTACTATGACATAATTTAATTGACACCATCTTTGAATATTCAATTAAAATTCACTAATTGGTATCTTTATTGTCATTTGCTATTAACTTATTGGCATCTTTTCTAGGTACTACAAAAAGGCGGGGCATATCCTAAGCAGCGGTGCCAAATCTCAAAATATTGAATGAAAAATCCACGGTTTTTGTAATTTATATTCTAACTGTATTCATAATTTGTTTCCCTGATAATACATATAGTGATCCTGTATTCAATGAAAATAAGGAGAGAGAAGATGAAATCCCAATCAACTTTCCAAATGGAGAGGAGCAAAACTATAACCTTCCATTTACCCTTCCAGAACTGGAACATGCAGTAGCTGTATCACACTCACGATCCCCTGGTACTGATGACATTCCGTATGAGCTTATAAACCACTTATCATCCCCGCAACTAAACCAACTACTAAATTTCTACAATTACCTCTTTAAGACAGGATACCTAAAGCAATGGAGTGAAGTGCTAATTGTACCTATACCTAAAATAAACAAACTAATTTTTCTAAAGGAGTCATACCGACTATCACCCTCACAAATTGCCTCTCAAAGATCATGGAGCGAATAATAACAAGAAGGTTACAAGAACACCTGGAAACAATAAACTTCTATACCCCATTTCAGAGTGGGTTTAGAGCAGGTCGCAGCACACTTGATGGACTTTTCAGACTGGAACATGACGCCCGACATGCTGTACTGCATGGAAAATTCTGTGTAGTAATTTTCCTGGATATTGTCTGTGCATTTGATACAGTATGGCACCATGGACTCTTGCTTAAACTAAAAAACCTTGGCATCTGGGAATCTACCAAACTATATCTCACAATTCCTTCAAAACCGTTCAATTAAAGTCAGAGTCAGTTCTACGTCATCTTCATCAAATCCAGTGTACAGTGGAGTTCCTAAAGGATCTGTCATCAGTCCTACATTATTCTCAATTTTTATAAATGACCTGTTTGAAGAACTACCTGAAAATTTTGAGTCATCCCTGTATGCTGATGATGGTGCTATGTGGATAGTAAATGAATCTCTTCAAGTAGCATTGAATTCTGCACAGCAAGCCCTAGACAAAATAACTGAATGGTTCAAGATTCGGGACCTTTCCTTCTCAACTCAGAAAACGAACTGCATCATATTCTCGCTCAGACAAACTCGAAATCCCAACCCACTAACCCTGTACAACACCCCAGTCCCGTTTGTGAACTCTTTCAAGTTTCTTGGAGTTATATTTGATAGACAACTAACATGGAAGAAACATATAACGGAACTGAAACAAAAATGTGGCAAAGATATTCAATTAATGAGAGTTATAGCTGCAAATAAATGGGGTGCAGATTACTACATCCTGAGGAAATTATATAATTCCTTAATACTACCCAAAATTGGGTATGCATCACCTCTGTTTGACAATGCTGCCTGCTCGCATCTTCTTACACTGGATAGGATTCAGTATGCTGCAATTCGTATCATGTTGGGTGCACTAAGATGCACACCAGTTGTCAAACTAAATGCTGAAGCAGACCTGCTACCCCTCAAATTCAGACGACAGATGTTGCTGGTCCAATATGGATGTAGGATATCCAGTATCTCTCAACATCCAGTTCGTGACCAAATAAGGAACCTCAGAAGTTATGAAATGGATCTGGATGCAGATTATGCCCTTTCTGCCATTACAAGATTCCGAAAGGAGTTAGGAGATCTACCCTTTGTATTGGAAAACTTACCAACAACTGAAAGAAGACTCAAGTATAGAAACTCTATCCTTTTAGTTAAAAGCTCTCTTGCTACATATAAAAAAGATGATTTAACTTCTCAGCAGTGGAAGGTACAGTTTTCAGAGCTGGCAACATCTTACCACAGTACAGAGAATATAATAGTATCCCAGAGCTATAGGGGGGATATTACGCGTGTCCCGGTAGGCTGTGACGTCACATGTCAACAATGGTACGTACGTTTGTACGTACAGTACAAACACAAAAGATGGCTGCAACACACCCAACTTTTGTTAAATAACGTTTTCGGTGATATTTTTTTTAATTCCACATTACCGCATGCTATTATCCAATCTCTATAGTCATACGGACGAAAATTAACAAATGACTGTTGATGAAATTGCTACTGGTCTTTTTACACCCAAAATAGTAACAAATTTTTAGTCTTGAAGAAGACGATTTATTCAAGATAATTAGATCATTAGTCAGATCGGTCGCGTTGGCCGCCTTAATTCTCTATTCCACGTGACCCACAGCAATTCTGTTTACTATGACGTGACCTCTTGTTTACATACATGACGTCACAGCCTACCTAGAATAAATTTGAATAATACATGTAACTGGGGTACTATACTATTCTGTTTACTATGATCTTACAGTGATAGAACTCCAGTGTACACAGATGGATCTGTAGTTGAAGAGAAGAGTGGGAGTGGAGTTTCGAGTGAGGATTTTTTCTCTCATAGCCCGCCTTCCCACTGATATCTCTGTCTTTACTACTGAATTATAAGCAATATATTGTTGTCTGTCTTTTGTGAATAACATTAGGAAGAAGTATGTTATATATACAGACAGTCTAAGTGCCATCAGAGCCCTGCAATCAATGCACACCTCAACTCACTATCTTGTTTACTGGAACATAAGCCTAATCCAACAAATGCCTACTAATAAAGTAATAATTGAGTGGGTTACTGGTCACTGCAATATAGATGGCAATGAACCGGCTGACAAACTGGCTAAATCATCTGTGGAACTGAGCCAAATAACAAACTTCCCACCATCAAAGAAATTCATCACAAAGAAGACTCAAGAGCACTATTATGAGAAGTGGAAAGAAGAATGGTCTTCTCTCCCTCCAGAGACAACTTCTTTCAAATCTGCTTTGGGACCGTTCCATTATGCTGATGAAGCACGAAATCTTCAAGTGCCTCTTACTAGAATTCGCTTGGGAACAAGTAAGCTCTCTCATGGCCATCTATTCAGAAGGGAAACTCATGTTGAACGTTCTCAATGCCAGTGTTTCCTTACACATCAACATGTCTTGATGCTATGCCCCAAGTACAGAGTAGAAAGAGATGTCTTAAAACAACAGTGTCAGAACCTGCGAATCAACTTCACCTTTAAAGAGATAACATCTAAAGAATGCATGGCTGGGCCACTGATCCAGTTTCTCATTGATGCTGCTGTTCTGACTGAATTGTAGCTACACCTCATGCTCAGAAACCCGGCACCCTGGCTAGGAGTGGTGACGTGCCATACTCTTCAAAGTATTCAAAGTAAGTATATTGTTTCCCCCCGATTTTAATATATAAGATGTATTTATTGGACGGTTACTACATTGTTAGAAGTAACTGATGTCTTCACGTGCTCTGTATGGTGTAATACACATCTAATATAAAATAGCACAGGCCGTAGACCGGCATGACATCGGCAACATTATGTATTAATAACAAGTTTATAATTCAATAATAATAAGTTTATAAGTTATTCATAAGACATTTATAAGTCATTTGCTAGAACTGGGTCAGTGAATTGACAAAACGTTGGATTTTCACTAGCCCAGTGCAACACTAGCACTACATCGGCAACGTTAAGTATCGCTGGTACCAATAAGTCGTTTATACGTGGTTATACTGTTCAGGGCCGGTGGACAATGGACATCCGTGAGGTGGGCCAACGTCGGGCCTTTGCTGGCCCAATACACCGAGACCGGCATGGCAGCGTTGGCCCAGAGTTTCGTTCTGAATAGAGCCAACGTTGGCCCAACGTAAACATTGAAATGTTCACTGGGTTGGTAACACCGTACCGGCAATACTTAATGTTGTCGATGTCAGGCATTTCTTCAGCCAGTACTATTTTCATATAGGAGGTGTATTAATTAGATTACGCTATACAGAACGTGAAGACAACAGTAACTTATAACAATGTAGTAACTGTCCAAAAATACATTTTTAAAATCAAAATCAGGTGGAAAAATAAAACAGTTGCCAATTCAAACTAAAATTCATATTATTTTTCCTATGCTATTTTAACCAAATAATAATTATTTTTTATTCAAAATTGAACAGAAAGTATAATTTTCAATGTGAATAATTATTTTAAACTAAAAAGTAACTTTTCATAGCTACTAAATTGATGAATTAACTAGCGGCCAAACTCAATTTTATCAATGAAATAAATAAAGTATTAAATTAATAATTGAAGAGATAACAGGACCATTCATACCAAGTTGCCAGAAATTGGCTATTTAGTGTGATTAAAGTTGGGAGAGATCATTTGCACCTAACCTCTCTGATTGTCTGGCCATAACTGCCAAATAGAACCGGTAGCCAATAAATATACTTGTACATCAAAAATTCAGTTGATTGGTTAACCAATGTTTTCCTTCATTGGGCCAGTGCTGTTTGGCAACCGTTGGCCCGATGTCGTTTTCATTGCATTGGCCCAGTGTATAATAGCACTAACCTGCCAATGCCCGATAGTGCCTTTGTTTTGCCAACGTTTACCGACGTTGGCCCCATCGGTGAACAGCTAATCCCCGAGCTTCTTTGCCAATTTCGACAATCTGTCGAAAACAGATATAAGTGACTCATATAACCAAAATATAACTGAACTGTCGGCAGTCGAAAACAGATCGGAAATGTTTCCACCTAAATATTATACTGCAAGTGAGAAAGAACAACACTTTGAAAAACCTTTGAGAAGGTCTGACAGTCTGATTATAACTACTGTAAAAAGATTGTTAAAAGAATATCGAAAATACCACCGGCAATCTTAGTGGTGCCGAATAGGGGAAGATTGTCATCAATGGGACAAAAAAAAAAAAAAAAAAAAAGATAGATATTCCATTTTCTATGGGCAAAATATGAACAATAAAAACCCATATGTTATATAGATATTCCTTTATAAAATGAAACTAATTACTAGAATATTTGCTATCATATTTTCAGTTGACTAGATTTTTTTTTAAATTGTCCCATTGTATACCAGCACTGGTGAACAATGGGACATGACCTTGTGAACGATGGGACTGTTTATTTAACTATTATATTGTTGAGGTTATAGTCGAATTTCAAGTTCGAATTGTCTCTTTATGTTGTCCCACACATATAGTTGGTTCATATAATATCACTATATCAGTTCAATGTCCTCTAGCTTTACAGATTCCACAAGTCAGGAACTTTTGGAAAATGGAACTAATTGCACTTGAATCCTCGCCTTGCATCAATATTTCATATTCACCTTTTTCATCCTTTGGCTTAGTAAATTACACCAACAGAATACATTTTAAAAGTCGCATCAAACTCTACAAGAACATAAACCTTCATTTTCAACGTTTTCCGTAGAGGTTTAAGTTCATCAAGTGAGCAAATCTTCGTTCACTTTTTCAGACGAATGGATCAGTTAGATTAAGATTTTTGTATCAGACCAAGAACAAGAGTTTACAGGCCATGGATCTACGGATACTTTATGACGTGATTTCGTAGGATAACCTTTTCAGTGGCACCGGCAAAAGTTCTTCTTTCTCTGGTGTATCTGTTGCAATCATGCTGCGTTTTTTCCCCTTTAATAGGGCACTGTCCCATTGTTAACCAAATTTTCTGTCCCAATGATCACATAACGCCATTTTGAAAATGCTCAACTAATCAGACTAAAGTGCCACGGTTAACATGGCTTGAAACATATCAGCAGTATAAAAACTAAATAGTTTAATGGAACATTCACCACTCAATATCTAATTAGCCAAATTGCATGAGAGTGTGTATATGTGAGGTGAATCCATTCAATATAAAGTTAATAGATATCATAGCTAACTAATGTGAGTGCAGCATTTGTAAGAACTGCTAGTAGAATTTTGTTCCAACTGAAAAGCAGTCATTGTGGTGTCAATATTAAAGGTATAGTATATGTTTTGGGGGTTGACGGACATTTGGCCGAAAGGCATTTGGCCAAAATATTTTTGTTAAGATAACCAAAAAATATGATAGTAATAATATTTATTAAGAACTACTGTACTTTCTCTTTAAGAATGACGGGTTTCCAATAGTATTATTATTGGTGTAGATTGACCCGTTAAAAGTGTAATTTCACGTTAAAATAAAAACATAAGCATTTAAAGATCTTACAGTTATTCGTATATGATCGAAATTGAGGAACTGTCCAATAATTCGTAACTTACCCTACTTATTTCACTTAATGAATACAATATTATTCAATTTATAACACAATAGTTGAGCAGTTTGCATTTGTGATACAATATACATATATATATAAATTTCATATCATTTTTAAGAAACGGACACCAAATAAATTAATAAATAAACACACACCGGAAATTAGTATGATTGACAAGAAAAAATAATAAATTCGTGTAAGATAATAAACAATGACAACAATTTAGAAAGAATTAAAAGTATTGAAAAAATTCAAATTGTTAAAGAATATATGCTTGCATCTCTTAATATGGATATACACATTTTGTACATATATCACAAAAAAATTATTTTCCTTTTTAGAAAATAACTTAAATTAAATTATACGGAGGCTGCATTTCGTAATATAAATAAAAAGTTTTTCTGCCGAATGTCCTTTCGGCCAAATTTACGTAAAATTTACTTTCGGTCAATTTTCTTTCCTTCGGCGAAAGAACGGTTTTGGTATTATTGGAAAACCTATAGCTAATTTGCTCAACTGAACATAGATTTCTACAATTCAGTCGGTCTTAGATAATCAAAATTACTTAATTTATTTGGAAATTCAATTGAAGATTATAATACTATAAGATGTGGAATGAACATATTTGCAATCTGATTCATAAGAGAAATTTTCATTTATTGAAAGCAATCCTATTAAAATATATTTATGATCGTATAACACCTTATTCAATATTGATTATAATTTTTTATCATTTCAAAAACTATAAAATTGATAGTGATATATTTAAGTCACATCAATTTGGTAACGTTAAAGTTTCTAAACAAACTAACACTAGTAATATAAAGCTAATTTCCTACTATTTTATATCTGATGGAATAAGAAATACATCGCAACTTAACATTGTTACAATTTCTACTCAAATTTGTCCTCAGTACTTGATGATAATTATTTACCCTCGAAAAATTGCGGAAGGATATTTTTTTATCGTGAATATTAATTTTCACCATAGAAAAATGACAGAAGGTTATATTTTGATAGAAAATATTTATTTGTAATCTTTTTATATAATAATATAATATCGTTATTCGCATAACTCAAGAAGTAGGTAATTAGGTATTTAGGAATATTTTTCGGAACCTATTATTTATTTAGAACTAAGGTTGTGTATAAATAAATACCATGGCTACCAATAATTACTGCAAATATGAGAAAAGGAACAAGCTGGTGAATTTTGGATGAACAGACAATTACAAAACAAATTATTCAAACAATTTTCAATCCTATTCAAATATCACCATGAACTGTCACTACTCAATAGCCTAATTTCTCAAAGAAGTCCAGAAACCAAAAACAGAAAACCACCGAACACCTGCAGGAAAAAAATATAATTTCAATGCAGTATCCTACTTAAATTTTCAGATTTCAAATACTATGTCGATTTCAAGTAATTCTTTTTTTATGTTCCTATTAATAGAATATAGGTAATAGCTTTACCGTATAAATTAACCTTTTTCTTTTAAGATTTCAAAGTATTTAAAGTTTTTAAGATTATACTAATTTATAAATTTATTTATTCATTGGGTTTTCAGAGGTTGTACAATTTTAAGTATAAAGTTTACTAGGTAGCCAACAATAATTGGTTCTGACGACCCCACACAACAATTACTCTGTGTTTTTGAGACATTTTTTCGACTTCGTCACAGGCAGTTCACTGTGGTCTCCTCTTTTATCACCAGTAGCCTTAGCTCTATTTAATAGAGTAATAAAAAATAGAAATGGAGGGAACCTTTGAAAATTTTATTTCTGTTATTGCCTTAAAGGTGCCCTCCACTCTAATTTTTTTATATCTCTATGCATTAGAACTAATGTTACTGATAATAAAACTGCAAACCATTTCAAATTTGGTTCTATAGTTTTATTATAATATATAATTTAAGATTTTTTTCCGTTCTTTCTACTACACCTCTGAATTTCAAGCAAAGAAAAAGCCCCCCTGTTCGATAGGCTAACACGATCCGACAAAATCAAAACAATAACAAAGCTGATTGATAGATATCAATAGATATCATAGCTACCGGTACCGTATTGTCACTCAAGATGTTCTTTGAGTTAATCGAGTTACTTTGTAATAAACTAAAAATGCTTGACAAAGACATCTGCCTACTTAATGAATGTTTTTTGTTTAATTTGATTGAATTTCCATTTCAGCGTGATACCACAGCACTCCTATTAGGTATTCGTACATTAACTTAAAATGTACTATAATTTGGAGAATTGAGTCAATTGAGCCTTGGTCTAACATTATACTTTGTATCTATATGACTTTATATTTGACCGATGTTCTATTTCCCATCATTCTGCATGCATTAGGGCTTAGGCTAATTCTTAGTTATGACCTATTTTTTAACAACATATCATGCAGACACTGAGACACAGATGTAAAGTAAGGTATGGACCAATTAAAGCTGACTCAAACTATGGCGCAAACCCTGCCTTACTCAGATTTACTGTTACCTAACTTTAATATTATAGGTACTATCACGGAAAAGAGTATCCGTCAGCTGTTGTAGTATGCTATTTTAGCAGTTTTGACCTTTCTTATTTTTTGCATGTGGCATTTTAGAGAGTATTCCTACGCGTTCAAAAATCCCCCAATAAGGAGGAGCCTATTACTGGGGTAAAATGCTAGGGTAATTGGGTGAAATGGGGGATTAGATATGTGTATCTAGAGGAGGGACGGGGGGGGGGGTCATTCATATCGATTTCTGACAAGTGATTAGATATTATTTTTGTATTATTTAAATTAAAGTATAAACATATAGTTTCATTTGTATCATCCATGCAATGTTCATTTTGTAATGAATACATGTATTTTTTTATAATTTGAAATGCATATTTATAATTTTGAAATTTTCCATTCAATTAACCTTGGTATATATTTCGTACGAGTTACTCTTGTATGTTTATATGCAATTTACTTTTGACCAATTGTCGTTCTAATATTGAAACTAATAACTATTCGAATTTGAGGTAAAAGTAGATTTCTAGCTTTAGCTTTATCAAATCTCATTAATTCCAAAAATATTATTTATGAAAACCATTCACACAAGAACATTAAACTAATCCTCTTCAGATATTATTTTAAATAACTTCGCTTCTTTTACACCTTTAAATTATTTGTTCGCCTATAGGCTATATTATTAAAACTATAATACACGTTTTCAACTTTGTGGTAAATGTCTATAGTTTTACTTTTAGTTTTGTCAAATCTTCTTCCACGAATATTTTATATTATAATCATTCACACAAGAGCATTTAATCGTCTAATGATATGATTTTTAATAGCTTCGCATTTTTTTCACATTTAAATAATTTGCTGGACGGGACATAACCAGTCTCGGTTATAATACGGAGATTTTCTGCATTCAGAATTTCAATAAATTAATAGTGATGACTAAGGCTCGGACATTGGAGCATTTAGAAGTTAAATGCCACTAGCGCTCTTAATGCTCCAAACGATATAAACGCCCCAAAATGCTCAAAACGCCCCAAAATGCTCCATGTGTACTCTGGTTCACTTCTATTGCGCACCAAGATTGAGTAATGTCGAATAACTGTATCATTCTTACCGGGTGGCCAACTGCACTATTAAGTGTATTTAATGGTTCATGATCGAACTAATTTCACATAGCAATCTGCCAGTGATTAATGAGACTGTTTATTTATGTAGCCTTTTTAATTTATACATTTCTTTCCCCATCCTTCATATTACCAATAATTAGTTCGTATAAATATACTTAAACTAAAAATAGATTAAAATGCGAATTTGATATTGATAGAGAGATAGCTTCAGTGAAATACCAGAGTATGTGTTTGTGTGCTATTCCCTAGGTACAGTCAAAGAAATTGTATCCGTAATTATTTTTTGATAGTCAACTAATTTCAAATGTTGAAGAGAAATCATATTACAGGTAAAGCTCGTACAGCGGACGATGCAAAAAATATCCGTTCTATAAGGGCCATGTAGCTCTTACAATGACAACTTTAAATTATATGGTTTAACAAATATATTCTATGTCTACCATTAATCTAGTCATGCATTGATTTAATTTGATTATATTCACTTAATGAGTTAATGTATTGTTGTTCAGTTTTTTTAATAATTTAATTTTGTTACCCTTTTCCTATACATTTTCTTTGATTAGAAAAGTTCTATAAAAATTAAAAAGAGGTGTAACTATTCTAATATTAACCCTAGATTTTCACGTAATTCATATCTATTTAGCTGCTAATATCTTTGTTTTATTTTACATACCTTATTTTTTCATACATTTGTTTGAGTAAGTAAATACTGGGTTGAATGTTTTGCAAGGCGTAGTGAAGAAAACAGACTGAAATATTTCCCGAATTGACTCCCTAAGATGTTTCCCGCTACGGAAATAGAGATTATTCTTTTTATTGAAATATTTGGTCAGATAGACGATGAAGTGTCAAAAAAATGTTAAGGAAGTAATGGTTTTATCTTGTTAATAAACTTCGACAACATGTGATGCTAAAATTTTCTGTAACATTATAGACTCAATATAGATTCCAATTATTATATGTACTGTATACGTTCATTTTGGTTTCAACATCTATTGTTCTTTTTCTTATGTTTTTTCAAGTATTGCACAATACTTTTGAGCCTTACATATTTACATAATGATTTTTCAAAATGAATTGTTTATGGATAAAAATTAAAGATAATTCTTGTGCATATTTCATCCATAAACTCTTCAAAACAAAACCTCGTTAAAATTCTTACTTTGATAAGTAACAAGCTTTTTCTTTCGGTGCATGAAACTCTCCAAAAACTGCCTCAAATGCACCAATAACTGCCCCAAATGCACTGATAAGTGCTTCAAATGCTCCGATAAATGCCCAAAATGCCCCGATAAGTGCTCCAAATGCTCTTTTCTATTGCTCCTACTGCACATTTATAGCGCTACAAGTGCTCGTTTTGACCGCTACTACTGCTCTTTTTTAAGTGCCCCAATGTCCTAGCTCTAGTGATGACTAATTTAGTCGATAAGACAAGTTTCTCTTCTTTTTCGAAGTCCTTTATGTGTATTATCTTTTTTTAATTCATTCAATATATTGGCCAAATGAGGAAGTTATTAAAATTTGTGTTTTTAAAATGATAATAAATTAATAATTCATCTTACGTCTTAATTTAATGACAACAATCATTAAGTTGCTGACAAGCATTTTTCTCTATTTTCATCAACTTATAAATAAGTAATTACTAATTTGTAATTACCTATACGGCTATACCGATACTTTCTATCTTTTATTGAAGTTATTTAATTGAAAAATTCTTTTAGGCTAAAGAATAAAATAAAGCTATGAATAAGTTGTAACTTAATCTATTTAGTTTAGATTTTAAATGCAGTAATTTAATGGATTTTTTTATCAAGTGAACTGATTCTTTTCAGTTAAATTTTTGTATATATTAAATGCTTGCAAGACCAATTGACAAGCAGTGATATAGTGAACTAAAAATAACTGAAGTGATCATAATTTTTCTTCTCAATAAATGTCACATCGCCAACGTTGACAATAAGATAAGTTACAAAGTTCTATGAGATGAACCAAAAGAAATTTCTCCAAGAACTGAACGAATGTAGCCTACTGCAGTTTTGGTGCTTAATTTGTGACATCGGAGAGAAACTGGGATTCATGACAACTGTCAACTAAGGCTTTCAACTTGCAAGTTCTATCTCTTATCATACAATATTAGTTTTTTACTTAAAAAATAAGAAATAAAGGATCGATAATAGAAAATGGATAATTATTTTATATTTATAAAAAATAGTGTTGAAGATAACAATTAAATTAGGTAAAAATTTAAAAAAACTACTACACAACTAAATACACTTGCAGGTTATTTTAAAGTAAAAACTACCCGATACAATTTTTACTAAAATAAAGGATTTCTGATTAGTACTAGTTTACATGAAGTATCAATCTTAGAACAATTTTTAAAAGCTTAGGGTTGAATGATTAACATGAACTTAAAATATACAATTTATTCTATATTTACCTAAGATTAAAATTTTTCAAACGCATAACAATAAATAAAATACACAAATTAGTTCGGTATTTAATGCACTTCCTTTTCACGGAAAAATGTCGTTGAAAATCTAAAAGTAACAAGCATGAATAAATGGATATCACAGGGAATGAGACCAGACTTCCTGTGAATGATGAGAACTCATCTGATAGTGATTAGTACTGTCCTGATGAGAACTACACTGACAGTGATTAGTACTGTCCTGATGAGAACTACACTGACAGTGATTAGTACTGTCCTGATGAGAACTACACTGACAGTGATTAGTACTGTCCTGATGAGAACTACACTGACAGTGATTAGTACTGTCCTGATGAGAACTAAACTGACAGTGATTAGTACTGTCCTGATGAGAACTACACTGACAGTGATTAGTACTGTCCTGATGAGAACTACACTGACAGTGATTAGTACTGTCCTGATGAGAACTACACTGACAGTGATTAGTACTGTCCTGATGAGAACTACACTGACAGTGATTAGTACTGTCCTGATGAGAACTACACTGACAGTGATTAGTACTGTCCTGATGAGAACTACACTGACAGTGATTAGTACTGTCCTGATGAGAACTACACTGACAGTGATTAGTACTGTCCTGATGAGAACTACACTGACAGTGATTAGTACTGTCCTGATGAGAACTACACTGACAGTGATTAGTACTGTCCTGATGAGAACTACACTGACAGTGATTAGTACTGTCCTGATGAGAACTACACCGACAGTGATTAGTACTATCCTGATGAGAACTACACCGACAGTGATTAGTACTATCCTGATGAGAACTACACCGACAGTGATTAGTACTGTCCTGATGGGAAATTCACTGACAGTGATTAGTACTGTCCTGATGGGAAATTCACCGATGAGAACTGCAGCGATGAGAACTGCAGCGATGAGAACTGCACCGACGAGAACTGCACCGACGAGAACTGCACCGACGAGAACTGCACCGACGAGAACTGCACCGACGAGAACTGCACCGACGAGAACTGCACCGACGAGAACTGCACCGACGAGAACTGCACCGACGAGAACTGCACTGATGAGAACTGCACTGATGAGAACTGCACTGATGAGAACTGCACTGATGAGAACTGCACTGATGAGAACTGCACTGATGAGAACTGCACTGATGAGAACTGCACTGATGAGAACTGCACTGATGAGAACTGCAGTGGTGCGAAGTTATTTGAATCTGAAAATGTTTACAAACAAATTGATTAAAAAATCTCTTGATATTGACTTAGAATTACGCTACAAACAATTATTAACAAGATAAAACAAATTGAATAGATTTTATTTTAATCTCATACTATAATATTTTTTTTTCATTATACTAGGTAATATATTTTTTCATTATACTAGGGGTTTAACGTCGTGCTTCAGTCATATCGTGACTATTTCGCTGACGTAAAAGGAAATTAAATACAAGGGACTAGAAGAAGCAGTCAGAAAGGAAAGTGGCTCCATGAACAAAGGCACTTACCACCGTTGGTGACAATGCTCATGGATGCAGAAAAGCTACTCAATGAATGCAGTAAATTACCAAGGAATGTGACGAAACGGGACGCAAGCACCGGTGGCTGCCCTCATGGATGGAAAAGGAAAATGAAGAGGTGATAGTAAATGAAGCTTACGAGCCTACCTAACACAAAAATCTAAGACCTCGTAGTTGAAGAGCATAACCCTTGCGCTATTCTACAAAATCCTGAACAATGTGTATTCGAAGCACATTTGGTTATGTTAAAAGAATCCACATTCGAGTGGCAAGGAAGAAACAAGATTTGATAGAAAACAAGATTAATGGAAAGTAGAACGCAGATAGATTGAAATCCTTACCGTGATCAGAGTGTGTTTCGAATTTTAAAAATCAAACTTACAAAATATTTACCCAAAGGACCAAAAAAAAGTGGCACCTCGATCTAATATTTTTAATTTTTTCTTTATGTTGATGAATTAAGAGGTTATACCGCAAACGATGGAAAGAAAATGATAATTTAAAATGAGTGAAGAAAAGACAACAAAGTTATTTTTGGAAATTGCAAGATAAGGTTGAATAGATGTTTAGCATTAGAAACGTGGTTTTATAGAAACACTACATTTATCTTCTATTACTCGAGACTAACTGTTAGATAAAGTCTAATTCCAATGCGTAGAATACTTACTACAATTAATGCTACAAAGGACTATATTACAAACTAATTGGAAAAAAGTCGAATTAATTTAAACGAAACTAAGGAGCTCTACAAAAGAGATAATTGAATTTTACTAATTTCTTGTAATTAAATATTGGTCATTTTTTTAAACAAGATTATAGCTTTATGGAAACAGAAATTGTACTGAAAAAGGGTAATACATATTTGTTTCAAAGATGGAAGGAAGTATTTAATTTTATTCGATTTGTTGTCAAAGGAGATGCAAAGAACGAAACTGTAAAATAGAAAAAATGAAAGTCAATAAGTTGAAAATACTGAATAATGTCACTAAACTACTTAATTTTATTTAAATGTTCAAATATGAATGTCATATTGTAGAAACTCTCATTTTAGCGGCAAGTTACGTGTTGAAGTAATCTAGGATATTGTATAAATTACGCTATTCGTATTATCAGTAAATTTTAAGAGTTTAAACGTTGTTTTAGTTTAATGATTTAATGAGTCAAGAATTCCAAACTAGGCTATAAACAAAAAGCTACAGTTAAAAAAAATTAGTTGATACAACTATAATGAACTATTTTCTTTAGAACCACCATTATACTCTCTCAACAGATGTTAAAAAAATTGTATACAAGTAACTATATAAGAGTTTAATTAATTAATACCAGTACTCTGAATAATTGCAAATTTTAATACTAGCAAAATAAATAACCGTTTATCACCATGGAGTGGATATGAACAGTCAGTATTTAAGAATTCAGTATTTCAGAAACTAAAGAAACCATAAGTTGTGTATTTACAATTACCAATTGTAAAGTATTTGAACGGAATAATTTACAATTGCCAATTAATTTAATTGAAAGTTTTTAGGCCATATCGCTGATATTGAAAAGAAATTGAATATATATGGGGCTTGAAGTAACAGTTATAAAGGAAAGAGACTCCATGAAAGAATTAACTACCACCAGTCGGAGACAACGCTCATGGATGCAAAAAAAATTCCATGACTGCAGTCACTTACCAAGGAATGTGACGAAAAGAGTCACCAACACCGGTGGCAGCACTCACAGATGGAAAAGGAAAATGAAGAGGTGATAATAAATGAAGCCTACCGGACACAAAAAAAACATACGAGTTATCCTCAGAAACTACAATTAGCCACAAAAAATGATAAGCCTGAAGCTGTTGTGCTCTTCTTTTATATTCACCTCAACAGATTGAGGATACAGCCACTGGGGGCTTTGCAATTAGCCTACTATATTATATCTTTAAACAATTTTCATACATTTTTTATATTATACATTTATGAAACATAACTGATACGAATAACTTTGCTAATTCTATCAGTTATCACTGAACTAATAGAAATTTGTCCTTACCAATTGAGAATAGGGAGATTTGCACTGCTGTCGTTTGATTCTTCCGCTTTCTTGTGAGAAGTGATCTGGTCATCGGTAGTGGTCTTTAGAGTTCCACCTAGCGAATGCTCGCTCTACCCATTGAACTGGAAACAAATTTTAATAATATAAATTAGTATATAAGCTATTGTTATTGACTAGGTTTGATGCGAATATAATGGTTTCGAGATTTCGTTAATCGGAAAATAAATAGAAAAGACCTTAATATAGATCTAGCAGTTAGATTGGAAAGAGACGCCGTGATTGGAATGAAAGAGACTCGTCAATGGAATGAAAGAGACTCGTCAATGGAATGTTACGGAATGAGAATCTAGTAATCGCGGAAGTAAGAGGAAAATGAACAAACAGGGTGCAAAAACATATTGCAAATTATATTAATAAACAATCTAAGACTACATTGTTATCCCTATCTAGTGCTATTCTACAAAACAGTGAATTTCAATGAAACAAAAAGGAAAAAAACTTGGTCATCATCCAATTTGCAACTGTTCGTATCGAAAAACTCTCTGCCTCTTTCTTCAATTCATGACTGTTACATAGTGTCATTCGTTGAAAACTCATAAATGCAACATGAATATCTTACATATTTACTATTATGAATTTAAGATAGTTTTTTTTAGTATAAAGTTAGTGATAAATAATCTCTGTTAATTTAAGTAGGGGCTTAACGTTTTTATTGGATCCAAAGGCCATATCGCTGACAATGAAATTAAATACAAGGGACTGGAAGAAGCAGTATGAAAGGAAAGTGGCTCCATGAACAAAGTCACCTACCACCGTCGGTGACGATGCTCATGAATACTAAAGAGCTACTCCGAGAATGCATTCACTTAAAACGAATAAAAAAGGACCCAATTTAAGGTCCGGAGGCTACACTCACGGATGGAAGATTAAAATGAAAAGGGGATAGTAAATTAAGCCTACAAGCCTAATAAACCGAAAAGTCAAGACCTTGTATTTTGAAAGCATAAACCTAGTGCTATCCTCTAAAACTGCAAATGGCGTAAAAAGATAAACATAATAAGAATGAATAAAGACAATTATTAATCCAATTAACAACAGTTCGAGGCCAAAGAGAACCCCCTTCTATTAAATCCACCACAAACAGCTTCATGATAGGGTCACGCAGGTAAATTGCGGCCCACTTACTAACTGCGGCCTTTAACAACTGAAACATCATAGCTTCAAAACACACGTCAAAACTTAAATTAATAAGCTAAAGCATTCACTGTGCTTCTTTTGATAGCTATGCAACATTTTAATGTAATTTTGATTCAAAATGTTTTAGAGACTCTTGAGAGGGCTGCAATAAAAAATTAAAGGGCCGCAATTTACCTGCGTGACCCTAGAGCTCATGCAGACTTATAAATTCTTTGATACCCAGAAAGAAAGAAATTTCTTAAGTTACCTGCACAAAATAAAAACGAGAATTTGGTAGTAGAATTAGAAGATAAAAATTATGGGAAAAAAATTAGGTGAATATACGTAATTACATTTACCGTTTAACACTAAACTTGAGCATCCAGCTGTTCCGAAGATTATTCGTAGGTTTTCCCTTTTTTTTAAAGCGCATAAATATTGTTATATCTATAGGTATTGTGAGACTAAAACCTGAAAAAGATTTAAATTTAAAGGTATTTATAAATACAGAAAGAACAATTTAAACAAAAAGTATATACTACAGTCTACATTATAGAACTATGACGTAAACCGGCGGCTATTTACGAATGGAAGAATCATATGCATAATAGAACATTCAATAAAGTATATACCTACCTAAAATCTAGAAGTCTGGAGGGTAAAATAAAAAAATAAAATGTGGTTATAAGCTACAGCTCTAGGTGTTTTTTTTTATTTCTATTCCATGTCTACAGATCGTATTCAAAGGAATTTAGGCACAATAATATAAAGTAGAATTCCGTATTTTTTACAGAGTAATGTAAAGAAGTGCAAAAAATCTAATTTTGCTATTTCTGAAAAATTCTGAAGTTCGGTATTATTTCAAAGTTCAGAAGTAAAGATACAAAAGTTTTGGAAGCACACATTTTGGTAATAAATTGCAAATTCCATCAGCAATTTCAAGAAAATCTGTGAAATATTGATAAATTTATAATTCGAAATGAAATCAAGAACAGAAACACTTGATATTGAGCTGGACTTAGTCTCAGCTATCAGCAAAAAATCAACTGGTAAATATATTTAGAGTTCATATACAAGAAGAAAACAACTAGCTCAGAAATCTGATCAGTCTTTCGAATATCTCAATTTCAAGGATTAAGCTGCCTAAAAATGATAGCATTAACAATTTTTCACAGAGTTAAAAAATATAGCTTAAAATTTTGAATCTAGAACTAAGAAAATAAAAGCGAAAAAAATTAATTTACAAATGTATAAGTAAAAGATATAGTTCCATATGAGCATGACAATAAAAAATAGAGTCCTCAGCTAGAAAGACTGAAGAATAACTTATCCAGGCTAAAGTGAAATTATCTAAAGAAAGACTAATTTTCGATCTGCCTAAAACACAAGTTTTTAAATAGAGAGAGTGAAATTTGATGACTTTTCACCATGACGGCTGAAGACGAAATGTCCCGCACTGCATTAAAAAGAATCGAAATTTCTTACATGCGGGGGTAAAATGAGAATTTGGGGTAGCGTACGATAATCCGTGGTAGAGTGGGAACTAGATTATTCATGCGCGCCTCAGCAATTGGACGGATACACTTTTCCGCGATAGTACATAGGCTCTAGCATAGCTAGGCTGGTCTTAGCGTATCCATAATCCGCCTTATTCGCGTAAGTTACGGTAGGTATTCTAAGATTCACTTTAATATTTATCGTAATAGTGTAGTTCTAAAACAATGGATCCATATAAAGAATTGAATTACCTAATTAAGTATTTCTTACTAATCGTTTTCATATATCATAACATTTTCCGATATTGAGAACTGTTAATTTTTATACACTTTCTATTTGAACGCAGATCTGTGATTTGAAATTTTGAATAGATAGGTATGTGCTATGTATATACGAACGAACATCCTACTCAAGTATGGGGGGGCTTTTTCTTCTAATGAAATTATGAATCTCAGAATGAGAAAAAACGAAATGCGAATATTTCTTATATAATTAATTGTGAAAAGAATACTTGATCGATTTAAATTCTGTTTACTGCGATATGTAAAATTCTGTTTACTGCCTTAGCTCTACAAATTTAAAGCAATACCAGATTTTTTTTAATTTAGAGTGGAGAGGACCTTTAATAATTTACATTCACAATGAAGAAATTAAAAATTTACCATTACAAATTTTCCTAACATTTTCGAGTTGTGTAAATATAACTAAGTAATTTGCTGGCCTATTTTCTCACACCTCTCTAGATGCAGCTCTCCTCAACCCTCTTGATGTTGATGGCCTTCGGTGGGATGAAACTTTGCGAGAGTCTCTCATTGATGGTTAGAAAGACGAAGATTTCCTCAAACCGATTAACAGACGATACTTTCTTTGGAAAAATACAAACAACGACTTTTGTTTCAGCTTTATCAGCTTGTGACAGTTCACCATTGTGTAAATTGATCTGCAAAACAGCACCAAACACCTACGAAATGAGTGCTATTGATGTCGGACCAGCTTTTTCGGAGACAATGGGTGGAGATCTTGTGGTTTGTTACACACGGAAGGTAAAGAGAATGCTGTATCCAGGTCCTTTGGGTACCATCACAGGGGCCCCACACATGCAGCATTGGGTTATTGATAATTTGAAGGACGATATTTTCTTGCATAAATTTTATCATTGTTATGTATCTGGTAATAATGGCTACGCAGTTGTGGAGTTTACAACCGTTCAAAAAATAACTGGAGTTAAAGTTCGAGTGCAGCCAGCTCATGAATTGTCTGGGAAGTTCCAAGAAATAGCTGTGATGGTAGGAAACGTATCATCATCTACTGGAGATTTCAGTACTTACAGTCTTCTAACTGTACTTATCGATCCTCCGGTCAAACACAACGAAGATCTGATTTTGGAAGGGATGGTACCTCTGCTCGGTAAATATGTTGCTGTGATTGAGCAAAAGTTTACGAGATTACAAATATGTTCACTGGAAATATATTGAGCCAAGTTTAATATCAATCACTTTATCAATTGCACTAAGGAGATTCAATATCTTAGTGGTAAGATTGATTGTCTAACTTTCCGTGCATCATTAGTTCCAATCTCACTGACTCCTCTTGGAATAACAACTTATACTATAATTATATGAAATCTTTACTATAAGTAGGCATCAGAGAGTATGTAGTGAGCTGTTAGTGAGTTAGAGAGTAGGTATCAGAGAGTATTAAGTGAGTTGTTAGTGAGTTAGAGAGTAGGCATCAGAGATTATGTAATAATTTTAAGTCATATTGTTAATAAGGTAAATCAATCTTCTTCAATTGAGTAAAGTAAATGATGGAAAGAGATATGACAGGACATGAGTGAGATAATCTCTCAAACATATTGGAATGTAAAGAATTATGAAAGAAAATCAGAATTCATATATGTTCATATGTTAATCATCAGTGTGCTATTTACATGTATAATATTGTATATATCAAGTAAAACTGAACTCATTTTAGCCTTCTAGTATTTACTGTACGACTTTATTTCTATCGAATATTTTCTTGATAGTTTTCAACTATATTCACTTTAAAATGATCATAAGTAACCCCTATTATAATAAGAATCATTTATGTTTATAGTTTTCTTATGAGGAGAAATGTTTTGTTTGTGTGCTATTACAAATTGAAATTAATTAATTATACAGTTAATATAAATTCTTCATAATACCTTAATCACTAGCCGATCAGTGCCTCGAAATAATAATAATATTATATACTTATTCTGTTCATCCTATAATTAGTTTAAATAATTATTCATATTTTTTTTAAATAAATAATTAAATATTAACTCCAATAAATATTGTTTGCATTGCTGTAGATGTGAATTATTAACGTATTCTACATTTATATCGAAGGTATTTATCATAGAAATAATATAAATAGCTACTAAGTATCATTACTCTTTAATTCAAGTGTATTATCTATTTGTCACTACATTTCATATTTCATATTTACAATACTCAATAATTGACTTTTCAATTATTATCTCGTTTATTGACCAAATCATCAATACCAGCCCAGAATAAATGAATAGTTTAAATGTGTTTCAATTACCCATCCATTGACTAATTCATTGCAATCTGTTTCTCAACTCGTTGTCCTATAGCGGCGAGTTGTCCGGCGGCGAATTTTTCTAGAACCTGAATTATTATAGTGCCAAACTTTTCTAGATAATCAATTGTCTCAATTTGGAACAGAATCCTCATGGTGCTCTTTACTTTGATTACCATCGAAGGGAAAAGGAAATAGTCTCTTGCAGATAAGTTAAAGGTGTAAATTCGAAAGAAATTAGATTAAAAAGATATCGAGTTTTACTTTCCATGAAATATTAGGTTTGTCTTGTGGCGAAGAAATAAAGCAATAGGTGTTCGTTGGTGGAGAATTAGTTGAGATGATAATAGAAAGTGAAAAAAAAATCAAACATTGTCGAATGAATAAAAAAGTAATACTCATGTCACATTTTCTATAACTTAATGGAAAAGAAAAAAATATTTTTGAAAGGATAATTCTTCACCATAATTTATTTATAGGTGTGCCATAAAAATATATTATATGTACTATCGAATACTCCATAGTAAAAGAACGAAGATTATTTTCTTTCGGATATATTATTTTTTCTATCTTTTTGCGAAATTAATGTTAATTATAATATCGTGAAAAATAGAGTAATGAAAATAGAAGAAATATAAGTTTGTAATACATACATACAATATACATTAACACACAGTAGAATTTGAATACGATATACTCATATTCGGATTTAGAATGAAAAATTATATAAGCAATATATTATGAATATAAATATTATTCTGAGTTTATAAAAAAATTATAACTAAATTAGCAAATTTTCAGACTATGATATCTAATTTCTTTCAGGGCATTCATTTTCACTTAATATGCATCAGATTTAAAGGTCCCCTCCAAGCAATTATTCTTATTGCTTTATTCAACGAGGCTAATGTTTCTTATCATTTTGCTGATAAGATTAATCTAAAATCTAAAAAACCTATTTTACTTCCGACTTACTAATTTAAGACATTTTCAGCCTGAAGAAAAAGAATGTACACCATTTGTTTTGATTGTCAAATAGGTATTAGGTTTAATAAATCCATTTAATATTCGTGTAAAGGTATAAAATTGAATGAACTTATAATAGAAACGTTTATATACTATAGGAAACAATTAATATCTAAAATAAGGGCCGAAAACGCATGGTTTGTTTATAAAACTCAAATTTGTAATCAAAACAAAGAGTGTACAATCTTTTTCTTGAGCATCAGATTAGTGATTCGCTCAATTGTTGCTCACAGAGTATTAAAAAACTTTAAAAACAAATTATAAAATATATGCTGAACCAAATTGTATGCGGTTTGCAGAATAATGATCCTAGACCTTAGTTCTATTATATCATGTAATAAACTCATTTTTTTCCCGGAGCCTGGAGAGGACCTTTAAGGCTGCTTCACACATGTCGATCAGGGATCTGTCCGGGACGTCACCGGATGGTGATTTTTTATCACTGAGATGTGACGGACCGGAGACGTCCCGAATGGATCACTGACATGTGTGAGGAAGCCTTTATCTTTTTGCGGTACAAGCTTATTTCATTTGTACCTTTCAATATTATGATTTTCTTATAATATTCAGAATTGTCTTTATACATGTAATGTCTCGGAAAATGAATAATTATCATTGTAAGTTTATCATTGGTAGAAATACATTAGTTAATAATAACTGTTTTAGGGTTTATGATGGGATATAGAAACAGTTTAATAAAAACAAATACATCTTCCTGTATCACAGATATTAATGGAATAAATTGTAATGAAAAATGTATCCCAGATAAAATTTAAGAGAGTGTCTTCGATGATTTAAGAGCGTTTATGGTAGAGAGAATAAAACGTAGACGATACACTGATAAATTGCCGATAAATTCTCATCGGCGATTGACTGTAGAGGATAATCGAATGATCTTCAACGAATCATGGTTGATTCTACTTCCTCGAATTAAAGAGGAGATTTCTTCGATGAATCTTTGATGAGTTATGGAAGACTCATCTTCCGTGCATTACAGCAGGCAGCTCGTAGATGTATCTTCGGCGAGTTATGGAAGACCCATCTTCCCCGAATTACAGCAGTCATGCATAGATGTATCTTCGGTTAGTTATGGAAGACTCATCTTCCCCGAATTACAGCAGTCATGCATAGATGTATCTTCGGTTAGTTATGGAAGACTAATCTTCCCTGAATTACAGCAGGCATGTCATAGATGTATCTTCGGCGAGTTATGGAAGATGAGCACCTTCCATATAAAGGTGTCCGTGATTCCAAAATTAAAAAAAAAACACGCTTATGTTTACTATCCACATTGTCACAGTATAAAATAGCATGCATGGTGGAGTTCGCGGGATTCGAACCCTGGACCTTTAGACTTTTAGAGGATATCCGGTAACTTCATCGCAGTAAATTCATCGCCTGTAAATTCATCGCCGTAAATTCATCGCATGGTAAATTCATCGCATGGTAAATTCATCGAGTGGTAAATTCATCGCATAGTAAATTCATCGCATGGTAAATTCATCGCATGGTAAATTCATCGCATGATAAATTCATCGCATAGTAAATTCATCGAATGGTAAATTCCTCGCATGGTGCATTATAAAATTAAATTGATAAACTTAAATAAGCTCTTTGCAAATAATTGTGCCTACCTTACTAGGGTAACTTGTTTGTACGATTCTGTACTGATAGTTTATTTTAAATGATTGGATTTTTAGCAATAGAATGTCATATAATTTACACATGTATATCATACAATTGCTATACAATATTTGATATGTGGGTAATTTCATTAAATTATTATTTAATATAGATATGCATATTTTTCTTTAATTTAAATTTGTATTGTTTCTCAAATTAAGTATCTATGTAGCTACTCATAGTTTGAAGGACAACATAACTGTGAATGCTACACCTCTTTGAAAATATGATCAGCAAAGCATAATTGCCTCAGTAAATGGGAACCAGGTTTTCTAATTGTTTAAGAGGTATTGCTTTCAATTTATCTTTTTAAAAGTAATTTAGATATATTTTTGTGCAGTTGTAACGATAGAATTTAATTCTAAATATTAACGTCTTTAGTAATATCCATATATTATATCGTGGACCGACAATATGGGCCCACACAATTGGGTCCGCTGACAATTGGGCCCAGGACAAATGGGCCCAAAGCTATTACAATATTTGCCCATTTTTTCAAAGTCTACTGTATTAACTTAATTAAAGACCATTACTACCGTAATAACTAGGGATGTGACAATATGCGTTTTGCATTAAAATATAGTCTTGAGTATAATTAAAATAAAGAATATTCCTAATATGAAAAAAAATATTCTTGTTATGATACCTTATCAAGTATATCAAGTATATATATACCTTATCAAGTACAGGCATCCCTTGCTTTAATTATCAAATCACGACTCAGTTTAATTACCAAACGATAACTAAAGCGAAGAAGAGTTTCGCTCTTCTTCATTTTCTATGAGTTATAGAAAGAAAATTAGTTTTAGAGTTAGAGTACTATATAAACATATTAATAATAATACACAGTCTTTCAGTGTTTGTGACAGTGATGAAAGTTTAAAGTCGTGCATTTATTAAATGTTTTAAAAAACATCCATAGCTTAACTTAGATTTCTATAATTATTGTGTTACATTTAACAAACAGCAATTTTATGCTCTGGAATATTTTTCTTTCATAGAAAATTAAATTTATTGATACACATAGTTATTTTTTCATAGTTATTTCTACACAATAGGACAATAGGGGGAAAAAAAGTAAAATTGCACCATAGGAAGCAAAATTATAAATAAAATTAACAAACATTTTCTTATTATTGGAATGAATTTCTATTAAAATTAATATATACATTAAATTAAATCATCATGTGTAAAGGATGCTATTTATTCAGGTTATTCTTACTGATTCATCACTAATGAAGAATAATTTAGTACCCAAAGTAAGTAAAGTATTGAGATAGAATAACGGACAGATGACATTTATTTCTTCTTCTACTCTGACGGCCATAAGGTCGAAATACACTCTACAAGTGCTCAACAATTAATAATTACACGCTTATGTTTACTATCCACAATTTCACTGTATGAAATAGGAAATCAGCAGGGTATACTTATTACAAAATACTATTAATAGGTAAATTGCAAGTATATTAACGGACAACAGCAATCACGTACGAAACCTGAATCTAATAAATAAATATTTGAAATAGTTATTGGTAAGTTAAATAATTTTCTTTTAATGAACTTTTATTTTCTTTCAATTTAATTGGGGCAACTTTTGATAATTTGTATATAGGTAGGTGGACACCGGTGCCATCTGAGTACCAGAAACAGCACTGAGTGCTGCATTTGCCCACCTCTGGTCTAGATGCATTAATATGTGTCTGAGGGTCGTAAGACCTACAACTTTGAATATATACATATATAATATTATACATATTTTCCATCATTTAGAATAAAAGAGAAAAGATACAAAAATAATAAAACATTAAATAATATTCATTCATTAGAACTTTAAAAACACGAAGGTTATCATATTAAATAAATATCAACCAAATCCTTCTACTGCCATGTCCAAGATGGCTCAGTGGATACGTCGCTGCCTTCAATTCTTTATGAGACTACAGTTGTAGGTTCGAGTCCCGGACACACCACTTTATTTCTTTCTCCTTTTCTTTCCATTTAATATGTACAGGCATTCCCCGCTTCAGTTACCAAATCACGACTCAGTTTAGTTACCAAACGGTAACTAAAGCGAATAAAAGTAACAAGAAATTTATATTAGTCACTCTTCGATTCTATATATTATTTTCTATGAGTTATAGAAAGAAAATTTGTTTTAGAGTTCTTAAAGTACTGCGTATATAAGCATATTAATAATAATATACAGTCTTTCATTGTTTGTGACTGTGATGATAAAGTTTAAAGTCTAGCATTTATTAAATGTTTTAAAATCCATCCATAGCTTATTAACTCTCACTCAGTATAGGTGGGTAATTAATTGATACTTAGATTTTTATAATTATTGTGCTACATTGAACAAACATCAGTTCTATGCTCTATGAAATATTTTTGGTAGTAGAGTACTAAGTTCCAAGTTATTGGTTGGTTCTACAATTTCGGACACGTAGAAAAGAAAATATCATGATTATTATTTAACTTCCATTCTAATTGGTAGCATGGATACCAATTGAAATAAAAGTTAAATAATGATTATTATATAAAGAATTTTACGTGTTCAAAAATATGGAACCGTGCAATAACACGGAACTAACCCTATAATAGGACATGTTGAATTTCTGAACCAATTGCTTCTAATAACCTCACCTGGATTATAATTTTGATGTTGTTTTAGTTACCGTGAAATAATCACAGAAAATTGTCTCCGTTTTCTATGTCTACGAACGGTTATTATTTTGAATCATGACTCGAAATAAGGACCACTTTTACTTAAAGGTCCTCTCCAAGCAAATATTTTTATTGCCTTATTCAACGAGGCTAATGTTTCTTATCATTTTGCTGCAAACCGCATCGAATTTGGTAGCATATTTTTAATTTTATATGCTTTTAAAGATTTTTATAATCAAAACTCTACAAAACCTATTTTACTTCCGACTTACTAATTTAAGAAATTTTCAGCCTGAAGAAAAATAATGTACACCATTTGTTTTGATTGTCAACTAGGTATTAGGTTTAATAAATCCATTTAATATTCGTGTAAAGGTATAAAATTGGATAAACTTATTATAGAAACGTTTATATACCTTAGGAAACAATTAATATATAAAATATAGGCCGAAAACGCATGGTTTGTTTATAAAATTTAAATTTGTAATCAAAATAAAGAGTGTACAATCTTCTTCTTGAGCATCAGATTAGTGATTCGCTCAATTATTGCTCACAAAGTATTAAAGAACTTTAAAAACAAATTATAAAATATATACTGAACCGAATTGTGTGCAGTTTGCAGAATAATGATCGTAGACCTTAGTTCTATAATATTATGTTATAAACTCATTTTTTTCCCGGAGCCTGGAGAGGACCTTTAAGTGAGTTGTACTTAAAGCGAGGCCTGCCTGTATATAAAAATATGTAACTTTAAACTAATCGATGTAAAGCCAAACGTACGTATACCCTATGCCTATATGATATAAAGTAAAAAATAAAACAAAATTGTAAATACCTTTCAAATGATAATTTTGATTGTATTCAACCCTATAAATTGTATAAATCTGCTTAAAATCATGCTTGAATCGACAATAATATTGAGGTGATTATGTGAATTGTTTTCGTATGAATCTTCCATGAAGCGGCTTAAAGTCGCACTTGAATCATCGTTGATTTAAGGACGGTTACAGTCGGTTATGCATGTGCTTCTTCAATGAATCGACGATCATCCTGCCTTATTCTATACGAAAAATCTTGGGTAAAACGGACACTCCTTCGAGGGTGATTATTTTTGTCATTGTGCGAAGGTTATTCTTAGAGCTAACTCTGTGATTTTACCTACCAAAAGGCAGTGAATAAAAGGAAAAAAATTATAATGGTAGACAGTATGATGAACGGTGCTTACACTTCTTCCTTGGAAACTATTTGGAAATGGAACAACTTCAGTGACATTTTGATCTCATTGAAGTTTTCACTCTGAATATTCATTCTTCACTTGTTAATTGCATGGTTAAGGCCCGCTTCAAACATGTAATTTCAACACCGCAGAAAAAAAGCTCTTTTTCAAATGTGTTTACACATGCATTTTTTTTTATCGCTGGTGGAAAAAATCACATAAATTTTTCCCATCATCGACGAAAAGGCGCAAATGTGAACACATTTTAAGAAGAGCTTTTTTCCGCGGTGTCAAAAAACATAAGTGTGAAGCGAGCCTTAACCATGCAATGAACAAGCGAAGAACGAATATTCCTAGTGAAAACTTCAATAAAATCAAAATGTCACTGAAGTTGTTCTGTTTCCAAATAGTTTCCAAGGAACTAGTATAAGCACTATGTATTATATTGTCTACCATTATAATTTTTTCCTTTTATTCACTTCCTTTTAGTAAGTAAAATCACAAAGTTAGCTTTATGAATAACATTCGCGCAATGACAAAACTAATCACCCTCACTCTT
The DNA here is from genome assembly GCA_947561585.1 of Caprella mutica. Taxonomy (NCBI): domain Eukaryota; kingdom Metazoa; phylum Arthropoda; class Malacostraca; order Amphipoda; family Caprellidae; genus Caprella; species Caprella mutica. The sequence goes on from CANNZV010000100.1 coordinate 626,753, forward strand.
TGCTTACCTGTTCTTAAACTGTGCCCATCAGTGCAAAAAAGTTTTTACCTATTAATAGTACTGTACAATAGGAGGCGGAGAAAAAGAGACTAAGATATAGTTTTTTCGTCCATTGGCTAACGATTTACAAGCATTTAAAAAAGCGGAAACATTTTTGTGGCTCATACTGTATAGTTGATTTCACTAGTTTATACCCAATTTCAGCAGTGATATATAGACTCTAGTCTAATCTATAGCAGTTTAAATATTCGGTGTACAGGCAGAGCTCAATTTAAGTACAACTCACTGTAATGAAAGTGGTACTTATTTTGAGTCATGTTTCGAAATAAGAACCGTTCGTAGACATAGAAAACGGAGACAATTTATTGTGATTATTTTACGGTAACTAAAAAAACATTTAAATTATAATCTAGATGAGGTTATTAGAGGCAATTGGTTCAGAAATTCAACATGTCCTATTTAAGGGTAAGTTCCGTGTTTTTGCACGGTTTCATATTTTCGAACACGTGAAAATCTTTATATAATAATCATTATTCAACTTTTATTTCAATTTGTATCCATGATACAATTAGAATAGAAGTTAAATAATAATTATAATTTTTCTTTTCTGACGTGTCCGAAATTGTAGAACCAACCAATAACTTGAAACTTAGTACCCTACTACCCAAAATATTTCATAGAGCATAAAATTGCTATTTGTAAAATGTAGCACAATAATTATAGAAATCCAAGTATCTATTAATTTACTCACCTATACTGAGTGAGAGTTAAGATAAGGATGAATTCTGAGACATTTAATTAATGCACGACTTAAAACTTTCATCACAGTCACAAACAATGGAAGACTGTATATTATTAATAATATGCTTAGAGGAGAACCGGGTGAGTTCATACATATTTCCTTTCAATCTATAGGTATTCAACTGCTTATAACTACAAACTAAATTATTTAAAACCTTATGGTTCTTTCTCATAATATCGATTTTAGCAAGATGCATTTGTGTGTACGAACTCACCCGGAAATGCGAGTGAGTTCGTACAAGTAGAGTATCACTCCGTACAGTACTAAGAAAGTGAAAAAAAAAACTCAGTAAAAATTTCATTTAACTTTATGGAAAATATAATATTACAAAACTTTTGAATGCCGTTTCCATACAATTGACTAAAGCCCTTTTGTAATAACAAAAAATCACCAAAGGCTTCATCACCGATGTCTTCCGAACTAGATTATAGAGCGTCAATTTCCATCGTTAGCCTTCACTTTGCTTTCTTGTAATTTGTTTCTCTTTCAGTAACTCTCTTTCTAGGCCCTGTCATTGAACTTCTTAGTTATCTGTGGATGGAAAAGTAGGAGAAGGCTAGGTGGATGGTGAAGCAGGAGCAGGCTCGGTATGGTGAAGTAGCAGAAGGTTAGGAGGATGGTGATGTAGGTACAGGCTCGGTGGATAGTGAAGCAGGAGCAGGTTCGGTGGATGGTGAAGTAGGGGCAGGCTCGGTGGATGGTGAACCAGGAGCAGACTCGGTATGGTGAAGTAGTAGAAGGCTCTGTAGATGGTGAAGCAAGAGCAGACTCGGTGGATGGTGAAGCAAGAGCAGGCTCGGTGGATGGTGAAGCAAGAGCAAGCTCGGTGGATGGTGAAGCAAGAGCAGGCTCGGTATGGTGAAGCAAGAGCAGGCTCGGTGTATGGTGAAGCAAGAGCAGGCTCTGTGGATGGCACATTTCTTACTTGCTTGCGCTGATAATGATTTGAACTACTCTCAGCATATTAATGATTTGAACTATTCACCGTCCATTAATATTTCGCTGGTAAAAACTTAATAATGATTTGAACTATTCGCCGTCCATTAATATTTCGCTGGTAAAAACTTTCTTTTCTAATTCATGCTCATCAAATTCTGAACTATTTCTGGATCTCTTTGTGGCATCTTACAGCGTCATCGGAGGAGCTTTATACAATTTTGCAGCTTTATGTACTGATGTTCCATTTTTCCATACGTTATATGCCTGTTCCACATCACAGGAATAATACTGTTCCGTTCTTTTACGTGTATATAATCGAGGCAGATGTGAAAAATAAATATAGAGGTGAATTCGTACATATTGGGGTGAAACCGTACAGAGGAGGATGTGTCCATACATATTTGTACGATAATACCCCACACCGACATTTAATTTTTTAAATGGAATACATCGGATATTAATGAGTTTTAACTAAGGGTACGGTTACTATGGATGCGTATTCAAGCGATTTTTCGCACTGACGACTTCTGATGAAATCGGATGAAAATCAAATTCATACTTTCCAATGGGAGTGGTTACAGTGGCTGCGATTTGGTCGTCAGAATACGTACGATGTCGTCAGACTAACTTCAGCGTTCAAATGAGTTTGATTTTTTCATGCGACTTGCGACAATTTTCGGTAATTTTTGTGTATATTTCTCTTTCTTTTGATTGCTATTACTGTTTACCCATGCATTTTGGAAATATATTATTTGATACTAGGTATAAGAAATAATACAGATATTATTTAATTATTTAAATTTATTTAATCATAATAAAATTATATATAAAGGCTTGAATTGGTTGTTACTTTGTACAATTTTTATTTTTAATAAAATGGAATATCTTTCAATAATTATATTACGTAAAAAATATTCTCATCATTTCTCTATTTAAGTATTTCAAAATTGTTTGTAGTGAAATTGTGAAAATAATAATCAAATTAGAGTTGCGTCTATTATTTCAGAGGCACACATATGTATTAATTCCTCCCGAACATTATATCAAATAAACATAGTTTAGAAACCAATATTAATTGGGCAGAAACACACTGACGATCAGAAATCACGTACAGTGTTACCACCTCGCACTGACGATCGGTTCTGACGATATCGTCAGTGCGAAAAATCGCTCGAATACGCATGCATAGTAACCGTACCCTAAATGTTAACGTTTACATACGTAGAGAATATCCTAGTGAATACTAGTATTCCATATAAAGTTTTCAGATAGTAAATTGTAATTGCTATGGCTTAGCTCAAGTAGTGAGAAAATTACATTTTAGTGCAAAAAATATATGATCTCTCACCGAAGGAACATACGACACCGTCACGCACTGAAACTTGTTTCAAACTGATTGTTATTAATTATAATGTATAGGATCACTCAAATTTCAACGGGTTAGAACATAACACGTGTTGAGTTATGGCCCTGTACGGATCCACCCACTGTACGAACTCACCCGGTTCTCCCCTATATACGTAGTACTCTAATAACTCTAAAACAAATTTTCTTTCTATAACTGATAGAAAATGAGATATATAATCGAGGAATGACAATTATAAATTTCTTGTTATTTTTATTCGCTTTAGTTACCGTTTGGTAACTAAACTGAGTCGTGATTTGGTAACTATAGGGGGGATGCCTTATTTTACTTTCTGCCTATTTTGTGACTATCTCACAGTCAATTGTACTCCTTTCTAAATCTATTTCCAAGCTATTCTTTTCGTTTCTAATTAAACCTAATGGACCCTATTTCTGTGACAGTGCATTTTAGTTATTTTTGTTAATTATGCCATTCTAATTATTTAAAAGGATGTTCATTTTGTTTTGTTTGCTCGCAGTTTCAAATATCCTCTTATTTAGCAACTACACATAACACCTCACGTACGTATCTTAATTCAGTTTACAAACTAACCCAAATACCCAAAGTCCGATTAATTAATTAAATTGATATCAGGTAACTAATAAGCTAATGATAGATCTATTGTAATAATATATCATTCCCAATCTATTGTAATAATATATCATTCCCAATCTATTGTAATAATATATCATTCCCAATATTTTGTAATAATATATCATTCCCAATATATTGTAATAATATATCATTCCCAATCTATTGTAATAATATATCATTCCCAATCTATTGTAATAATATATCATTCCCAATCTATTGTAATAATGCTATCCTTCTCAAGTTAAACTCACGCAATAATAAGACTGATCTACTGGAAGCTTGTAAAAGTGTTAAGCCACGTAATCTCTTCATCAATGAGAGTCCGATTCCTAGAAGGGCACATCTTCTTTTCTTACTCAGAAAAGCTAAGAAGCGCTTTGATGAAATAGCTGCTTGTGGATCACACAACGGGAAAGTTTTTATATACCGTAAGTCCTCCTCACCCTCTGAACGAAAAACAAGATGTTCTTCGACTCTGTTGAGGAACTTGATTGCTGGGCGTTGCGTGTACTTGGGGAGAAGATTGGTGATACGGATCAGTGACTGCTTGATCCCTTTTCATTTTTCTTACATTACTTGAACTTATTATTATGCTTTACTGTTAATCTCTACATTGTTGTATTTCTCGTTCCATTTCTCAATTTACTATTAAATAGAGTTCCTAAAGTGGAGTCCCTTGTATTGCTAGTCGATACATGATGTACTACCGCTTTCGTTCCTTTAAATTTTCAATAGCCTGGGGCAGTCATGTGTATATATTTATATACACATTGATTTGTCTGGTGTGCTGTTGTCTAAATTATATGTCAATCTCAAAAAATTTCTATCTATGCACTATTGTAGTTTACAGTTCTGTTTTGATATTTTATATAATTCCACTTGGATTACTGTTTAAATCTTCACTGATTTCTTTTTTAGATGATATTGTTCTATTATCATATTCCATCGAATTCATAGTATTAACGCTCCATTTTGTAACTATATGTGTGCTAATTTTAGTTAATTTGGTTGCTATAACCTATGTAGGATGCTATTATTTTGTACTTTTATTTGCTGTCAACCGTAGAGCTTTTTGTGGCTGTTTAATCACCAAATTTAACAATGATGAATAATATTCAATTCGCTGACATTGCCCCTGATTGTAATTTGATTAATAATTTTTATGATTCTCTTGATGTTAGTAATCAGTCAAGCTATTTTTCTATTGATCAGTTTAATCGGAAATTTAAAGATAATTGTTATGAACTAGGTTCCATTTAAATACTTTAATAACCTTTAATTAGGCTTTATTTAACTAAAAATATCACATGGTTCTGAAACACATAGAAACAATTATAACGATGGGAAATGGCAAAACTACACAAAGTAAACAATAATAAAGATCTCATTCATTTAGTAAATACTAATACCGGCTTAGTAATATTGAAGCTAGTTACAATCAATAATAGTTACTACACATCGAATGTTTATTTAGATGGAAGTTTAGTATAGAGCAATGAGGATATCAAATCATAAAGTTTAGGAAGCATAACCTATTAAGGTAAAGTAATATTATAACAATAATTATGGCTTATTTTTATGTAACTACAATGTCCGTAGTTTTGGTGCTAATGGTGATATATTTTTATCATTCATGGATAGTTTAGATGTTAAGTTTAATTTGATAGTTCCTACTGAAACTAGATTTCCAGCATCACAGGGCGAAATTATCCCCGGTTTTGTGGGTTGTCACAGTGGGAGGCCTGATGGTAGAGGAGGCGGAGTCTCTGTGTATTGTGGTGTTGAGCTATTGGCTGACAAAATTGATCATCTATCATTTGTCAATGAGAATATCGAAATTTGTACTGTGAAAGTTAAACTTAGTTCTAGTGATCTTTTCGTGATTGCTATTTATAGACCACCTGATGGCTCGATTGATCATTTTTACACCACTTTAATGACAGTTCTTAACGATCCTGCTGTTAATGGTTCTGAATTGGTGTTGGCAGGTGATTTTAATGTTAATTTGATATCTTTTGAAAGTTCTCCTAATTCTACTAAAAAATTTATATATGGCCTTTTTTCATGTAAATTTCTTCCTCTTATAACCATGCCTACTAGATTCCCTACTGGAAATCAAATGGGTCAACCAGCTCTCTTGGATCATATCTGGTACAACAAATATCACGCTAGGGAGGCTGGAATTCTATTGGATAACACAACTGATCACATGCCCACTTTTGTCCAATTCCGAGGTTACCAGAATAATATGCATGTATCACTGAAAGAAAATTGCGAGTCAGCTTGACTCATCGTTTGAGTCAAGGATGGCAAACCTCTAATAGTGGAGTCTTTTTTCTTGATTGACTCTACCTTTGAGTCATATGATCACCCTGAGAGTCATATTGCCTCGTCGTTGAGTCAAATATCTAGATTGACTCAGCTCTGAGTAAAGATCCAATATTATTGTGTAATATGTTTGCCTATATATATTTTATTTAGTATTTAGTTCAAAGGTTTTGTTATTGTTATACCAAATAAATGTGTGTTTCTAGAGATAACTAATTTAATTGATTTAGTAAAAAGAAATTGTCTTGTGATAGAAAAAGGTATATAAGCAGCACATGGTACCAGCATAATAAGTTGCCATACACTGCCACACATTTTTTTATATTTCTATTGAGTACTACATAAATTATCATGGTAATAATGAATGCCAAATATATTGGCAAATTTTGAATTATCTGGATTGAGGTTTATTTAATTAGGTTCATGTATTGTTTTCATCTATGTATTTAGTTCCAAGTACATTCCAATATGAGTGAAAGATATTTGACCAAAATTAAATGAAAAATGGATGAAATAATTTAAATTTGCTAAGTTTTCTAAAATGAATTGAAATCAATATTTTTTTATAGTAATACTATATTTTAAATTCAAATGATTAATTCTTAACCTTCATCAATTTCATAAAATTATATTGGAGGGTGAACGAAGTGTTACGAATTCTTCAACGATCATCAAAAGGCGGTACAACTAAGGCGGTAACTATAAGACTCTCAACAACAGTATACGTGAAGTCATCAAGGCAACAAATTCTGGTGATATGATTTATCACCAGAATTGTAATCTGGTTACTGTTAACATAATCCTCAAGTTAATCATATTTTCTCTTTTTAATGCAGGTGTTGGAGCCAGTTATTCAAACAGAAGTTGAAGGAATAATTTTGGTTGAAGACGAGCTGCTGGTCGCGTGGATTGTTTGGTTTTCTGCGTATGCCACTTGCAATTTATCCTACAAAAAATCTCAAAAGAAGACACTGGTGTTCACCCAAAAGTTCACCCAAAAGAATTCTCGAAAACTCCACAATTGGTGAAGTTAAATTAGGAAATACTAAATTGTTCAACTACAGTAGCTTTAACTAATATAATATTTTTTCTTGGAAAATGAAGTAGACTGAAATTATATAAATTATTGAATACGAATAGCTATAACTTGAATATCTAATAGGGTTTTGTTTGAAATGATTTACATAGTATTAAATATATTTTCCTGTTGTTTTACCATCGGTGTGGAAACCTTAAAGTGACTCTTAGATCACATTTATTCTGTACTCTTCATATTTTGACTAAATAAAATTTTATAGTCCCTAGTTTATTTCAATCCACCTCATATTTTTGTGTGATTTTATAATTAAAGAATTCTCTATTCGAGTCAACCCGACTCTGAATTTGGAGTCAATATGTCTCTTGTTCGTGACTAAAATAATTAGTACGAGTCAATTTGACTCTGATTTAGGAGTCAATATGACTCTTGTTCGTGAGTAAAATAATTAGTATGAGTCAATTTGACTCTGATTTAGGAGTCAAGATGACTCTTGTTCGTGAGTAAAATAATTAGTATGAGTCAATTTGACTCTGATTTAGGAGTCAATATGTCTCTTGTTCGTGAGTAAAATAATTAGTATGAGTCAATTTGACTCTGATTTAGGAGTCAATATGACTCTTGTTCGTGAGTAAAATAATTAGTATGAGTCAATTTGACTCTGATTTAGGAGTCAATATGACTCTTGTTCGTGAGTAAAATAATTAGTACGAGTCAATTTGACTCTGATTTAGGAGTCAATATGACTCTTGTTCGTGAGTAAAATAATTAGTACGAGTCAATTTGACTCTGATTTAGGAGTCAATATGACTCTTGTTCGTGAGTAAAATAATTAGTCTGAGTCAATTCGACTCTGATTTAGGAGTCTTTATGACTCTTGTTTGTGGGTAAAATAATTAGTATGTGTCAATTTGACTCTGAATGAGGAGTCAATACGACTCTTGTTTTCGAGTAAAATAGTAAAATGAGTCAAATTGACTCGCATTTTTGAGCCGGTTTTGGGACAAACTGAAAACTCCAATTTTGAGTCAATTTGACTCATATTTTTTTTCAGTCAACTAGCAAGACCCGTGGAAATTCCACGGGATGAGAATCAACAAAAATGTTTTTATAGAACTGATAAAAAAGAAAATATGTTTTAGACTGAAAACATATAAAAAGCAGCAAATGTGTTTAGTAACATGCTTCTGAAAATAATATCCATTGTATTTAATTATCTTGGTCACATTACGTACTTTTATTTACACCAACTTTATGAGGCTCTATTGATAGAATATGAAAAATAAGAGGAACAAATAATTATAAAATAGGATGTTAAGTTTGTGGTATCATGCATACTGAATTTGCCCATATCTAATTACTGAAAGAGTAACGGACGTACTCACCAACTCACTAAGGAAGGAACAAGCAGAATTATAATATGATAAATTGTGTAAAATTCAGTTTCGGGATCACTCTGTTAGTAATCAGCAGAAGTTCCTTCGTAGATGTTCTGAAATTGTTTGGTCTTTTCCTTTGAATGATGTTGATGGTAATGTTAAAAGGTTTTAAGAAGTTGTTAATGGATTGTATTGTAGTAGTTTCCCTCTAAAATCTAAATGTGTCTCTTCCAAAAGATTGAAGTCCATCTATTTAAAAAAATTTAAACTTGGTCTATTACACGAGAACTTCTATAAAAGATTTAAGAATTGTCTCACTAATACTATCAGGTGTGCTAAAAGAATTTATTTTCACTCTGCTTTCTCTAGCTGTAATAGAGATATGAAGGCTACGTGGAAGTTGCTAAACAATTTTGTTATAGGTAAAAGAAGGGATGGCTCTATCAATTCTTTAATTGTCGATGGTACTGAAGTCACTTGTAAGTCTATAATAGCTGAAAGTTTTAATAATTATTTTGGTACGATTGCAGATTCGCTTCAGTCCGATATTCCGCCTCCTACTGCTGACACTGTTGACTTAATTAGGATGAATACTGATAGTATGTTTCTATTACCTGTCTCTCCTTTGGAAGTTGTAAAAGTTGTTAGTAACTTAAAAGAACTCATCCTATGGTCTTAATAATATCCCTGTAAGGTATTTTAAATTAGGTATGGACTACTTTTGTGATGCTTTGTGTAATATTATTAATGACTCATTTTTAGCTGGTGTATTTCCTAATTGTTTAAAGCATGCCTCTGTTGTACCTATTCATAAGGGTGGCCCAAAGAGTGATGTAGGTAATTATAGGCCAATCTCTGTACTTCCTATGTTGAGTAAGGTTTTTGAGAAGTTTTTTTCAACAAGACTTAATGTTTCTTAATAAGCATAATTTGATAAGTATTAATCAGTTTGGATTTTTGAAGAAGAAAGTTACTGTTGATGCTGTACTTAATTTTGTTGAGGAACTTTACAAAGATCTGAACAATAGAAAGCATGTTTTAGGAGTATCTATTGACCTTAGAAAGGCCTTTGATATGGTGAAAGGTGATATTTTGTTGAGAAAACTTGATAGATATGGTATTCGGGGCACTCCTCTGCCTTGGTTACGGAGATACCTATTAAACCTAACTCTGTGTGTCAGGATGGGGTCATCATTGTCGGGCTCTTTAGTCTTTAAAAATGGTGTGCCACAAGGCAGTGTATTAGGTCCAATTCTTTTCATAATGTATATCAATGATTTACTCAATTTAGGTGCCAATACTAATTTTTACCCTATTTGCCGATGATACCACCACCTTTACCTGTGCACATCTCGACTATATACAGTTCTTTTTGAATGCTAATACTGTTTTGAATAACTTATGTGAATGGACGTGCAATAATGGGCTTTCTCTCAATGCTAGTAAGACAGCTGCTCTCTTGTTTACAAATCGAAGAAGGTGTATTGAGACGCCATTGTTATTCAAAGCAAATAATGACCCTGTCTTCTTCTGTAAATCACTAAGTTTCTTGGTATCGATGTAGACTATAAACTTAACTTTTCTAATCATGTAAATCTTGTGTGTTCTAAATTATCTAAGACTTCAGGTATATTGTTCCGTGCTAGTCGATATTTACCCGGGAATATTTTGTTAAAACTTTACTATGCTCTAGTTTATCTTTATCTTCTATACGGTCTTATTGTATTTGGTGATGCAGCTAATGTCCACCTACATCCTCTCATTATAATTCAGAAGAGGATTATTAGAATTATTTCATTTTTGTACTATCTTGATTCTACTAAACCACTCTTTATGAAAACTGAAATACTAGCATTCAATGATTTGTTTCAATTTCAGATGGGTATTTTTATGTATCGAAGGATGTCCTCTGGTCTTGTGCCTTTACCGAGCCATTCATATAATACGAGACATTCCAGAGACGCACTTCCAGCTTTCCAGAGGCTAAGCCAGTGCCTGAGATCCATTGAATCTAATGGTCCAAGGATGTGGAATTTGATTCCAACTCATATTCGTGACAGTCGAAACATTGATGTTTTTAAGAAGGATTACAAGAAATATTTGCTTGACCAATATACTGTAAATTGATTTGTTTGTATTTCTCTTCAATCAATGTTATAATAATTTGTGACGTCATACTCTTAATTCATTTGTGCTGTATAACTTCAATTGCCCGAAAAGTTATTTGAACTTATAAAAGGGCTTGAAATCTTGTATTTTAAAATGTTGCCTATGTGTTTTTGTACTTTTTTATATAGGTATGAATGTTTTAAAATTTGTAATGATTTTTTTTCAATATAGAATAAATAAATAAATAAATACATCATTCCCAATCTATTGTAATAATATATCATTCCCAATCTATTGTAATAAAATATCATTCCCAATCTATTGTAATAATATATCATTCCAATCAGTTATAAGTTTATTCCCAGTAGAAAAATTATAATTACCAATTGTCTGCTCGTGATCGGTGATTATATTCTATAATAAAAAGATCATCTATATTTACGACAACAAATCATGCACTGCAATAATAGACAATGTGCCGATTATAAAGTTTTTGCCTTGGTAGTGGAAGTGTTAGCTTCAGTGTCATACATTGCAAGTTGCAGCCAGTGCAATAGAGTATCTTTATACAGGCATGCATGCACAGAGAAAAAAGTTTCCTCATATCTAATGGGTCATCAATTTATGCTTTGAATCAATTTATTACGTGAGTTGGTTAGACTTTATTCATGTTTTCATGTGTGTTAAAACAACTATGACGTGGTGTGTCATCGAACATTAGTTAATTCAATTCATTTTATAGATTGAATCAACTTACTATGAGAGTTAAAAGTTACTTTTTTGAGAATTTTAAAGTATGTTGAAACAACTATGACAGAGTGTATTATAGTAACCCACAAAGATTGTTAATTCAATGTATCTGGTGTATGAATTAACTTACTATGAGAATTGGCGCAACTTTTTTTTAAGTTTAGGACTGAGTCAAAACGACTGTTTTGTTTTAATCAACGTCAGTTTAACTACTTTTAAGTAGTACCTGCAACTCACCACGTAGGTAGGCGCAAAAATAACCCATTCATATGAGTCAAAACAAATCAAATTTGATTTGATTCAACTAATCCTTTCTTTGTGTGCAGGCCCCACTTGTATGAACTAAACATTGAATCTCTGATAGAAATGTTTCTAATAGCGGGGTAAGATTCAAGTCATTTATGAATTTAACTCCTTAATTAAGCATCTAATTTTCTATGAGGTAGAATGAAAGAAAATTGAATTACTTGTAAATACTACAGTGTTGCCGTGATTATTGTCAGAATCAATTAATTTTTCTCCGTTTCCTAAATTTACTTACTGTTCTAATTATCTAATTGCGAGAAACCATTTTCTATAGTGGGGCGTGATAAAAGCGGGGCTCGCCTGAATCTATAAAATGTTAAGACATGTGATATTCTATGTTTATTTTTTATCACTGGAGATTAATTAACTGAATTTATACTGAAATAAATTTCAGAGATATTCCAGTGTTTAACATATATGCGAAATTTAAAATGAAACATATATGATTTCATTAAAGTTAGATGACATTTTGCAATATAATATCATGACATGTAGTACCGAATATACTGCATGAAAGTTATGATGGGCCCAGAGAAGATTAGGCAGGGAACATCTCAATTTTCTATGGCCCCACGCTACCTTTCTCACTAGGTACATGTGTCATTGCATGCTTTAACACTAAAAAATATATATTTCAATACAGTGATTGCCTTTCAAACGATATCTATTCTTTTCAATGAACCATGGCCCATGCCACATTAACTATTTCATCACTCAGAACGAATATCACTCGCTAAATTAAACTAAATTGATTCCATAGTTATTTAATTAATAGTGAAAAAATAAAAGCATGCGTAAATATTAACTGCGAGTGTTTTTTTAATTTGACTAATGTATGTTTGAAGCATGCACCCATTTTTGTTGAATTAAAATAAATAGTTTTTCAAACCTTATTACCTTATTCATTAATTTATCGTTTTGTTATTCGCATAACTCAAATGTATTCAACCAAATTGCCTGAACTTTCGTGGGACGATTGGTCAATGTCCAAGAACCAGTTTATTAGATTTTGCAGGATACAGGAACATAAACGGGTATAGTACCTAGTAGACGACGCAAAAATATGACGTCACCTCAACAACACATTTCTTGTTTCTGACCGAGCCGCTCATATAATGACTCGTATTTGCATGTTAGTTTCGAGGGTTATATAGGGTTTCGTGCATAAGAAAAGCGAAAATGGCGATTGAACTCCAAAGTTGAATATATAGATATAATTCAGGTGTGTTTTTATTGTACATTTCTTTAACTTATCTATGAAAAATAGGGTCTTGAACATTTGCTACTTACACACATACAAAGGATTAGTTGAATCAAATCATATTTGATTTGTTTTGACTAAATTTTATGGTTTATCTGTGCGCCTACCTACGTGGTGAGTTGTAGGTACTATTAAAAATGTGTTAAATTGACGTTGGTTAAAATTCCCGATGGTCACAACAACTATCTGTGATAGTCAAAACTACTCGTGATGGTTGAACCAATTATAAGTAATAGTTAAAACAACTACATAATAAGGTTGCATCAACTACTTGTGTATGTTTCTCAAATCACTCCTATGTGTTATATTACCAACTACTCGTGTAGGTTATACCAACTACTCGTGTAGGTTATACCAGCTACTCGTGTAGGTTATACCAACATCTCGTGTTGGTTATATCAACTACTATTAAACTAAGTAAATGTATATCAACCATTAGTGTAGGTTGAAATCTAGGTCCGATTAGCAGTAGTCACACTTTTTACATGACTTTTTCATTCACTATATTTACTCTATTAAATCATAATCTCGAGTTTGGTCCCGGTATCAATTAGATTAGACTATTTCTTCTATACGACCAAATCTAACATGTTCATTTATTTTCCTACTTTTGCTTCTGTGATATGCATACTATTTTGTTTTAAAAAAATGATTGATCACCTATACTAATCTTTGCTTTTTGAAATGTTTTCGATCTGATGAATTGATATATGGTTATTAGTTGTAAATTAATAGATTAGATTGAATAAATAACTTCATCAGGTCTGGTTATAAATAAGTAGTTAGATGACGTAAATAACTTTACGTAGTGATAAATAGGTAGGCTAGATGAATTAAATAACCAGGCTAGATTACAAAAACAAAAGTTGATAGAATAAATCTTTGATATGCTGCAATTATACTATAACTTAATGAATAATAATAAAGCCTTTATCTTCTAAACTATATTTTAGTGCAATTCATCTTACTAATAGGCACTGATATAGAAATATGCTAATAGAATTACCAAGGTCAAATTGAAAAGAAATATAAACATTTAAGTTTTAGATTTTTTATTTAGAAGTACAATTTGAATCCTCGTCACTGTCTGTCACGACTATAGGTTGCCAATTCCTCCCTGCCAAATCCCTGGACGGAGTTCTCCTCCAACTACCTTCCTGGATGGAGTTCTCCCGGTCATAGAAAACTAGGGTCAAGTAGGTAAATTGGGGCACTTTTACTAACTGCGGTCCCTTATCTCAGAAACATTAATAACTATCATGGCTTCAAGGCACTCGTGAAATAAATAGTACCTATCATAAAATGAACTAATTATGATATTCAGCAATTCAGTATATAGCTAAACTAATTTCAGAATGATTTTGAGACTCTCTTAATAGGGCCACAATCAGAAACTAATGAACCGAATTTACCTGTGTAACCCTACCTATAGGTAGACTAACTAGTTTTAAAATATATAGATTATCAGACCAATTTACTTAAGATACTAGGATAAGTTTCGAAATATCGGACGGTTTCACATTTTCGGTCGCCTAAGAAAAACTATATGAAATAATTAATCAACTTTTTTTTTTTTAATTAGCTATTAGGTAGCTATATACTACATTTCATACGTGACCGAAAATTTGAAATCGCCTGATAATTTGGAACTTACCCTATCTGAGGACAGCGCAGTAACTGCCTAGCCTATATACATAGAATGTATTGGCACTGAAAAAAAACAGCTAGGTAGGTATGATGCTTAAATAAGTTAACATATAATAATCTTGTAAAATTTGTTTGGATATCAGTTTATAAACTGGAAGGCAGTAATCAAAATATATTATTACGAAAAGTTATATACTGATAATCAGCTCTTCAAATAACTACCTAGCCGCCAGCCTATCAATCCCCAAAATTTTAGAATATTTAGGCAGACATTTATCAATTTATTAATGGAATTAATTAATAATTAATAGTCGATCGGCAGCGATAATACTATTTAGTGCATATAACGCTATTGTTTGCACTTGAACTAAAATGGTATTGAGGAGCGTTCACATTCGACAAGTAACACACTTAAAACAAGATTTGAACTGTAAGTGTCAACCGATTAATTGGCTTTGAGGAAAGCATAAGTTGCCACATACTCATTCGATTTAAACCTGAACTTGAAAAAAGTAGCACCAACTCTCATAGTAAGTTAATTTATACACCAGATACATAGGATTAACAGTCTTTGTGGGTTACTTTAACACACTATGTCATAGTTGTTTTACCTCACACCTAAACTTACAAAAAAGTAGCGCCAACTCTCATAGTAAGTTAATTCATACACTGCAGAATACTTTGGATTAACAGTCTTTGTGGGTTACTATAACACACTATTTCATTGTTGATTTAACTCGCACCTAAACTTAAAAAAGTAGCGTAAACTTTCATAGTAAGTTAATTCATACACCAGATACATTGGATTAACAGTCTTGGTGAGTTACTTCAACACACTATATCCTAGTTGTTTTAACATATGTTCAAACTCCCAAAATGTAACTCTAACTCTCATAGTTAGTTGATTCAATCCATAAAATGTTAGTAATTAACTAGTGTTAGTAAACTGCTAAATTGTAGTTTCTATGAATAACAACTAAGGAAAAAAATAATGGAAATACAATTTAACCAATGCCTAGTTAGTAATTGATAAGAAAAAAATAAATTTGGAAGTGGCTAAGTTTAAGTAGGTTTTCCCGTGTTTCAAAGTGTGGTCAGAGTCGCCATTCCCAGTCACCCGATGGTCACGTCAAACTAGATTCGATCGGATGATTACCATATAGGTAGGTAAATTACTGTATCCTGAGATTTTGGAAGCGAACAGATTAAAGGTCAAGATCATTTATAACCCATGGATTATTGTATGTCAATGTCATATGCATAAGCAACGGTGAAGGTATGCGCTCTACGAGTGCACATCGATCTAGTTTAGTACTATATATTAATTGATGAATTTTTTCATTTCAAGTTATGAAATGCTATTAACAGATTAAATTTATTAATTCAAGTTATTTAATACAATTAAGTATTAACAGATGGAAATTTTTAAATTAAGTCTAAAGACATACACCCTATAAACAACAAAATATTAGCAACAATAACTATACATTAAATTGAAATAGATATCACAAATACACATGTACATTGTACATAATTAATATTTATCAAAAATGTATATAATAATGTCGATGGAATGAAAAATAAATAAAAATATATGTCGTAGGTGGCTCTAGGACAACTGCCATGCGGACAACTGCCATGCAGATAACTGCCATGCGGACAATTGCCATAGTGGACAACTGCCATGCGACAAACTGCCATGCAGACAACTGCCATGCAATATATTATAATTTAATTTTGGGTTAATTGTAAAGCACTTGTAAGCCTAACATTTCTTGGAATTAATTTGATGTGAAGTATATTATTATTTTATCCTAAAATTTTAGTATAAAATGTTAATTGTATAATAAGAATATTGTGAATGAAGAAGCATTGAAATTAATATTGAAGTAATACTAGATTTCTTTCTTTGTTACAATCATTTTCTTTCATATTTTACGCCTTAAATAATCAAATGGTTGACAAACTGATTGAAATCTATAGATACAAAACTTTTTTTCTTCAAACATTTCCGAATACAAAGAATAGTACAAACATAAGCTTTACAGGTTAAAGTTTTTCAGTGAGTGTGGTTTTGCATCTTACTATTTTAGAGTTGCTTTCACACAACACTGGGCATATATGAGTTAACTAAAATGTTGATTTGTTACTAGTTTAATAACAAATTTAATGAAACATATTTCAGTAACAATTGTTCTCATATTTTGACACTTTTCAAATTTTTATAAGACATGTTTCTGATCGGTGGGAGAGAAACAAAGAAACTATAGAAAAACGAATTCAAATTTCAAAGTTACTGAGTAAAGTGTTCTTTGTAAGAATTTTTTTTAACATAGAAATAAGATAAATACTACTTCAGTTTCTAATCCTGAATCTAGCAGAAAAGTTTGTTATTACAAATAAAAAATATTCATTAACCCAATGAAAATTCTTAAATAGTAAAATGCAAAATCACACTCACTGGAAATTTTAACCTGTAAAGCTTGTGTTTGTACTATTCTTTGTATTTTGAAATGTTTGAAAAGAAAGTTTTGCATCTATAGATTTTCAACTTCTTGTTTGATTGTTTAAGGAGCTAAATGGGTTAAATATGATTAAAAAAAATTAATTTACCGTCGTAGGTATATCGATCCTTTATTTCATACGAGCATATCCATTTATACCATAATATATTCATATATATCCATATATGATAATTAGATACTTATACCTGTTAGATATTTAGGTATACATATAATGCATGTTAGATATTTATATCAGATAGATATTTATATCTGTCATATATCCATATCGTTCAGATATTCATTTCCCTATAAACAACGGTCGATCGTTTCGATGTCTTCTTATGTCGAATTCAAAGCTGGGACAGCGGATATCTAAATTTATTAATTAATTTTAATTGAATCGATACATGAAAAAACACTGAAATCGACATCATAAATCTCCTTCTATTTCATATGTCGAATCGATATTTAATTTAATACATCGAAAATTAGTAACGAAATCGATAGATAGATAAACGATGCATAAATTTAGATATAAAAACAGTATGTATTCGATGCGTGTAAAAAGTTATAGAAAAGATGTT
This sequence comes from Caprella mutica, assembly GCA_947561585.1. Lineage (NCBI taxonomy): Eukaryota > Metazoa > Arthropoda > Malacostraca > Amphipoda > Caprellidae > Caprella > Caprella mutica. The sequence goes on from CANNZV010000100.1 coordinate 644,397, forward strand.
ATGAGTCTCATATTTTCTGTCGTCTGTTATAGTCGTATAAAAATAAAGTGAAACTCCTGAGTTATTAAATTTTAGTTTCATCATAACTCAGAGCCACTTCATAGCTCAGGGACACTGATTGTTTTTTATCATCAAAATATAGAGAAAACTACGGTCTTTGAGTGAAAACTATGACGATAATCGATCATGACGTATATCGTTGTCTATAATTGAAACGTATAAAATACTTCATAACTCCACGGTGCATTTCATAACTCAGGTCCTTCATTATTCGAGTGCTTCATAACGAAAAACTTCATAACTCAGGAGTTTTATTGTAATTTCTCTTTGCTTAAAATGGTATCCATGATACCAATACGTACCTATTATGATACCAATTAAAATACAAGTTTAGAAATAAAAATCAATACCTAAATAATTAATTCTACGTAAAATGAGGAACCCCATGTCCGATAACTTAAGCTTTCACCTAGTGCCAAAAGCTGCAAATGAGACGATTCAAAATTTAGTGATTTACATTATAGATAACTAAACTTGGAGTCGTAATCGGACTCATTAAATCTATATATAATAATTATTATTTAACTTTTATTTGAATCGGTATCATGCCTTCAGATATTAAAATTAAAATTTAGACCCTAGAAGGCCTTGCTTTAGTTACTAAATCACAACTTATCAAACGGTAATTAAAGCAAGGAAAGGTAACAAGAAATTTATAATTGTCTGTCCTTGAGTATATGAGCTATATGTACATCTCATTTTCTATGATAATATAATAAACAGTTTTTCAGTGTTTGTGACTGTGATGAAATTTTAAAATTGTGAATTCATTAAAGGTTTTGAAATCTAACCATGGCTTAACTCTCACTCAGTATAGGTGAGTAATTAATAGATATTTAGATTTTTATAATTATTGTGTTCTATTGCACAATTAGCAATTTTATGATCTGAGAAATATTTTTGGTAGTAGGGTACTTATATAGTTCAAAGTTATGGTTGGTTCTACATTTTCGAACACGTCAAAAAATAAAATATAAGAATTATTATTTAACTTCTATTCAAATTGGTATCATGAATACCAATTGAAATAGAAGTTAAATGATGATTATTATATAGAGATTTTTACGTGTTCGAAAATATGGAACCGTGCGATAACATGGAACTTATCCTAAAATGAGACATGTTGAATTTCTGAACCAATTGCTTCTAAGAACCTCATCTGGATTATAATTTTGATGTTTTTTTTAGTTACCGTGAAATAATCACAAAATTTTTTTCTCCGTTTTCTGTGTTCACGAACAACACTTATTTCGAGATATGACTCGAAATAAGTACCACTCTTATTAAAGCGGGATGTAATTAAAGCGAAGCCTGCCTGTACCCTACTCTAAAAATATTTCACTGAGCACAAAATTCCTGTTTGTTCAATGAAACACATTTATACCTATACGTCAAAATATCCAACTAATTACTTACCCATACATATATGCTGAGTGTGACTTAATCTATGGTTAAATTTTAAGTAATTCATTCATTCATTATTTTGAACTTTCATCACAGAGCTTTTATCTTCAATCTATAAGTTGAGGCCCCAAAACGTTTTCTTCAATTTTAACTCATAGAGAATGAAATATTTGAAGGAGTTAAAATTATATAAATGTTTGACCCTCTTATAACTATGTACCTATTTGTAATAACTTATAAGACTAAGTTATGATTTTGGTTATAATAGCGGAGCCTGATTTATTATCAAATTCACTTCAAAATATCTCTAATTATCTCCGAGTCGTTTAATATAAAAAAATGTCTTAATAAAATGCATCCACGATGGCACTCTGGCAGAGCTACAGACACGAAGAGAGCTGGTTGCAGGATCGATAACCCAGACACATCAATTAATTACTGTAAAACATTATGTAACATTAATGAATTTCATATGCACCTAACTTAAGTACATTATATGCAATAAACTAAGAAAACTTATTGGATACGAGTGGACATCGTTTCGAAGCATATTAGATATATCCCAAGAAACATTGCATGGTTGGCCCAACTACGGGTAACATTGGTTCAACAGTGGCAGCAACGGGCGATGGCTTGCCGGTGCTAAGAGGCATTGGCCCAATGCTGGCTGCCGAATTTTAACCAACACGATCCTAGCCTTCATTGGCCCAATGTTGGCTGCCATGTCATAGCCAATTGACATCGTGGCCATCATCGGCCCAACGTTGGCAAGCATCCACATGAAATGTATATAAATGAATCTTTTTTAATCTGTGATATTGTTGACATGTTACGTAAAATTGATTCTAAATAATTAATTTTAATATTGTAATGTATTTTTCAAATTTATTTAGATAAAGTTATAGCCTAATCAAATTTATAATATTCGTGTTTGTCATATAAGTATAATAATTGTAGTTTATTAATTAATATGTTATGATGTAATACCTGAACAGTATATTGATAATTGAAATGATTAAATAACATGATTAAATTAAATCGAATTATATACTTAATCGTCAATGAAGATTCCATATATTAGGGAAGAGAATTGGCACCATTTTCATAAGATTTTAGACCTGAGGTCTGAGGAACATATTATAAGATTCCAATTACAGCTACGGTGGTAATTGGACGTGTCTTCTGCCATATGACAAATTGGTGACGAAACTACCAGTGATAATTCGACTCTCAGTATACGGTTTGATGGTATCTGCCCAGAAAAATAGTAGATATTCCGGAGTAGTGGTGCTATTTATTCTGGATATTTGAAGCGAATTTAGCTTGCTAAATACTTCTTCCAAGTTTGTACCTACTACCTAGTAACATAGGTATTATAGTTCCTCTTATTATTCTGTTTGAACCCAATTTAACATAAATACCTAAGTGTCAGTTTTTTCAGTCAGTCTCCAATTTTAACCAACCAACTGGGCTGGCTGTTCATATCTGGGATGTGTTTGTGATTGAATAGCATTTAACTAGGAAGGTAAGTTAGGACTTAGATTTTCCCTCTCTGCATTACCTACAGATAATAGGTATTAGGAAGATATATCCTCAAGTCATCATTATATCTTGCTCTTGGTATTTAATTAATTGTAAATTTGTATATATATATATTGTTTATTTGTCCTTACTTTCCAGCTCTCTATTCAGGTAGGAAGTCTGTAGGTAAGTATACCTGCATTTTGGTAATCTATGCCTAATATCCTCATGATGGATAGTTTAGATGAGGAAATTCATCCAGAATCTGAAATTCTAGCTGTTAATAGTCCATCGTCAAACCAAGACCTGGCAGATGCTATAGATTGGAACGTCTCTATCCCAGAGACGTTCCCATTACCCGAGACTCAATTTCCGGTACCTGTAGACGATATAATATTTGGTGGTGGCTCTGGAGATGGTTTCCGTGCAAAATGATGTTTTTATACCGGAAACTTTCCCATTGCCGGAAACACAGACACTTGGTAGAGCTTGTATTAGTAGCCCTTTAAATCAAAGGGAGGGTGAACAGATAAGTATGCCCTTTTTCACTATTAAAAGTCAAAATTTCCCAAGTAATGACACACTAAAAAATCAGAATTACAGAAATACAGTACTTTTCAGACAGATGAATAATGCAACTGAAACTAGTGGTGGTAGTGAGACAACTCATGCCAAATTTATGTCAAGAGACCCTATTGCCATAGCAAAGTGTTTCTCTGAACTTATCTCTGAAGAAGATATTGAAGATATACGAATTAACAGAAGGCGAAATATTGTCGCTGTCCAGTTAGCAAACCCTACCAATGACAATTATTCCAAGCTTCTAAATTTGAAGAAGATATCAAGATATGCAGTGAAGGGTTACAAACCTTCTGAGGAACAGTTAAGAGCCCATTGTACAGGAGTTATTGGCCCAATCAGTCAGGATGTTAACCTGGATGAGCTAAAAACAATGGTAAAATCTCCAAGTAACATTCTTAAAATAACTAGATTACCAAAGTTTAGCAATGGCAAAAAAGAAAACTCACTGGCAATCAAAATTGACTTTGAAGGTAATGAACTGCCATCAAGAGTAAAGTTGGGATAAGTTTCCTTTGTAGTTAAAGAATTTAACTCTCCTCCTTTGAGATGCTACCAGTGCCAACGCATTGGACATCTATCTGGGGGATTTACGGCAAAGAGGAGATGTCTGATATGTGGAGGGGAGCATAACAAAAATGATTGTCCAAACTCTTGGGCTCCCAATTGTGCTAATTGTGGTGACAAGCATGTAGCTAGCTCAAGAGAATGTATATACAATAGGAAATCATTAGAGATTACAAACCTTATCAAGAAAGGAACTAGTTTTTCTAATGCCAAAAAAGAAGTGGATGAAAGATACAGAACCAAAAAACCCTATTTCTCCTATCTCCAAAGCTCCACAAAATGCATGAAAAACAAATACAGTGACTGACAAGAATCCTCAAATGAATACTGTAGTTGGAGAAAATTCTTTCAGCTCTATAGTTAAAACTCAAAGAAAAGGAAATGAAGAGGCTACTCTGGAATCGAAAATACTTCTGGAATATAAGAAGATGGTAAAAGAATGTATTTCAGAGTTTCTCACTGGTATCACAGAGTGCTTAAAAGGTCTTTTTGAAAGTCTTAAGCTAGATCCTGACACAACTGAAAAAATTAACAATACCATTATTAAACAGTGTAAGAAGCTTGATCCCAAGACTGATGGAGAAAGAAAGGAAATTGAATCTGAAACTGAGTCAGAACAAGGTGTTTTGTCTTCAGAAGTAGAACTGAGAAGCAGTAGAAAAGTAAAAAAGAAAACAAGAAGAAAAGGAAAAAAAGTGAAAAAGAATCTGGTAGATCTTCACTGGAAAGGTCATGTAAAACCAAAAAATCATAGTTCTTCCATCAACTGAAATGCAGAAGATTAATAAACTAAAAAGATCTGAAATTAGTGAGTCTAATTTAAAAATCTTCCAACTTATTTAATTGTAACTCATTGACAAACAAACTCCCTGAAATAAAAAACCTTATATTTTGTGCCTCTGTGAGACCATGATAAAGGGACATGAACCTAGGTTTATAGGTTACTCGGTGGTTTGGAACCATCGCTTATGTGAAAAGGGTGGTTTGGCTATTTTGATTAGGAGTTATTTGCAGTTCAATGAAGTAAATTTAATACCATTTCAAAATGGTGGTCTTGAATTGCAAATAATAGAAATAGTGTCAACTTTAGGTAAAATAAGAATAGCAAATGTATACAATCCACATAATATAATTTTCATTCAGGAGCTCACGTACTACTCTAACATTTTAGGAAATCATAGCATCTTGATAGGCGACTTCAATGCCCATTCCCCTCTGTGGGATATACAAGGGAGATCAAATTCTACAGGAAAAAATATTGAATATTTATTGGAAAATCACAATATGATTATCCTAAATGATATCAGTTGTCCAACATACATGGACTATCAAACTGGTAGAACATCCTGTTTAGATTTGTCTATAACATCACAGAGACTTGGTATGAATGCTTTTACACGAGGACATGATTTAGGAAGTGACCATTTCCCAGTTGAAATTGACATCGGAATTGTAACCAACAAAAGTGACCTTTCCATACCTGTGAAATGGAAGCTCAAAGGAGCAGATTGGAAGGGATGGGTAAATGAGCTTACTTTATGTGGGGAGAACCCTTATATTCTTCCTCTTGATCCCGCCACTCATAACAGACTATTAACTACTAAAATACTAAATGCATCAAAGAATTTCATTAAACAAACTAAAGGTAAACAAAATATCAAACGTAGTACACCGTGGTGGGATGATGAGTGTGGAGTGGCTGTACATAATAGAAATGCAGCTAAAAATCTTTTTATTCAACACCCTACAAGACAAAATATGTTGAATTATAAAAAACTACAAGCAACAGTTAAAAATTATAACTAAGAAGAAGAAAAGGAGCTCATGGAGGGAATTTGTGTCTACTCTGACTAACAATACTCCCTCAGCCAAGGTGTGGCGTACTATTAAAAGTATCAATGGAATACATACATCAAAAAATTTACCAATTGGTAATATGTACTCTACTGATACATCCAAAGCAAATATGTTAGTGAACCATTTCCTGATAAATCAAACTCTAAATGATACTGAAGGAGTTATGGTAGACAATTTGGCGTTGGATAATTCTGAAACTATGGCTATCACAGAAGATGAAATAACCAAATGCACCAAGAAAACCAAAGATACTGCACCAGGATCTGATACTATTTGTAATTCTATTTTGAAAAGGATTCCACCTAATATTATTTCTGAGACCTGTGCACTATTCAATGCAAGTCTTTTCACTGGATTAGTTCCACAAGAATGGAAAGATGGCATTGTGTGTGCCATTCCTAAACCAGGGAAAGACCCTGCAATAGTTTCCTCATATAGACCAATTGCTATGCTTTCATGCATGGGGAAACTCATGGAAAGGGTAATTAAACAAAGATTAGAGTACTTCTTAGAACAACATTCTGTATTTCAATCTACTCAGAGTGGCTTCAGATGTCGAAGTACTATTGACATTTTCGCCATTCTCAAACATTTGCTAGATGTTAATGAAAGAAAGAAGAATTTCTGCATTGTGACATATTTGGACTTAGAAGGTGCATATGATTGTGTTTGGCACAAATGACTGATAATGAAGCTGAAGAAGTTGGGTGTCAATCCAATTATTCTCAATTGGATTGCAGATTATTTAACTAACAGAACTGTCAGAGTTAGAGTTGGCAACCAACTTTCTGAAAAGAAAACCATCTCTAGAGGTCTGCCTCAAGGGGCAGTCCTTTCACACATTCTCTTCAATGTTATGTTGAATGACATACCTAAATCAGACGAGGTGAAGGTACTCTCTTATGCTGATGACATAACCTTAGTTTGTAGTGCCAAAAACATTAGGAGAGGCATCTTGTTCTATGCAGCAATATCTCAATACATTGACATTGTGGTTGCAAAGATGGAAATTTTTGATTAATCCTACCAAGTGTGCTTTTCAAGAACATCGCAATAAAAGGACTTTTCCTCTTACAAATCTTGCTGTGATAAATCAGAATATTAAAAAAGCAAACACACAGAGAGTTCTTGGCATTATTTTGATGCACCACGATTGACTTTCAAGGCACATATACAGTAGCGAGCATAAGTTAAGGGACAGTGAAAAAAGTTTAACATTTTTGTTTATTGTGAAAGAACTAGACGACAAAATTACGTGAAATTTAACAACCTCAAAGTTACACATCCTGTGGGTATTTGGTAGAAATATTAGCAAAATCAAACACATTTTTACCAAAATATTTAACTTTTGCCATCAGAGGACGAAAAAGACACCGAGCAAAAGTTAAGGAACAGTTATTAATAAACGGGTATAAACTGAATAATCTTAGTTTAAAAGATTGGTTCAATGTATTAAATTTTTACTAAATGTCATCAAATTATTGGAACAAAACCATCGTCACCATTACACCTGCTACTCGGAATCAAGTATCAGTCTGTGATAATTTTTTTTTTACCATAACAAGGATGGAAAGTCGCTTTCTGAAATTACAAGCATCATATAAAGATCTAACAGTGTTGTGCATCGAATTGTTAATACTTTTAAAGAGTGTGCTTCAATTGATGTAAAACGAGAATCAAGAATGCCACCAAAACCTACCCTCATATAAAATCGTGCACTGGTGAGACTGTGCATAAACGACCATTTCAAGACTGCTGCAGGTATTTCTCGCCAAATGAGTAAAACACATGGTCTCAGTGTCTCCAGATTCACAGATTCTAGAAGTTTGAACAGGGTAGGATTAAAAGCCTGGATGCATGCATCGAAGCTTCTGATATCAAAAAAGAACCAAAATGCAAAGCTTCAGTTTACCAAGGATCGAGTCATTTGGTCGAAGGAGCAGTGGTCCATTGTTCATTTCAGCGACGAATCTCGTTTAATGTGAACGGAAGTGACAGCAGAATGTACGTTCGAGGTAATGTGGGTGAACGACTGACCCTGAAGTTCGTTTAGAAAAATATAAAACATGAAGGCATTAGCTTGATGGTCTGGGACATTCTTTTCTTCAGCGGGAACAGGTCCAGTCGTTCGTGTGCATGAAGTGGTCAACGCAGCAGTGTATAAGCAAGTTCTCATCCACCATTGCATTCAATATTTACAATCATTTGATGCTCAACCACGGATTTTGATGCAAGACAATTCTCCTTGTCACATGGCTAAACCTGTGAAAGCATACATAGAAAGTAAATGAGTTTCTCTTATAAGCTGGCCTGATCAGAGCACCAAATTGAGCCCCATTGAAAACATTTGGAAGGTAATTGGTGATGGTGCTCAAGAATGCAATCCCCAAAATCAGGATTAACTGTGTGGATTCCTGAAAGAGGAGTGGCAGAAGATAACTCCATAATTCTGCTACAAATTGATTAATTCCTATAATAATCGATGCAATGATGTCATCAAAAATAAAGGACTCTTCACAAAATGTTAATTTTGTATATCTAATTAGCCAAGGGTTAATGCAATAACAACTGTTCCTTAACTTTTGCTCGGTGTCTTTCTTGGTCTCTGATGGCAATAGTTGATTATTTAAGTAAATATTTGTTTAATTTTGCTAATATTTCTACCAAACACCCACAGTATGTGTATCTTCATTGTTGGTAAGTTTCACGTATTTTCGTTGACTAGTTTCTTTGCAATAAACAAAAATGTTGAATTGGTTTCACTGTCCCTTAACTTATGCTCGCTACTGTAGATTACCTAAAAACTGACTGTACAAGAAGACTTTGTATTCTTAGGGTTATCTCATCTAATAGATGGGGTGCTTCAAGGAACTTACTCGGAAGAGTCTACATAAGCTTTATTAGAAGCAAGATTGAGTACGGTAGCATTGTACTTGATGAACTACCAAACTCTCAACTCCAAAAAATAAATGTAATCCAAAACAAAGCACTCCGGATAATATTAGGAGCTAGGAAAACCTCTCCTATCCTGTCAATGGAAGTGGAGGCTTATGTTATGTCCATTGATATAAGATTTCGTTTCCTTTTTATTAAATGGTACTGTAAAATGATTTATTCACCTGAAAATGACCAAAATAAGGAAATAGGAAGGGAAGTAGGTGTAATTCCAACAAAAAATGAGAATAACTTTACAATGAGAGCCACAGCAATATTTTCAAATATTGGCCTACCTGCTGTCAAAAAAGTAGCTACTCCTTTCTTATCTCCTGTTCCAGTGAGCATTAATCTAAGTTCTTATATTCACTTCGACATGTTTGAAAATGAAGTTGGTGTGACCAGTCTAACTGTTAAAAATTCTATGTTTTCTGAAGTTAGAATGTTGAAATACCGTGAATAACTAGAAATCTATTCTGATGGTTCCAAACTGATTGATGGCTCAACTTCTGCAGCGATATTCATTCCTTCTCTGATTATAGCTACATCATTCAAACTAAATCCTAATCATACTGTACTTGGATCAGAGTTGTTTGGTATTCATATGGCCCTTGTCTTTGTTGACAGTAACCCTCAGTATAGGGATAGACAAGTTGTCATTCTTACTGATTCTAAGAGTGCTCTGCACATAATTGCAAATACTGAAAACCCAAGTTATAAAAGTATTGCCTATAGAATACAAGCACAACTGTACAATCTGAGACTTAAGTTCAGTTACAGTGGGTGAGAGTTCACATAGGTAGGGTAATGAAGCTGCTGATAAGACAGCAAATAAGGGACATGACAACAATATATCAACATTAAGCTCCCTTAGCTTTGATGAAGTATTGATTCAAGTTAAGAAGTAAATTTTCTTATCCTGGACAACACTGTGGAAAAACAGAGTTACAACCACACAGAAAGGACAATTTCTCAGTAGTCACCAGGAAATGCCTAAGTACAGACCATGGTTAAGTACAAAATCAAGACTGCATAAAACTGTATCAGCACGTCTTAGAATTGGTCACATTGGAGTGAAAAGTCACTTGCATAGATTTGAAATGGCAGAAACTGATAGTTGTGATTTTTGTGAACAGATTGATACTATTGAGCATTTCTTAATGCATTGCAATGAATTTAGAGACATCAGAAATGATATGCAGAACTCTTTTGATGATCTCAATGTATTATCAGGAAAACAATTATGAATACAGTTAGAATATTAATTACAAAAACCGTGGATTTTTCAGTCAATATTTTGAGATTTGGCTCCGCTGCTTAGGATAAGCCCCGCCTTTTCGTAGTAACTGGAAAAGATGCCAATAAGTTGATAGTAAATGACAATAAAGATACCAATTGGTGAATTTTGCTGAATAGTCAAAGATGGTATCAATTAAATTATGTTGTTTATTAATATTTGAACATATACTTTAATGAATTATTTTGGTGAGTAAGTTTCAAATTCTTTATCAATTCTTTCGAAATCAAATAAATTAAATTTGTAGCATCGTATATTATATTTTAAAACTCTTAACACTCAATAGCAATAGCTTAATATAACTAAGAGACTATCAAAGGCAGGATATATTAAACAAATAAGAATAATTCTTTCGATCAAACTCTATTACACCTCTGAACCTAATGAAATATCGCTAAAATGATCGAAATACTGCAAATCTATCAAGCGGTGTAGTGTATGGTCAAATTTACCAAAGGTTCTGTTTGTATTATTTTAATCCTCAAACTTGTTTTTATTTCAGATATATCATTCATGAACTACATCACTAGTAAGGCTGTGCATAGCTCGTAAATTTTATCGTATTTAATATTTTAAACGCTACTTGCAGTTTTATAATATAGCGCAAGGGTTATGCTCTTCAACTACGAGGTCTTACAATTTTGTGTTAGGTCGGGCCGTAGGTTTAAAACTATAACCTATTCATTTTCCCTTCAATTCGTAAGTGAAGCCACCGGTGCTGGTGTTATTTTTATGTTATTCCTTTATAGTAGCTTTTCTGTATTCATGAGCTCAGTCACCGACTGATAGTTAGTAACTTTATTCATTGAGCCACTTTCCCTTATGACTACTTCTTAAAGTGCCTTGTATTTATTTTGCCTCTTGTTCCGATGTCACGTTAAACCACCAATTTCATAATGTAAATTTTAGATTTACTTAAATGGAACAGAAATTGGAGATAGTATTTATTTTGCAATCATCTAAGAAAAAGGTATGGGGACTTGAGAATCAGAAATCCAATATTAACCTTGTCCCTATGATATTCTGATCTTGCAACCGTCCTTGTAGACAATCGTAGGAGTTTTGTAGTATTTCGAGTAATTGCGTATGATGCTGAAATTTCATAAATTTTCCCAATAATTAGCAAATGTGCATCTATGTATAAATCTATAATTATTGACCTAGATCATAGAGAGTTATGAAATATGCATATTTAAGGTTAAACTATAACTAATGAGTAATGACCTAGATTTAGACATTTAAATTCATTGATCTTAATTTTTTAATTGGCAGCTATACAATTACAATGTTTGGAAAAGAAAAAGGCATCTACCAAATTTACAGACTTGAATTTACTATATGTTTAATTCCATTTAGCCGATATAATAAAGCTGAGCTCAATAGGATATTAGAGTTCTATTTAGTGTTGGATTCAATTTTATTATTACTACTTAATTTGAATCCAGATTAAATAATTAACTGAAGAATAATTTATTTACTGAAGTAAGTTAAGATTTGTATAGGGTGGCTCGAAAACAAGGAAACGAATTTGTTAGGTAAAAATTATATGTATTAGTATCATATAAGAGTTAAAATATTAGGATAAAGAATAAACTGTTGACGAAATTTTTTTTTACAAATAAATTAAATTTCAAATCGAAATAAATTGAAACACACTTATATGTTTGAAAGATTGTTATACGGGAAATTAGACTCTGCTATCAGTAATGATAGCAGTTAATTTCCTATATAGTACTATATACTTAATGAATATTCTGTTAGTTTGATGGAACGTTTGGCGTGGAGGGTTTTTTAGTTACCCCATCTTGATAGAGAATTACGTAACTGTACAGGAATAGGTATGATAAATTAAAATCGTAATAATTGTAAATAAATATTGCATCTAATCCAGTTACATTTGAAAATACAGAACAAATCTTAAATTTTAACATTATAATCGAGATGATTTTCCTAAACTAAATTATTATTTAACACCATACCTGAGACTTACAAAGATAATAAGTGTTTTATATATCTATATATTCTTAGATAGATTGATAGATAGATGGAGGATGTGCAGGAGGAGAAGATCATTGAGGTGGTAAAGGAGATTAGGTATTTGGGAGTCAAGATAGAAGGAAAGTGCAATTTGTATGAGGGACAGAGGAGGAAGATGCTGGAGAAGGGAAAGAGATTGAGTAACATGACCTATTCAGTGATAGAGAGGAGCTGTCATAGGGTGGTGGTGGGAAAGGTGTACTGGAAGTCGGTGGTGTTGGTAAGTGTACTGTATGGAGCAGAGGTGGTAGATGTGAGAGAGGAGGAGGTGGAGAAGTTGCAGAGGCAGGAGAATGTGGCAATGAGGAGGATTTTGGGAGTGCCAAAGTATGCGTCTGTGGCAGCAATGAGAGGAGAGATTAGAATCGGAACAATGAAGAGCAAATTGGTGAGGGGAAGATTGCAGTATGTGAGGAGGAAGTTGCAAGGAGAGAACGTGCTGGTGAAGGAGGTGTTGAATAGCATGAGGAGAGGAGAACTGGGGTGGTGGAAGAGGACAAGGAAATACATGGAATGAGCTGGAATTGAAGAGGAGGAGCTGGAGGGGATGAGTGGACAGGAGGTAAGAAGAAGAGTAGCAGAGAGGGTGGATAGGGAGTGGAGAGAGGAGATCTATGAGAGAATCACACTTTGGCTGTATGAGGAGTGCAAGGAGGAGATGAAAGAGGAAGACTACGAGGGAGGTGAGAGAGACAGGATATGGTTCAGAGCAAAAACAAACTGCTTGTGGCTGGGAGACAGGAGAAGGAACGGGGACGAGGAGAGATGCTTGATATGTGGAGAGGGAGGACAGGTGGAGGATCTGTCGCACTTTGTGTTGGATTGTGGAGAGCTGGAGGATGAGAGGAGAGGGGCTATGGAGCTGCAGAGACCGAGGGTGGATGATAGGCAGACTGTGGTGGGAGAATTCTTGTTTGGAGAGGAAGGAAGGAGGAGGAAGAGCGAAATTTTGTCGAAGATATGTGGAGGAAGAGGAGAGTGATAGAAAGAAGAGGAGACGAATGAAGCGGATGAAGATTTGGATGAAGACTGTGGATGATGAAGCTGATGAGAAAGCCAATTCAAGTTTAACTCAACTGACTGACTGACTGATATTACAGATAGAGTTTTTTATTATATTTCAGCATTTAAATTTTGTTTGGTTCCCTTTTTCTTCAGCCTTCTATTGAAGTGGTCGGCGACCTTTTTATCGTCTCGGATCGGTAAATTTTCAACAATATTCTCGCGGCCCGGCGGGATGAATGTAGCTAATAGTATTGGGTAGGCCAAAAATTCATTCGCTTATTAGAGGCTACTTCTTTCTGATGATGCCAAAACGAGATAATATAATATATTGCTTTATATAAGTTTCCTTTTAAAATAACAATCTGGTACAAAACATCGCAATAATACTCAATTAAAAATAATTTCATTACTCAGGTAAAAAACATAATCAGGTAAAAAAAGGATCACCTGTATAATTCACTCCCCAGTCTATATTGGGATGAGGATTGTACAGCAGTGAAATCATTGGGGAGTGGATTGTACAGGAGTGAAATTAATAGGGTGTGGATTGTACAGGAGTGAAATTAATGGGGTGTGGATTATACAGGAGTGAAATCATTGGGGTGCGGATTATACAAGAGTGAAATCATTGGGGTACGGATTATACAGGAGTGAAATCATTGGGGTGAGGATTGCACAGAAGTGAAATCATTGGGGTGCGGATTGTACAGGAGTGAAATCATTGGGGTGAGGATTGTACAGGAGTGAAATCATTGGGGTGCAGATTGTACAGGAGTGAAATCATTGGGGTGCCGATTATACAGGAGTGAAATCATTGGGGTGCGAATTGTACAGGAGTGAAATCATTGGGGTGCGGATTGTACAGGAGTGAAATCATTGGGGTGTGTATTGTACAAGAGTGAAATCATTGGGGTGCGGATTGTACAGGAGTGAAATCATTGGGGTGCGGATTGTACAGGAGTGAAATCATTGGGGTGCGGATTGTACAGGAGTGAAATCATTGTGGTGTGGATTGTACAGGAGTGAAATCATTGGGGTGCAGATTGTACAGGAGTGAAATCATTGGGGTGTGGATGGTACAGGAGTGAAATCATTGGGGTGCGGATTGTACAGGAGTGAAATCATTGTGGTGTGGATTGTACAGGAGTGAAATCATTGGGGTGCAGATTGTACAGGAGTGAAATCATTGGGGTGTGGATTGTACAGGAGTGAAATCATTGGGGTACGGATTGTACAGGAGTGAAATCATTGGGGTGCGGATTATACAGGAGTGAAATCATTGGGGTGTGGATTGTACAGGAGCGTAATCATTGGGGTGTGGATTATACAGGAGTTAAATCATTGGGGTGCGGATTACACAGGAGTGAAATCATTGGGGTGCGGATTATACAGGAGTGAAATCATTGGGGTGTGGATTGTACAGGAGTGTAGTCATTGGGATGTGGATTATACAGGAGTGAAATCATTGGGGTGCGGATTACACAGGAGTGAAATCATTTGGGTGCAGATTATACAGGAGTGAAATCATTGGGGTGTGGATTATACAGGAGTGAAATCATTGGGGTGTGGATTGTACAGGAGCGAAATCATTGGGGTGTGGATTATACAGGAATGAAATCATTGGGGTGTGGATTGTACAGGAGTGAAATCATTGGGGTGTGGATTGTACAGGAGTGTAATCATTGGGGTGTGGATTATACAGGAGTGAAATCATTGGGGTTCAGATTCTTCAGGTAATTCTAAAAAAAAAAGATAATAATACTCAAGTACGATAAACATAAGAATGAGACAGTCAATATTATTTATGTGAGGTCACAGGTATATTCATTTATTAATTATTGAATAATCTTCCGCGGACCGGTAGCAATTGACCCACGGACCGGTACCGGTCCGCGGACCGGGGGTTGCCGACCGCTGTTCTATTGTATCTTTTCTCAACTTCTTCCACTTTTTTTCTATTCCTTCTGCCTTGCTATATCCATGGTAAGCATTCTAGTGGCTAGTGCATGGAGCGAAGTTTCACTATCCCCTCTTCTACGATGTCTTCTTCACTTTGGATCAACTCGTTGTGAATAGGGAAAACTTTGGAACGCCTAAAATAATAATAGTAATCGGTCAATCGTGTTGCAACGTCTTTGGATCTATCATTAGCGCAACCATCGATAGATAATATTATATGCATTCTTATAAATAATTTTATAATGATAGGTTAATTGCTCGTGTGGGTATATGGGAGAAAGCTTTAACCCCGTAATGTCAATAGTGACGAAATCTTTACTTTACTGTTTACAGTAAAGCAATCTAAGTAAATACTCCTAACATTAAAACAGTAGAGTTTACATTTCATCATTATCGAAGCTACCTTGAAGAGGTAGCTTTTAGCCGAAACGAAATATACAGCTAATAACTGATTGTTGTTGTGGATGTAACTAATCCATGGTGAATTTAATATCCTAATATTCAGTACAGATATATTGTCTTAGGCATGAATCAACATAATGTACAAAAAAAAATATTCTATTTGTGTTTCTCAATTTTTATATATCCCATTTGTGGACTCAGCGGTCTTAGACAAAAAAAAAAACGAAATATCTCATATAAAAATAGTTTATTGCTGAGCTCAATTTTTCTTCAAAGTCACTCACTTACTGGATATTTTAACTTCCATGGAATAACGAAAATTAGAGGAGATTGAAATATTAAAAAGGGACAGTTTTCTCGTTTCTATACCACTAGTGCTTTGCAAACTAAGCCTCAGAAACTGAGTGTCCTCTAATAGCTAAGAGAGAGTATAATTATTCGAGAATATGGACATTCCCTATACCATTATCAATGAAATAATGTAATTTCGACAGGATTGTGATACCCATAATATAATTATCTCTCAAAAGCATTTATTTATTAAGCTTAGTTCATAAACAACGCCTACCACACTGGTTTGAATAAACAACACTATTGCAATTACTTAATTATAAATAAATAAGCCATGACAATACCGATAATAATTGTTACTAAGCATATGGTTGGTATTACTCAATATGCGCTAATATATTAAAATCGATCGAAATTAAACTCTTAAAACAATTATCGAACAAAGAAATTTGTCAAGAAACATCAGAAGTTCAGCGTATATGTTTTTACCAGCAACGGTAGTATTAAGTTTCTAATTTATAGGTAGACTCGTAGACATCATTTCCTGCAAACTCTTCATTTCTCTCTACCTATGTTTAAGTGCAGTCACCATTGTTCGCGTTACTATTACTAAGTGATTGTATTTTCACGGAGTAGCTTTCCTGCGTCCTTTAACTTTGGTGATAGGTTAATTAGAAATCCCTTCTGTAATAATCCTTTCTTCAAAGTCCTTTATAAAATTTCAAACTGATGACTGTATACTTGTATAGGTGGAACTACAGTTTTATCAAATATTAAAGAAGTGTAAATCAGTTTAAAAAATCCGTATCTATAAATATTATTATAAAACAAATTAGAGAGGAAATGTCAATTGTAAGGAAAAGCCAACTTATATACTTGCTACGTTTTCATTCGTATAGATTGGTATACTGGATATAGAATCATTTGTGAATATGAAAATTATTTCATAACGCGGATGGGATATGATGCATAATATATAGTGATACTTTAGGAACATATCAGGAGAAATTTATTTTATTGTTATTTCTATAATGTTTATATATTATTTTTGTTAACGTAGCTTTCAATATTGTTTGATCGCTATATACTTTATTTCATTTATTTTAGTAGCGGTTTAACGTCTGCTTCAGTCATATCGTGACTATTTCGCTGACGTCAAAAGGAAATTAAATACAAAGGACTGGAAGAAGCAAGGAAAGAAAAGTAACTCCATGAACGAAGTCACCTACCACCGTCAGTGACTATTCTCATGGATGCAGAAAAGCTACTCCATGAATGCAGTCACTTACCAAGGAGTGTGACGAAAAGGGACACAAGCACCGGTGGCTAGACTCGGGGATGGAAGAGGAAAATAAAGAGTTGATAGTAAATGAAGCCTACGAGTCTACCTAACACAAAATCTTAGACCTCGTAGTTGAAGAGCATATCCCTAGTGCTATCCTCCAAAACTGCAAATAGCGTTAAAAAAAATGATAAAGATAACAAAACTGGTAAAAATGAAAAAGAGACAATACCTAATCCAAATTACAACAGTTCGGGGCCCAAAGGACGCCACCCTTCTTCTCTTCCGTTCACCACAGCTTTAAGATTGAGCTCCTGGGGGCTAATAAGCATGCGTATAGATTCGATTGCAAGGTGTTATGTCTCAACATCTAGATTACATTTACTATTTTCTTTCTGACTGCCTCTACGAAGTCCCTTGTATCAGTTTTACTTCATCATTATGAGTCAGATTAGATAGCAGGATCTTTGAACCCATAGACCGATTAAACACTACTATATATGGAAATTATTTTTGGTTTGGAAGTAAATTCACTTTTTTCCAGATTTTTTATGATGCTCTCAGAGTGTTTGAATGTAAAAACTAAACTTTAATTTAGTTTTAACCTTCCTAACTGATCGTACTGTGCCGAAAGTTGATACATGGAAAGTTGATGAATATTAAATTTTAAGAATGACAAACAATTTGTTGTGTTATGCAGAAACTATTTTTTCACTTATATAAATGAAAGAATGAAAATGAATTGAAAATCAATTCAAAGACAATAAATGATTGAAAACATACATTCATTTATTTCCATCATAATTGAATACATTATTTAATCTGTTGCTACACAGGTCTAGATCAGGGTAACCAAATGTTTACCAGATTATGAAGTCCCTGTTACCGTAGTTACACACATATTTAAAATGTATGAGAGATAGACGCTAAGTATTATAATTCAAAGTATTATAATTATATCTATATCATATAATAAATATAGATATTTCGTTAAAAGATTAATAGTTTTAATTACTTAAATCGAAATGTTAGGTTTGTATATTACTATGACATAATTTAATTGACACCATCTTTGAATATTCAATTAAAATTCTCTAATTGGTATCTTCATTGTCATTTACTATCAACTTATTGGCATCTTTTCCAGTTACTACGAAAAGGCGGGGTTTATCTTAAGCGGCGGTGTCAAATCTTAAAAATATTGACTGAAAAATCCACGGTTTTTGTAATTCATATTCTAACTGTATTCATAATTTGTTTCCCTGATAATACCACTCAATATGACTAATATTCTCCTTGGAAGAGATTTTGAAGAGAGGACTCAAATTAAATTACATAAAATTGTTATTAACTATATATTGATGTCAGGGAGAATTTTCCAATTGTAATTGTTATTTTTCTAATTGTAATTCATAATCATATGATCACATGGTAGAATCTGATGGGACCTAGCATTTATTTATTTCTATTGAATTAACCTCATAAGTATATAATGTAGCTATTGGACCTTAACATGGTTGGTAAGCTAGGTCCATTAAAAAGGGTGGGTTAAGGTCCAATTAATTTTATTTTTGAAAAGCTAATAATTAATTAAAAACTGTTTGTGGCTTATTTTTGTGTTCTTTATTAACTTTTATATGTCTCTGATGGAAATGTAACTAAACCATTCATGTGACCTTTCTTATTGTAAAATAACTAAAGTTGATTAGAAGGTTACTTCATTTATTTTCTTTTTTGTCTGTTTTGATATTTCTGCCTTGTTCCTGTTAATAATAGATGTTTCTAGGCAAAACGGAGTAACCACTTTGGTTAACCAAAAGCTTTAGGTGGCCCCTCCTGGTCACCAACTCCGAATAAGAAGAAGAAGGAACATATTATAGAATATGGAGGCGCATGGTTCTTCACACTTGCATTTTTGAGCGAACCAAGAACTCGTTAAACATAAGAAGAGATAGTTGAGATATTATCATATCCTGAATACATCCTCAAAAAAACTGAAGAAATTTTTTTTATAGTAGGCGGCGGTGTCATTTTTGTAGGTAGGCTGTAGCGCTGAGTTCCTAACTTCTAAGCATGATGTAGATTAATATAGTACTTAGGGTCACACATGTGAATTGCGGTCCTTTAATTTATAATTGCAGCCCTCTCAAGAGTCTCTAATTCATTCTGAACTGAAATTACAATAAAATGTTGCATAGCTATCAAAAGAAGCGCAGTGCACGTTATAATTCATTAATTTAAGTTTTTAACGTGTGTTTTGAAGCTATGATGTTTCTGTTGTTAAAGGCCGCAGTTAGTTAGTGTTCCGCAATTTACGGTTATTTACCTGCTTTATTTAGATTTTCTTTATTCTGCGAAAAATAGCCTTTAGTTTTCTAAAACAGATGGCACTTCATCTGTTCAATAGTCAGGCTGAATCATAACTCATTTACTATAAAGGAGTTCTACTGTAAACTGTTTTATTCTATTTTATTGACTAAGTATATTTTTTTGTTATAAAGATTTTATTATTTATATATCGAGAGGATTGTGTTGTTTATCATTTCCATGTTGATTTCATATATCAAAATGTCTGGTTAAAATGTGTACTTTTATTTACCTAATTGAAATTCATTGTAAAAATAAATCCTAGTTTGGACTAGAGCGGTTAGCAACGGCATGCCGTCGTCAGCCGTAGCTATGCCATCTTGGGCCAGTGCTGACCCACAGTAAAATACAGTTGGCTTTAGAGCGGTTAACATTGGCATGCCGTCGTCAGCCGTAGCTATGCCAACATGGGCCAGTGCTGGCCACTGAGTGTATATAAAGATGGAGGTAGCATAGCAGGGGCACACGCATGATATAATAACTTTTAACAGGTATGCTCGCGCGCAGGTTCTCCCCAAACCCCCACAACCGTGCGGTAGTGTTTTGTGACGTCATAGAAGTGAGGCTTTACCAAGCAATTTTGTTTATATTTAATGACAGCTTACTACATACCATTTTCATGACATTCACAAAGAATTTTTACGACAATTACGAATATGTCATCTTGTTTTGTCTAAAATACTTATTTACCTACTTACAATTATTTTTATTTCGTATATTTACATGTATTTGGTATGGCAATGTAGGGTCAAGCAGGTAAATTGCGGCACACTTACTAACTTTGGCCTCTAACAACAGAACATCATAGCTTCAAAACACTCGTTTAAAACTTAAATTGATAAGTTATAGCATGCTCTGTACTTCTTTTGATAGTTATGCAACATTTATTGTATTTCGATTCAGAATATTTTAGAAACTCTCTCTAGAGGGCCGCAATTTACCTGCGTGACCCTAGCTTGGTATGATAACCATGCTATTTCAAGGAAAAGGACCACTACAGTTATATATTTGTGATCTACCTATAAAAATTCATGAACTGTAAAATATATTAATTCACGGTGTTATTAATTCTACTAGAATCAACTTTAATTCATGTCTCATATTTTGTTCAGTCACCCCTGATAAGTTTTTTTCAAGGAAGTTTTCTATTATGGTATTGCGTTCTTTGTTTGTTAGTCAGTGTGTCACGCACACTTATTTCGTCAAGTTGAAATACATTTGAGAGCTGTTATTTCTTCGTTTCATTAATCCCCATATGTTCATAATTGTACCAAATCATGTCTAATAACATAAAAAAATCCATGAGACTATATTTATTACAGAAAACTCGAATTTTCAACAAAAGGAAAAATAAATCAATTAATTAATGTTGTTGCAACCCGATTATTGCATAATTAATTAACAACAACTAATTATTAATAATCAATTACAACCACTACAGTAATTTGCTGATTAAAATACAACGCAATTGAATTCAAAGGTATTTCTAAACTTATGGCAACACTCTAGAAACATACGCGCTAAATACAATTAGGCCTACCCTTTGTTTAGTTTCCGCCCAAAGATTGTAAGGGGGATTTTTTTTACCGGTTAAACGACATTAACGAGTCTGATACAACAGAGTGAAGAGTGCCGTTTCAGTGCTAGTGTTTGTGAACTAAAATTAGATTATAAACTCTCACCAATTATTAATATTAATACCTTTATTGCAGACATAACTCCTTCCAATTTATATACAACTTACTATTTACAAAGAAATAAACACTTTGTTTCTGAAGAACGGTTAATAACAACAGCCTAGGATTAACTCCAAACCAATCCCCCAAATCTTCTTAACTAAAGAAACATTGGGTAAATATATAACTAATAATTATTCTCTCCAAGTTATTTGTATAATATTATTCTTATTAATGCCATATTTATTATACTGAATTGCCATATTAGCTAGTGCCATAAATATATTGATATTTATATGATTTATTAGCTAATTAGCTCCAATTAACATTATTAATATAGTTAACTATTATTAGAATTAGTATCCTTATTTACAATCAGAATTACCTTATTCCCATTTTGGAAAAATAAGTACACACCCCAGACTCTTCTTACATCCTGTTTTCCAGGTTTGAAAACATGACCAACCGTCAACATTTGACCAAACTGCATAAGTTGGGATAACTTCGGACAGTATTAAAAAATGTATAACATTTGTTAATACTATTCTTCTAATTCAATGCATATTAATATATTACAATTAACTTTTACACAACATATTTCAACTTCAGGATTAGGAATTTAATTATTGTAATATTAAGTACAAACTATTTCTAATGATTCTACATTTGCCAAAGTAATTTACCTCTCTCATATTAAATTAACTACAATTATTATTAATGATTTACTATGAACATGAAAAATGCCAAATAAATAATTCAACTCAACCTTATTAATAAACCTTAGGAAATAAATATTCATAATTTAACTCATTGAGATTAGTATTAATTATTGCTATTTGACTGGCATAAATCTTAATTCACAATAATTGGTAAATTAGTAAATTAATTCAATTGATTATAATGTAAAGAATAATTTTTCTTTTTATTGTTATTTTGGCAAATTGTCGAAGGAAATTAAGTCCAAAATTCTTACTGGATTTATTATTCCAGGGACCCAGTCTACGGAGACAGTAACTACCCAGTCTAGGGAGACGCACACGCAAGTCATTCCCAGTCTACGCTAGTCTAGAGAGACCAGCACATCCAAGTCTACGGAAACACGACTTAACCTTCGGAGACTCACAAATCTACGGATACTTTAGTTCCAAAATCATAATCCTAGCATACTGACGCAGCAAACACTAATCTTGGCTACATAGCTATACCAGATTGTTACGCACGAAGGAAGTACCAAAGATTATCACTGATACCTCACTCGAGAACTACTCGAACCAAAACTACGGACCAATCTGACTCAAGACATAAGCTGAGTACAATAGGAATAAACAGATAAAAATTAACTCTTGTTTGATTGTCACATTTATTACTTCATCATTTGTTTATGTATTAATTAGAACTGGAAAAGAAGAAAATAAGAGGATAGGCTATATCTAGATAATTAATAATAAAACTAAGATTTGTGTGTGGCTTAGAAGTGGATATAATAAAACACTTTCTAATACCAGAGAAAGACACAATGAAAAAATCTTACAATGTTTATTTATTAATATTTATTTTTATTAAATCTTATTTACCATTTTTCTGATTGCTTAATATTACCTAAATAAATAAAAAGAAACTATGATAATTGATACTTTCAAAATAAATTTGCTATACGAGTGACCAACAATTTAATGTAATACCATCCTCTATGACGTCACGAGGGGGGGGGGGGGCTACGCAGAAGAAACTCAATTTCGTCTCTTTTGCGAGCGTACCTTATAGAGTAGTTATATCATGGACACAAGTGATGCCAAAAAGTGGCGCCATGGGCGTGTCTAAACCCTAGTATATGGAATATGTAGTGACAATCGAGACGTTTAGTATAGGTGACGTCATCTCAGCAACAGTATAAAACCAAAACTGTCACTACTTATCATTCTATTGTCAATACCACGGTACAGGAACATAATCGGGTATAGTACCTAGCAGACGACACAAAAATATGACGTCACCACAACAACACATTCCTTGTTTGTGACCGAGTGGCTTATAATTCCTCGTATTTGCATGTTAATATCGAGAAGTTTGAAGTCATTTTAAAGGGGTTTGCTACATAAGAAAAGCGAAAATGGCGATTGAACCTCAAAGTTGAATATATAGATAAAATTCAGGTGTGTTTTTATTGTTAATTTCTTTAACTTATCTATAAAAAATAGGGTCTTGAAAATATGCTACCTAGGAGCGTAAAGTAGTGCTAGTTAACTGCTAAATTGTAGTTCCTATGAAACACAAATAAGGAAAAAAATAATGGAATACAATTTAACCAATGCCTAGTTAGTAATTGATCAGAAAAAAATTATATTTAGAAGTGCTAAGTTTAAGTAGGTTTTCCCATGTTTCAAAGTGTGGTCAGAGTCGCCATTTCCAGTCATCTGGTGGTCACGTCAAACTATAGATTCTATCAGCTGATTACCATACCCTATGTTACTGAATCCTGGTCAATACTATGTATATTTTTTATACTGTGGTCTAAACCAATGACGCCCCTCCCGCTCACATCAGTTTAACAGAATGCACGGAAAGGAGAGGTAGCGCGTGTAAGTCGCACCTAATTTTAACAACGCTCTCTATACCTCATCCACTTCTCGAAACCCTATTTTTAAAGATTTAATAGTTACTTACATGACGAATACAGATAATTTCTATGATGAAAAAGTGTATGATTTGATAACTAAGTTTGCTTTGACATCTCACTAAAACTATAATTTTATTACAGTAATAACAAGATGAACAGAGAGAATGTATGATCAAATCATAATAAATTCACAACAAAAAAATGCTATTAAATCATAAAGAATAAGAATTTATTCATGTGTCAAAGCATATACCTCTCAAAAAGAGAGACAATGCTACTGACTATTTCCGACTAATTTATTGCACGAAAGTTTGTGATTAAATTACATTATAAGAAAAAAGAAGTAATGGCCCATACACGTATATCCAGAAACTTAGTGTGACGTCACGACTTGATCATTCTATTAGATTGAATGCAAAATATAAATATACTTATAACTCTTGTTGACATCTGATCAGCATGGAGAAAATATATGTATTAGTTACCATACAACGGAAGAAAATAATAAATAAAAGTATTTAATGTACAAACACAATCAATATGTATGTAAGTGGTTTAACTTACCTATTTCGTTAAATGGTGGGATAATATGTAAACCACCATAAAAATATCATTCATGAACACAAGTTGCATGGTGGGATCCCACCCTATAATGCAGCATATTATTTTCATTTACATTCAGTACTATTGAGTTTAATAATATAATGATAAAAACCACCTATGCAACTTGATACTTTTTTATTCTCAAATCTTATGAATCCATGAATTGAAGTCTGTTTTCAAAAACTATATCGCTAACATCAAAAGGAAGTTAAATACAAGGGACTCGAAGAGGCAGTCAGAAAGGAAAGTGGCTCCGTGAACAAATTCATCTACCACGATTCGCTGGCCAGGCTCAGGTATGCAGAATAGCAGTTACTTAATTTAATTTTTTTTTTTTTATAATCCAAACTCTACAAAACCTACTTTACTTCTGACTTACTACTTTTCAGTCTGAAGAAAAAGAATGTACACCATTTGTTTTGATTGTCAACTAGGTACTTGGTTCAATAAATCTATTCAATATTCGTGTAAAGGTATAAAATCGGATAAACTAATTATAGAAACGTTATATACTTTAGGAAACAATTAATATCTTAAAAGAAGGCCAAAAACGCATTGTTTGTTTAAAAATCTAAATTTGAAATCAAAACAAATAGTGTACAATCTTCTTTCTCAGCGTCAAGTTGGAGATTCGCTCGATTGTTGCTCACAGAGTATTAAATTTTTTTAAAAGCAAATAATAACATATATACAGAACCGAATTGTATGCGGTTTGCGGAATAATGATCGTAGAACTTAGTTCTATAATATTATGTAATAAACTCATTTTTTCCCCTGAGCCTGGATAGGACCTTTAAAAGAATGTGGATTGGGAAAAATGGAACTGACAGATGGAAGAAGAAAATGAGTTAGTAAATGAAATCTAAATTCCTACCTAGCAAAAACTCTTAAGAGGAAAATGAGAAGAGATAGTAAATGAAGCATGCAAGCCTACCTTAGCATTATCCTCTAAACCCGAAAGTAGTGTTAAAAATGAGTTGTGATTAAAACAATTATGATAGTTTAACCTTTTTAATTTACCTTTTAATATAAATATAATAAAATTGAATGAGAAGCCAACTATAAAAAATAATGATTTCATAAATCTCACCAATTGCGACAATTATTAAACAATATGTTTTCAGAAATAAAATATCTTCACAATTGTCACTATTTGTAAATAATTTGTTATCAAAATTGTGATAGCTACAAACAGTGCAGAACTACATAGCCTCCCTCGAGGAGGGGCATACAACCCAAGGCTAATATACTATATAATATATATACTATAATGGTGTATATAAACCTTGATACAACCAAGGCTTACATACACTGTATATAATAGTCTATAAAAGGGGCCTTAATAGCATATTAGATGCTAACCACGATACTTAAGTGTCAGTGCCCACCAAAGCACATTCTGCTCGTTGTAGCATTCTGAATTAGCTAAAATATATTAGAAACTCATAGATCTGAAATAAGTCTTAAAGTAATAAAATGTGTCTAGCTGTCTATAGAGTCAAGGTATCTTTCCCACGAAGTAATAAAAGATTTAATGATGTGTTAGAACAGCTTAGAAATATTTTTAAGAATATATGAACTATTTTCTATGTGAATCTAATAATTATTTTACGACTCATGTGGTTTTGAGCGACCAAGTTATGGACGGGGTCTTAGCTCATTAGTAGTTTCCGGTTAAGATTCTTAGAGGTATATAAAGACATGGAATTATGTAACCAGGGTCAGTTAGTTGTCAGTCATTTGGCAGTCAGTAAGAGTCAGTACTTAGAGTAAGGACTTCAGACCGGCCCGTCCGGGTTGGTCTGGTCCACGAACTCATCTCTACCATATCTCACATTTGTGTCATCTCTAACTGTAATGAAATGCTGTATTCAAGTTGATAAATATACATCCCTTATGAGAGTTGGAATACTACAATCATTGAACCCAAGCACAAATCTTTTTGTTCACTCGTGTAAAGGCGATGAGCTACTTGGTGGGCAGTGTGGTGAAAAAAGTGTGGTGAATAGTGGCACTGACCAGTGCTCGTGTAAAGGCCCCTTAAGCCTTGCATACAACCCCATTGAACCGACCCAGCAAACATAGTAGTGTCAACTATATTTCTAAACGATACCACGTGCTGTACATTTTCGATGTAGAAAAAAGAAACAAATCGATCCCTCTGCATCGTTTAGATACCTTTTCAGATTAGAGATGCAACACTCATATAAATAAAAAAAGAGATATAAACGAAAGCGTTTTAGTAATGGAAAAGACACCAAATACGATATAAAAACATATCTAAATTGAAGATATTTGGAAACTGTTTCGATGGATTGTTGATACCATTATACTGTGTCTGAACTCTTTCTAAATGACGCATAGAATCTTCATTTTTCATTTCTAAAATAGTAACCAAAAAGAGACATCGCATCGTTTAGATACATATTTAGATTAGAGATGCAACACTCAAATAATTAAAAAAGTGATATATACGAAAGCGTTTTAGTAATGCAATAGACACCATATCGATATCAAATACACATACATCTAAATTAAAAATATTTATTAACTGATACCGATATTTATATTGATACCGATATACAGTATTCAGTACTCTTTCTAAATGATGCAACTATATTTCACTTATTGTTCCTAAATAGTAACGATAAAGAGAAATCTGATCTTTCAAATACATTTTCGGTTGGCGATGCAACACTATTCTGATCATAAATGGTATGAAATTTCAGGTATCTATTCTATAACGGAATTCAATAATATAATAGATATATATTTACTGGTGTTGTTTCGATATGCATTAAACGATTTCTGATTAGAAAATAAACGATGCGGACTAGATTAAACATTTTTGGATACTGATGGAAGAAACAAATTAGATTTCTAAACAGTCAAATAATTTAGATACATTCAGTTAGATATCTAATTTAAGTGTATTTCATATCTATTACCGGCATGCGCTACCAGCGCAACGAATTAGACATAGCCCGATATCGAATAGATTCGGACATATTTGCTGGGGATTATCAGGGGTGCATTGGGGGAAGACACGCACATGGCACCACTTTATGGCATAACTTTTCCTTGCGATGCATTCTTTTTTTTTTACCATTTTTCTTACCATTTCTGCAATATTTTCTAATGGATTTAAATATTTTCACACTCAATGTAGCCACTTATAGTGTTAATAATGATATAAAATTTCAGCTTAATACGTAGGATAGAAAAAAAAATTATGGTGGAGTCAATTTTTTTCTCAAAATCACAGTGCCAAAAGTGTGGGACAATGTGAACAAAAATGTAAATAACTTCATATAGACAAAAAAATTTCAGACTAACATTAATATTTAGTGAAAAGGCCTTTGTTATCGATGACTGCAGCACACCTTCTACCACATGATTGAATGAGACGGCGACAATCATCTCGTGACACTTTCGCCCACTCTTCTTTGAGTTTGAGCCAAAGATCTTCAGTGTTGTTGGGGTTCCTGGCACTCACATTCTTCCCCAAAGTGGACCACAGGTTTTCTATTGGATTTAGGTCCGGACTTTGCGGGGGCCAATCCATTACAGCCACATTTTGCTTTCGAGGAAACTCAATCACGTGTTTAGCTTTGTTGCAGGGGGCGTTATCCTGCATGAAAATGGGCGATTCGCAGGCAGAACGTCTAAGTATTGGGATGACATGATCTCGTAACAAGTTCTTGTAGATGGTTCCATTAACTCTGGTGTTTAGACGGACGAGATCAGTCGTCCCTTCCCATGAAATCATGCCGAACACCATTACGCTGCCCCCACCAAACTTGACTGTTTTCTTGGTGCACTTTTTATCGAATCTTTCGTGACAAATTCTTTTTACATTTTTTTTTTCATCGGAAAAAAATACATTTTGCCACTGATGGTCGGTCCAGAGTACATGATCTTCGGCGAAGCTCAATCGAACTTTCTTGTGTTTGAGGCTAATAAGGCTTCTTCGCGGGTGACCAATTTCGCCGAGGCGTCTAGACACGGTTCTACTAGAAACATTGACATCGTAGGAGGTACTCATTTCACGAGAAATACCTGCTGCCGTCTGAAACCTATCCTTCAGTGACATTTTCCTCATGATCCTACCCAGCAAACATGTCCGAATCTATTCGATATCGGGTTGTGTCTAATTCGTTGCGCTGGTAGCGCATGCCGGTAATAGATATGGAATACACTTAATTAGATATCCAACTGAATATATCTAAATTATTTGACTGCTTAGAAATCTAATTTGTTTCTACCATCAGTATCCAAAAATCTTCACTCTAGTCCGCATCGTTTATTTTCTAATCAGAAATCATTTAATGCATATCGAAACAACACCAGCAAATAGATGTATATTATATTACGGAATTCCGTTTTAGAATAGATACCTAAAATTTCATTCCATTTATGATCAGAACAGTGTTGCATCGCCAACCGAAAATGTATTTGAAAGATCAGATTTTTATTTATCGTTACTATTTAGAAACAATAAGTGAAATATCATTTAGAAAGAGTACTGTATACTGTATATCGGTATCAATATAAATATCTGTATCAGTTAATAAATATTTTTGATTTAGATGTATGTGCATTTGATATCGATATGGTGTCTATTGCATTACTAAAACGCTTTCGTCTATATATCTTTTTTATTCATTTGAGTGTTGCATCTCTAATCTAAATATTTATCTAAACGATGCGATGTCTCTTTTGGGTTATTATTTAAAGAAATGAAAAATGAAGATTTATGCGTCATTTAGAAAGAGTTTAACACAGTATAATGGTATCAACAATCCATCGAAACAGTTCCCAAATATCTTCAAATTAGATATGATTTTTTGTCTCGCATGTGGTGTCTATTCCATTACTAAAACGCTTTCGTTTATATCTCTTTTTTAATTATTTGAGTGTTGCATCGCTTATCTAAAAATGTATCTGAACGATGCAGAGGGATCGATTTGTTTCTTTTTTCTACATCGAAAGTGTAGAGCACGTTGTATCGTTTAGAAATATAATTAACACGACTAGGTTTGCTGGGATGGTTATATTTTAATGCTTTTGATTCTTTCACTTTCATCACAGAACTTTCATCTTTACGATTAGCTAGTCGTGTCCTCAAATCGTTTTTTTAATTAGAGTTCATAGAAAAGGAAATTTTCAACAAGTTACAATTATATAAATTCTTGACATACGTCTATATATTTCTACTTCGCTGCTATTACCATTTGTTATAAGACTGAGTTGTGATTTTTAAAATAAAAGCGGGGCCTACCAGTACAGGCAGGCCCCGCTTTAATCACCAAATCATGACTCAGTTTAATTACCAAACGGTAATTAAAGCTAGGATTTTCTATGAGTTATAATGAAAGAAAATTTGTTTTTGCGTTACAATTCTAAGTAAGCCTATTATTAAACAGTGTTTCAGTGTTTGTGACTGTGATGAAAGTTTAAGGTTGTGAATTTATGAAAGGTTTTAAAATCCATCCATAGATAACTCTCACTCAGTATAGGTTAGTTATAAATAGATACCTACTTGGATTTCTATAATAATTATTGTGTTACATTGAACAAACAGACATGTTATGCTCTATGAAATATTTTAGGTAGTAGAGTACTAAGTTCCAAATTATTGGTTGGTTTTACAATTTCGGACACGTCAGAAAAAGAAATTAGTATAATTATCATTTAACTTCTATTCTAATTGGTATCATGGATACCAATTGAAAATAAAAGTTAAATACAGTTAATTCAACGGGACATGTTGAATTTCTGAACCAATTGCTTATAATAACCTTGGTGCCTGAAATAATCACGAAAAACTTGTCTCCGTTTTCTATGTCTACGAACGGTAATCATTTCGAGATATATCTCAAAATAATAATCACTTTTAATAAAGCTTAGGCCTGAGTGTATATAATTTTAATTTTATTTAAATGTATCCAGATTGGCAGAGTGGTGGCGAATCAGAACCCAGAACTGCATGGCTCAGGTTCGATACCCTGACACATCGCTTCATTTCTCCCCATTTATTTGTATGTATAACATTAATAAAATTGATATGCCCCCAAATGTAAATTGCAATCTATGTAATAAAGTAGATGAAGGTAAGAAATACAGTTCGATATTTTAACTTTCTTCGGAAAATGTATCTTCAATAAAGATATATAATTGACATCGAATTTGCTGTCTATTTGGTTACTAAAACGCTTTCGTTTCTATGCGTATTGATACATTATAATGGTATCAACAATCCATCGAAACAGTTTCCAAATATCTTCAATTCAGATATGTTTTTATATCGCATTTGGTGTCTTTTCCATTACTAAAACGATTTCGTTTATATCTCTTTTTTTATTTATTTGAGTGTTGCATTGCTAATCTAAAAATGTATCTAAACGATGCAGAGGGATTGATTTGTTTCTTTTTTCTACATCGAAAGTGTAGAGCACGTTGCATCGTTTAGAAATATAATTGACACGACTATGTTTGCTGGGTATCGTCTCTAGGAGTGGTGTTTCGCGGTCTACCCTTCTTCTTCGGTGGTGAAACTTTCCCAGTCTCCTTGTAGTCCTTTATTATTCTTCCCACAACACCTTAGGACAACTGCAAGTCCTCGGCTATCTTCCGGATTGAATTTTTATCTTCATAAAGTTGTACAATTCTTCTTTTCATAGAGGCGGTCATTTTTGGTGCCATTGCTATGATGTAGCCGGCTAAAATGTAAACAAAGTGGTTCAATCGACTTATTCTTCATTGCCATAGTGAGAAATGTGGATAAACTGACTTTAAACTGCCTCTAAATAGTATTTTTCTAACATTGTCCCACACTTTTAGCACTGTGATTTTGAGAAAAAAATTGACTCCACCATAAGTTTTTTTCTATCCTATGTATTAAACTGAAATTTTATATCATCATTAACACTATAAGTGGCTACATTGAGTGTAAAAATTATTTAAATCCATTGGAAAATATTGCAGAAATGGTAAAAAAAACTGAAATGTCCCACATTTTTGTCCGCTAGTGTATACTTAGTGGTGCTGGCCCACAGTAAAATACAGTTGGCTTTAGGGCGGCATGCCGTCGACAGCCCGCAGCCGTAGCTATGCCATCATGGGTCAATGCTGGCCCAACAATTAAATTACTTTTGGCTTTAGAGTTATCGAAAATATAGCACGATGTAGAGAAATATAGATAAAAAGTTTAAAAGTTTTTTATTCGTAGCAGAAATTTGACAACTACGAGTCTGAAACTCATTTTGAAACTCTAGAATAAGGTGTCTTTTGTCAGCCGAGAGAGTGCAAGCCAACCACTTCCACGCCGCACCTCCGATTGTACTGAACTGCAAAAATGAAAAGAAACCATGAAATATATAATTATAGGTTCAAAGATTATAATTAATTAAAGGGTTGATAAATTTTAAAATAGATTTTAATAAGGGTAACTATTATGATTTTATTTGCAATAATAAACTGAAGAATACACAACGATAGACTCCACACAACGATAGACTCCACACAACGATAGACTCCACACAACGATAGACTCCACACAACGATAGACTCCACACAACGATAGACTCCACACAACGATAGACTCCACACAACGATAGACTCCACACAACGATAGACTCCACACAACGATAGACTCCACACAACGATAGACTCCACACAACGATAGACTCCACACAACGATAGACTCCACACAACGATAGACTCCACACAACGATAGACTCCACACAACGATAGACTCCACACAACGATAGACTCCACACAACGATAGACTCCACACAACGATAGACTCCACACAACGATAGACTCCACACAACGATAGACTCCACACAACGATAGACTCCACACAACGATAGACTCCACACAACGATAGACTCCACACAACGATAGACTCCACACAACGATAGACTCCACACAACGATAGACTCCACACAACGATAGACTCCACACAACGATAGACTCCACACAACGATAGACTCCACACAACGATAGACTCCACACAACGATAGACTCCACACAACGATAGACTCCACACAACGATAGACTCCACACAACGATAGACTCCACACAACGATAGACTCCACACAACGATAGACTCCACACAACGATAGACTCCACACAACGATAGACTCCACAC
Source organism: Caprella mutica (assembly GCA_947561585.1). Lineage (NCBI taxonomy): Eukaryota > Metazoa > Arthropoda > Malacostraca > Amphipoda > Caprellidae > Caprella > Caprella mutica. The sequence goes on from CANNZV010000100.1 coordinate 677,010, forward strand.
AACGATAGACTCCACACAACGATAGACTCCACACAACGATAGACTCCACACAACGATAGACTCCACACAACGATAGACTCCACACAACGATAGACTCCACACAACGATAGACTCCACACAACGATAGACTCCACACAACGATAGACTCCACACAACGATAGACTCCACACAACGATAGACTCCACACAACGATAGACTCCACACAACGATAGACTCCACACAACGATAGACTCCACACAACGATAGACTCCACACAACGATAGACTCCACACAACGATAGACTCCACACAACGATAGACTCCACACAACGATAGACTCCACACAACGATAGACTCCACACAACGATAGACTCCACACAACGATAGACTCCACACAACGATAGACTCCACACAACGATAGACTCCACACAACGATAGACTCCACACAACGATAGACTCCACACAACGATAGACTCCACACAACGATAGACTCCACACAACGATAGACTCCACACAACGATAGACTCCACACAACGATAGACTCCACACAACGATAGACTCCACACAACGATAGACTCCACACAACGATAAACTCCACACAACGATAAACTCTACACAACGATAAACTCTACACAACGATAAACTCTAAATAAATATGAGCTTACTACTTATTAATTTTAATAAGAAAAAGAAGTCGATCAATTACGGGTAAACCTAAAATGTAAAATTAAATCTTACATAGGTATTTATAATTTAGTATGATTTTAATATTTAAGAAAAAAATGTTAATTATATTTTATGCAAATTCAGTTTTGTTTTTATTGGGGAACTATGAAGGGGAATACTTATCACTAGGATAAGTACCTCAAATAACGGTAACAGAATAACCTCTCACATATTGCTTACCGTCATTATTGATAAGGACTTTCATTACTTAGAGTCACTGTCCATCCACCATCTTAGTACCACTTCGCCCCGTACCACCTTTTAAGGATTAGTCAGTCATACTAGAGTTGGAAATCCTCGCAGTAAAACATATCCCTGCGTTCAACTTCCAGTGTAGAAAGGGAGATTTTTCCAGGAGAGATACAAATTTTAGCTGTTGATTCAGTGGTGGCTAATTTTGGACTGCCTTCTACAGCGCTGAAAATCTCAGAAGTAAAGGTCATAAACAAATGAAGGGGGTATTGCGTAGTGAAATATTATTGTAATATGATCGGTTAACAATATATGAGGAAAAATCTATTACCGTTATGTCCCATACCTCATTATTTAATACAAGAGTGGTTATCATCGGCATGCCGTCGCTAACCATTGTTAGCCGTTGCTATGCCAGCATGGGCCAATGCTGGCCAGCGGTGCAAAAGATATTGGCCCGACGTTGGCACAGAGAAAGCCCGATCTGGCACGGTTGGTTTGCCGACGTTGGCCCAACACTACAATGCTTCTGGGGAGATAATTGGGCGTCAGTTTGATACAGATTCTCTATGGTAGTAGCAAATGTTTGGTTCTATTCAATGTCTACTTATATATGTCTAATCGATACAGTTTTGTCAACGTCTATTCGACGCATAATTTGTTACTCTCCATCTCGAAATATACGTATTTTCTATGCCGTCTAGTGGTGCACGGCATCTTCGAATCGATGCCAAAACGATGTTAGATAGCGGATTCTAGCTCTGTCACAGACCAGTAAAGTAGAAGATGTTCCAATGCTACTGCACATTAATTTGAGAGGATAGAGACAGCGGGAAAATGAGAACCAATCAGAGACGGTAGGTGCGTGATGACACACAAAGTGGAAGTTATTAGGGGTAAATTCTATTGAACAAAATTCATGAATATGCCAGACTAAATCAGAAAAGGTTTCTGGCTAAACTTCACTCCGTAACCTTGAATAGCATGAACTGCTAAACTAAAGTATTTAGTTTCCAGTACCCGTACTTGGTAAAACGCCATATAAATTAGCCGTACTCTTAAATTTTAGTCCAGCGATTCTCCCTTTTACTCACTGAAGTTCAAAGACTCTGATAATATTTTATTTCATTGGAAATAAGGTCATTAAATGACCCGGACGCTCTAATCGTAAGAATTTCCCATATCTTGCCTCTTTCTACCTAAACAGTCTATATTTTCTGACTGGCGCTAAAATATAGTGTAATTGCTAAACTTCACTCGGTTACATTAAATTGAGTAATTAACCAAGCTAATATATTTTGTGAGATGAACTCATATTTTATGGAGATTTTGTAAAGACAGGCTGAATACATTTTTCAAACTTTTACAGAAATGGGTGGGTAAACAAAAAATAGGATTTCTTCATATATTGTGTAATATGATAATTCACAGAAACAAAAACAAATATTACAAAGAATTGAAAAAAGGCAAACCGCCACTCACATAGATAACGCATACCTAATATATATAAATTACAATCAAAAAGTTATATATAAATATATTTATATTAGCAATTTTGATAAAGACTTCTTTATTTCCTTTAAAGGAAAATTAGAGAGCAACTCTGATGACAATAGATGTTTGATAGGTTTGATAGTGATGTTACCTTTACATGTTATGAAAAGCTCTTTGGAGCCGTTGACACTTTCCATTGCAAATTTGAGAGCTTCAGTCAATTCCTTTGTATTCATGGTTTGCTTAATTTTCTTATTTCTAAGATTAAGTAGAGTTTCATCATTTTCATGAGGAGGACTGCCATCCCTATTCCTCTTGTTTGGTGTTGAGGTTCTCAACTTTTCTTGGGATAAAGAAATTTCTGTTGATTGATCGTGAACGGTAGAAGATGAGGCTTCATTAGCTAAAGATTCGAAATCTGAGAATATATCAGAGAGTGTGATATCAGAAGATTCAGCGATACAGGGCCTGTTCATAGCACTAGTTTGGTGATTTATACCTGCAGAAGTTGATGGCCGAGATTCTTTATAGCTTTGTGATGACCGGTCACACAACACTCTCAAACTTGCCTCGCAAGTTTCTTCGTAGTTATAGTGTTTCAGTTGCACCTCTCTGGTATGGCCCATAGAAGAAGCCAAATCCCGCAATCCTGCTTCTGTAGTTAACTTTTTCATCGAATCTGTCACTGTAGAGCTTCTGATTGATCTGGAGCTTATGCTCTTTCCAGACTGGGTCTTGAATCTTCTTAAAATATTAAAAAGACTCACATAAGAGAGCTCAGGCTTAGATCTAGAAGAAGTTATCTCATGTGTAAAAACATAAGGAGTGCGGACATCATTCAGTAACGATTCCCTAATGTGCGCGATGTAATATTTGAGAATTTTGAATTCCTTTTCAGTGTAGGCAATTGTTGCAGGTACTCCTTTCTTTGTGTTCTTGTGTTCGTGAACACTTATCATATGATAATTTGTTTCATCAACTTTCTTTATCTCTGCTTTATCAACTTCGTCCAATTTTAAGCATATAATTTCTTTGGACCGACGTGATAATCTAATGGTGGCAACTGCAATCAGACAGTCTCTTACCCTCATTTTTTCTTCAAGTGTGACAATTTGAATTTCAAGAGTGATGACTCGCCTGTAGATTTCAGATAGATCCTCTGTAAGTTTTCCAAGAAGATCGTCCATCTCTTCTCTCTTCACGAGTTTTCCTTTAGCTTTTTCTTTCGTTATTATGAGGTCAGCTCCCTTACTTTTAGATAGGACGTTGCTGAAAGTGGTAATTTCCTGTTGAGTTTGTTTTAAACGGAAATTACGAGAAACCATCTCATCACAAGACATCTTCTCATGGGATTCAGGACTGTCCACATCAAGAAATATGAACTTTATGAAAACATTGAAGGTACTTAGATACTTCAATTTGCTGGTGGCGGTAATATTCGATACACCTTTGAAGTTTGTGAGAATTTCTCTTATTTTCCTTGCATCGAATAAATCTTTACTCTCCAGTTTTGATCCAGTTTTCTCCTCGTAGCTTAGAAGAATATCGAATGTTGTGTTACAAAGTCTACGGGGATTCGCATACTGACGGTCTTCAAGGTGTTTCAAAAATGAATTCTTCCAAGAAATCATCTTCTCAGAATACGGTCTGGTGTCTTGGTAACGGACAGTTTTGTATTTGACGTCTGCAGCTCTCCATTGGTGATCGAAAATTTCTCTTTCGAGATCATTTTTTGCAGCATTCTTCTTCACAAAAGCTTGTTCGCGTTCCTCACGGAGTATTCTCAAGCTTTCAACAGTGGTTTGCTGCTCAGCCACGACATCGCCTTTCTCTTTCTTCGCAGTTTCCAGTTCTTCGCCTTCTAAGAGAATCATTCTACCACTACACTTCTTTAAATAACATTTGGGAACAACTTCCGAATCTTTAATGTAAGAGTTATAAGCAGATATATTTCTATCTTTTTCAATCTTATGCGTTACTTTTAAGTGGGTGGTCATATTCGATTGCAGTGTTTTGCAAAGAACACACAGCTTCCAGTTGTGACGTCGTGAAACAAGGTTAGTTTTACCATCTCCTTTATTCTTGTATTCAACCTTGTCAGACAAATCCGATTTATCAACAGTTATATCAGAATTAGATGTTATAGCGATGGACATCTTTACTATGTAGTCAACATCCCTTTGAGTGATGCCAGGATGCATAGTTTTCATGTGTCTTCGCAACCTATAAGTTTGTACTCCACATGATTTAATCAAACATGTGACTCTCTTAGTTCCATCTTTCTGACGCATTATAGAATCATTTGCGTTGTTTGGGAGTACAGATCTTTCTTCATCAGGTTCTCCCAAAACCATATCCATCTTCTTACAGTCCATCATATTAGCCATGAAGAATTCCTTTGCTAATGAAATTTTGGTTTTAAAAACCAATTCAGCTGCTTTCACATCGGCAGCAAACTCTTGTACTAGTTTATTGTAACTAATTCTAGTCGGGAGTGAATATCGGTTAGTTGAAGAATCGAAGTCCATGACGAGAAGATCTTCCAGAAGGCGCACATCAACATTTTCTTCCTCTAATCGACGGTGTACCTCTTTGATCTGTTCAAAAAGATTGAAAAAATTATGTTTCACTACTGAGAATGAATAAATGTATGAATGAATCCTATTTGAATGAGAGATTGCACTATAATTTCATAAAATATCAAATCTATATATAATTCAATGAAAGTTTGTATGTTTAGGTGTTGTGGTAATTAATTACCTGCAAAATATCCTTCATATCTTCTCTTTGGATATTTTTTGGAGTGATCTCTCTCGCGACTGCGAGTAAATTCTCATCCTGGTCACCATTTGACGATTCTTTAACGAGAAGGGTCTCTTTTGAAGAATTCGGAACAGGTGAATTTTGTGATAAGTCTGCAATGGACAGGGTTTGAGGGTCAATTTGAACCACGTCACATTCAGGAATCGAAAGTACCCCAACCCTTTCACAAGTCTTAACCGCATCTCTCTCTTTAGAATCATTCACTTCGCTTTCTTGTCCAAGTTTACCACTGTCTTTGTGTGGACAATCGACTGGTTTCTTGTGGTGCACTGGAATCGGTTCTGTCATAACTTCGATAGATTGCGATGGTAAATTCTCGTCAATAGCCACTCGTTCCATAGTATTTTGATTGCCATGATTATGGTCAGTGGTGGTGCTTGGTCCTGCTTCACCAACTGGAATGACTGGAATCGAACCTATAATGATTTTAAATACAAATAAAATAAACCATAGTAAATAATAATTAAAATATATGATGTCTTCGGAATATTCAAACTTACCAGTTAAATGAGTTGAAAGATTCATTAAATTAGGCAGATTTATCTCAAGAAACTTGCGCAAATCAAAGTCTTCGGACGAATCAGTTGGTCTGCGATGGCAAAGTCTCGTTAAGACACTCGCTCCACAATATTTTTGTTGCTAGGATTCTGAAATTGAAGAACTGAATCAATAATAAATTTATGTGAAAAACTAAATATTTTTACGTCATCAGTATATACTAGATTAGTACTACTTTAGCGAGAATATTTAATGTTAGACGACGAATAATATTAGTACCTACCTGCATTTTATTAAACAATACAAATCTAAATAACCCTAATGTCGGACATCATGGTTGCAGTAACTGTATAATTACCGAACACTCCTAGTACTCGAAAAGTGGGCATATACATTATACATATAATATGAACAAAGCAGACCTTTATAGATTCTAATTAATTTTATGTCGACACACACTATACTGTAAATTTTATTTAATATCAGACTTCTGGAATGATAGACTAGATCAAGCTTATAATTAAACTGAGAAAATATTTGGATCTTTCCTATTTGACGACCTCCACCAAATTTAATTTAAATTAATTTTTTCTTATGTACTTTTGTCTATAGAACCCGAAAATCATAAGGGTTTGGAGTTATTTATTTCCTATGTATTACTAAAGGATTGAGAACTTTAAAAAAACTAGTTTTAACGCTTTTTGGCCCATTTTGGACAAAGATATCCGTAATGTAGTTTGTTGTATCCGCTAGTTTGTTGTACTGCACACTCCATGATTGATTAAAAACCTGGCAGGGGGGTATGGGGGGCGGCACGCCTCCCATTATATATGTATCAGTATTGAAGTGAAGTAATAAATGGAAAATATCATGGGAACTGGAAATATTAGATATAGGTATTTAGGGGGGAATGCCACCCCAAAGCCCCCTGCCAGGTCATTGATCAATCATGAGGTGTGCAGTACAACCAACTAGCGGATAAAACAAACTACATTACCGTTTCTTGTTAAAATATCTAATCTTTAAATAATTTCAATGAAAACACGAGTTTTTTCAAAACTCTCAATCCTTAAGTAATACATAGGAAATAAATAACTTTAAACCCTCATATCTCAAAAAGTGTTAGTTTTTACAAAATACGGTTATGATTTTCGGATTTTATGGACAAAATGCATATAAAAATTAATTTTAAATAAATTTGGTGGGGGTCGTTAAATGGGAAATATCCAATAGTTTCTTCATACCGTCTTTATGATGATAATAATACGACACTAATTATTGTCTATTGTAAGGTCTATACTAACCCAGAATTCATTATATAGAATAGTAATTTTATATATCAAACAAAAGGACATATCGTAGACGTAAAATGTAATTGTAAGTTATGCTAGGGTTAGGTACTAACCTGTTCTGAAGCATAACATCAATTTGAAGACACAGCGTAGCTGATGCAGCTAATGACCACTTCAGTGCAGTCAGATGGTCGTCGCCTATTACCTATAATAAAATAAATATTATAGGAATGTATGGTTAGCAGAATATATGATACATTGTCAGTCTTATTTTCCCCAGAAAATTATTGATATTGGGAGGTGGGAGAGGAAGCATCTCATCAGCTACGCTGTGTCTTCAAATTGATGTTATGCTTCAGAACAGGTTAGTACCTAACCCTAGCATAACTTACAATTTAATAACACTAGCGTAGCTGATGCAGCTAAGACTGAAAAGCTGAATATCAATAATAACACATAAAAAAAAATGATCATAAGTTTACAAACAAAAGACCCAATAAAATGTCAATTAAAACTGAAAATGGATTTTATCCTCTATCTATTTAGGTAAGGGAAATTATAATCAATCACATGATGACAAGACAAGAGACCCCAAAGTACAAATCAAACTCAACTCGTATTACTTATTGAAGTGATTCAGGATTATCTGCCCGATGGGAGAAGTCTCACATGGAGCTGAGTAATGCGATTTGAAGGTAGACACATCTTTCCAATCACCATGAGTCATTATTTTTTCGATGGGAACACCTTTAGTCTGCACTGCAGAAAGCCCAGCACCTCTATAAGAGTGTGCAGAAAACTGTTTGGTATCAATACCAGCAAGCCCAAGAACAGTTTTCAGCCAGCGAGATAAGGTTTGTTTAGTGACAGGTTTTTCTGTTGCCCATGAGAGGAATAATTGGGTAGGTTTTGGATTGCCCTTGTTTATTTCCTTTATTCTAAGTTTCAGAGTCTTAGTCATATAGGTAGTGACATAGTCAGCAACATTCAAGGAAGGGTCATCCGTACTGACACATTTAACCTCTTTGGGTTTTACCACTTTCCTTGAGTTTTTTAGCCTATCAAAAATAACAAATGTGATACCCTCATCATTAATTAGCGCATTCTCAATATTCATTAGATGAAGAGTTTGGCCTCTATCAGATGATGAAAGGGCAATCAGAGCAAGAGTTTTTAGGGTTAGTTGCTTAAGAGATAAATTATTTATTGGGTGCCACTTAGCAAGGAACGATAACAATTTAGAAATGGGCCAATAGGTAAAATACCTAGGACGAAGAGGTCTACTCTTATAAAAAAACTTAAATAAACGAGAAAATATCAATTCATCGGAACTTAAAGAATTTAATGAAAAGAAATTTAAAGCACTCTTTGCTATAACAAGTGAACTAGTGCTAGTTCCATTATTAAACAAATTTAAAAGAAAATCACAAACTAAGGCAGCAGAGAAGTTATTTTGTGACCTCTCTGTTGCAACAAATTTAAAAAATTTTGACCAGTATCTTCCATATGTTGACAAGGTTGATTCTTGGACACTGGAAGACATTGCTTTGAAAGTAGCTTCTGATAAGCCTCTACCTTTAGAGCATTGGTGGAGATAGGCCAACCCATTAGATGAAATCTGTGGCGGGTTGGAGGTTGACCTACAAGATAAGATGAATGAATGAAAATAGGGTTGGAAAACAGAGAGGAGAGAATAATAGGAAGGCATAATAGACCTGGCCAGGCTGGAGTTATCAAAATTGAATTGTCAAGGTTATCAGATTGGAATTTTTGTATAGTTCTAGAAATCAGAGGAATGGGAGGGAACATATAGTAATTATTTTCCCAAGAGAAAGAGAAAGCATCGACTTTAGAAGAGAATGGGTCTAAGAATTTAGAAGCATAGTTAGGAATCTTATGATTCAGTCTAGAAGCAAATAAATCGAACTTTGGCATGAAAGGGATACTTTGGCAAATAAAGTTGAAGGCTTCACTACTTATTCCGTAATCATGTCTGTCTAGTTCATTCCTAGAGTGAGCGTCAGCAATGGTATTATTTATACCAGGAATATGAATAGCTATACATCTAATATTGTGCTTTAACAAGAAATGCCATAGTTCTAGTGCTAGTGAACAGAGTATTTTGGAATGAGTTCCTCCCATTTTATTGATGTAGAAAACAGTAGTTGTATTATCTGAAAATATCTTAACAGATGAACCTCTCAATTCAGAAATAAAAGATTGAATGCAAAGTAAAACAGCTTTTAGTTCCAAAAAATTGATATGCTGTGATGATTCCTCATCAGACCAGGTGCCAGAGGTAGCTGAGCCAGAGCTTAGTTGCCCCCCCCAGCCTGAATTAGAAGCGTCAGTATGCAGAATCAAATCCTCTTTGAAGGGCTTAATTGAATAAGGAATTAAAGGAAAAGAACAAGAGGTCCACCAGCTAACATCTTTAAATGAATCAGAGTTTAGAATAATCTTACTATCCCATTTAGTATCTGGTTTAACCGACTTTGAAAGTTGAAATTGAAGGTTACGATAATATAGAGGGGCATAAGGAAAACCAGATTTCAGGCTTACTAATCTTCCCAAAAAAGAAGAAACTTCTCTGATTGAAGGAGAGTCATTCACATTCAAAATAATCTGCGCTTGAAGCTTGACTTTTTTCAGTTTCTCAGAAGGAACTGAAACAGACATGTCTATAGAATTCCATGAAAAACCTAAATGATCAATAATTCTAGAGGGACAAAGATTGGATTTCTGGAAATTTGGTGAAAACCCAAGAGAAGATAACAATTTTATAGTAAGGCTAAGATCACTTTTCAAATTAGCCGCTGATGAATTAGAAATGAAAATATCATCCAAATAAAAAGAAATCTTCATACCTTGAGCTCTAAGAAATATGATCACTGGTTTTAGGACTTTTGAGAATATTCTAGGAGAGCTTGTGAGACCAAATGGTAAGACATTGAAACTATAGAAGTTACCTTCCCATTCAAAGGCAACATACTTCCTATGGGAAGGGTGAAGAGATACATGGAAAAAGGCATCAGCCAAATCTATTGATGCCATAAAGTCTTTACTATCAATTAATTCAATGAGTTTTGTATGAGATTCCATTTTGAAGGACACTTTAGAAATTTGAATATTTAATTTGGAAAGGTCTATTATCATTCTATCCTTGCCATTGGACTTTTTAACGGTGAAGACTCTAGATAAAATGAGATCAGAAGAAAAAGGGACTTTTGAAATTGCACCTGAAGACAAGAAATTTTGAATTTGCTCATGAATTGTAGGGTGTGAAATTCTATTTTTATTTGAATTAAATTCTTGAGAGGGTAAACTAGGATTTTCTATGAATTGAATTTTATAACCTTCTGATATGATTCTTAAAATGAAATTGTTTGATGTGATTTTCCTCCATTCAGATATATACCTACTAAGCATACCAGAGCCAGAAGCAGAAACAGAATTATCATTGATGATTTGATTGGTTTCCAGCCCTACGGAAGCCTCTGTAACGACTGGACCTCCCCCTTCCTCTATAGCTAGCACGAAAGGGCTGCTGAGAGCTATTTTGTTGCCAGTTTCTAGATGAAGGCTGAATCTGTTGCACAGTAGAGCGAGAGGTAGAAGGTTTTGGATAATTTTGGGCATAATTTCTTGATGAACCAGCATGAGAATGAGAAGAGTGAGAGGCTGAATCAGTGGGGGCATGGAAGGTATTGTGAGATGATGAAAAGTTAGATTTGAAAGATCTGGGTTTTCCTGTAGAAGGATTATTGAGAACTTTGCTGAATGACGTGGATTGAGTTTTAATGACTTTCTCAGCAGACTCGTTTTCATCCGCCCCGAACATATGAAGATGGGTAACAGGTTGAGAGAATAGTGGTTGTCTAAGTTCACTCTTAACAAACTTTGCCACACTGGTTCTCCTATAACGAGTGAGCTGCAAATTTGATGAACACAGCATCTGGATGGCTGAAGCAACGAGTTTTTGATTAGGATCAGAAGGTTTCAAGGATTCTAGAACGGACAGTAGGGGCATAATTGCACTAGTTTGAAACTTCTGACTCCTCATGATGCTTCTTTGTTTTAGGAATTCATCAGAGCTATGGTTCTGACCCTTAATACGGTTCCAAACAGTATTAGGCAGCATAGGGGGTTCAAAGTGCTTAGAAATATCCTTTGAAGGTATGAAATCTTTCATAACACTCTCTAGATCAGCTTCAGTCAATTCTGAGTCAGCAATGCGCTTGTACCATTCGAATGATCTCTTAGGAGCTTCCCATGTATGAGTGGACATAGCAGCAAGAACAGGAATTCCAATATCCTCTGAATCAGAGGTTCCTACATCGTTTTCTGGTTCAACGTCAACCGTAGGAGCAGATCTGGGTGGGAGATCACTGCCTGATCTAGTAGAGATTACAGGTGAAACAGAGGAAGATCTCAACAACTGATCAAAATTATCTTCAGGTTCTGCCAAAGCCATCAATTGGTTAAGAGGGATATGGTCGTCATCATCATCACTGTTTGAAATGTTAGCATTCAAGTCAAAAATAAATGAATCAGGCTCCGCTTCAAGATTCTCCCTTATAGGGGATTCTTCGCGCGGAGACACTGTAACAGGACGAATCACCTCATTATCAACAGGCTCAGCTACAAGAATATCCCTTGGGGCATCTTTACGCTGAGTCCCATGCTGTCTGTGTTTTTTGACAAAACCAGGATTTTTGACCAAAGAACCTTTATTGGCTTTCTTGGCCTTACGTGGATTATTCAAATACACTGTCTTAGTAGTATTTACAGGTTCATCCTCATCAGAATCAGAGGAAAATTCGACCTTCCGTTTACCAATCTCTCTTTTGAGATTCCCATATTTTTTGCTCAGGTTCGAAATGGCTGAAGAGTTCCGTTTAGATTCAGACAAGATAGCTTTCATATATGCATTGATAACGGCCATATTATTCTCCTCGCAATTAGGGATGGTCTCGATGGTAGAGTTATCACCGTTATCCATAGTGAAAACTAATTTCTTATACTTTAATAAAATTTAACTTAAATTAACGTACCAGTAAGAGTAATATTAAGTATTTCCTGTAACAGACGAAACAAACATAAAATTATTGAACTTATCTGAAAGCCGGAAACTTTTGAAAACACTGAGTAGCAGACGACACACCAAACGTACACACGCGGAAGCGTCAAAAATAAGACTGACAATGTATCATATATTCTGCTAACCATACATTCCTATAATATTTATTTTATTATAGGTAATAGGCGACGACCATCTGACTGCACTGAAGTGGTCATTAGCTGCATCAGCTACGCTAGTGTTATTAAATTCAATAACAAGGAGCTGAAATAAGCAGTGCATAAGAAAATTGGCTCCATGAACAAAGTCTTCTAACAATGCTTATGAATGCAAAAAAGGTAATTTATTATTATTAATGCAATCATATAAATCACATAATTTAGGAATGAGAAAAAAAGCACACAAGCACCGGTGACTGCACTCATAGATAGAAAAGAAAAATGAAGGCTTATTTTTTATGTTCAATAAGAAGATAAATTATAAATATATTAAAAATAAGATAGTAGAGGGGTTTAAAGTCTGCTGTGGAATCAAAGGCCATATCGCTGACGCTGAGATTAAGTACAAGATACCTCAAGAAGCAGTCAAAAAGGAAAGTGACTCCATAAACCAAGTCGATGACCATTAGTCAGTAGTGACAATGCTCATGGATGCAGAAAAGCTACTCTGTGAATGCAGTCACTTACCAAGGAATGTGACAAAACGGGACACAAACACCGGTGGCTGCACTAACGGATGGAAGAGGAAAATGAAGAGGTGATAGTAAATGAAGCCTACGAGCCTACCTAACACATAAATCCAAGACCTCGTAGTTGAAGAACATAATCCTAGCGCTACCCTAGCGTAAATATGAAAAAAGACAATCCATAATCCAAATTAAAATAGTTTGGGGCTTAAAAGAACGCTAGGTTAGTCATATGATCGAATATAAATTTGCAAAACATTTATTACTCTTAAGAAGCAAGGTTCAACAAAAACAGTTGAATAGGATTGGGAATCTAATACCTATATAAATTGAACAACTACTTGCACCCTCTCTAGGGTCACGCAGGTAAATTGCGGCCCTTAAATTTTTAATTGCGGCCCTCTAAGAGAGTCTCTAAAATATTCTGAATCGAAATTACATTTAAATCTTGCAAAACTATCAAAAGAAGCTCGGTGCATTCTATAACTCATTAATTTAAGTTTTGACGTGTGTTTTGAAGATATGATATTTCAGTTGTTAGAGGCCACAGTTAGTGAGTGGGCCGTAATTTACCTGCGTGACCCTATATACCTTGGTCTTCATACATTATGTATAACAATGTATGAATAACTAATAACAGACTAAAAATAATCACCACAAATAACTAATGTCTACTACATTTTAAATTATACATATACTTGTAAGGTACTCACATACGATAGAAGATGCACGATGAAGCACCTTAACTACAAGACAATCTTTTGTTCACTGCATAGCTTTATTGTACGAATTTACTTCATAATGAAATATAGTGGTTATTGGCAACTCAGCCAGCCACACTCTTTAGCCATTGAAATTACTGAAAGTAAAACGGCCAATTTGTGAATATCTCATTTTCTTTTTATGAAGACATTTATATGAAGATCTGTCTGGATCAAACGATTTGTTATTAAAAATGCTACAGAGTTGTGCCCCTTAGAGCGACAAATAAAAAACATCAAAAAAGATATAGAAGGTTTTCGTTTTTCCGGCTATATTAGTATTACAGCGAACCCAACCCCAAGCCCAGCCACACTTTAACCTGAAAGAGGTGTTATTTTGGGCATTAGTGTTGCCATCGTAATTGACACGGTGTTGCCACTTATATTTTGTTTATACTTTCCCTATGAACCATACAATATACTTTATATTATTAGATAACTTAGATTATGAAATTAGTGTATATATCATATTTCCAAATACTCAGTTTGATCGATTTAAGTAGCTCTTGAGTGTATTATAGTTGATCCATTTATAATAGTTTAAATAAATGGAATTCTTGGAAGCGATTAGCATTGCAAGTATTTAAATTAATGAATCCTTATTGAATAGCTAAATACAATCAGAATTATGATAATTAAATATTATTTTTGTATTCATAAATTTGACCATTTAAATTGTAATAGTGAGTTTTTCTGTTAGAACTGTTTTCTGTACCGTTTCTTGAATTTCCTAAAGTAATAAGCATTTCATCATTCTAAAATAGTATATCATTAATATGCAAATATATTTTCCAGTTGCGAAGAAGAAAAGTAGTATTTGTGGCAATGGAATAATGATAATAGCTCTCGAGTAATTAAGAAATTGTTCAAATTAGAATAATAATTGATATAGGAATTAGATATGAAATAATTTACAATTCTATGATTTGTGTACTTAATGACTAATTATCTGAATAATACATTTTTCGAAAAAGTAATTTTGAAACCATATTTTGTTACTTGGGAATTAACTACAACTAATCATTCAGCATTCATTAAAAAATATTTCTCATTATTGAATTCTGGTGTATTTGCAAATCTGCCTTCACTTGTTTAAAAAACTGACGATAATATTTCGAATTAGTGAAGTGTCAGTGTATGAACCATAAATAATGGCAACAACATCAGTAGTGCAGCGCTCAAGATGGGTTCTCACCCTTCATAATTACGATGTGACTACCGATTATAAGCAATATCTCATGAATCCTACATTTAAAATTCGTAGAGCTGTAATCGGAAAGGAGGTCAGTGAGAATAATGTTCATCACATTCAAGGGTATATCGAGTATGAAAGAAGTTATCGTCTTAGTCATTGTAGAAAAGTGCTTTGTGCAGCTCACTGGGAAGCTGCTTCAGGTTCATCTTTGGTCAATTATAGATATTGTACTAAGGGTGGAACTTTTTTCACGATTGGAGACTTCGCAAAAGAAGAAGCTGGAAGCTGTTCTGGTAAGTTACGGTTTTATTAATAATATTTCTTGTATAATTTTCCTTCGCTTAATTTGGTTATTTATTCAATTTAGTTTACTCTTTCCTCATCACTTTAGCTTCGTCATTTATCTGATTTAGTCTACTCTTTCCTCATCACTTTAGCTTCGTCATTTATCTGATTTAGTCTACTCTTTCCTCATCACTTTAGCTTCGTCATTTATCTGATTTAGTCTACTCTTTCCTCATCATATTAGCTTTGTCATTTATTCGATTTACTCTACTCTTTCCTCATCACTTTAGCTTTGTCATTTATTCGATTTACTCTACTCTTTCCTCATCACTTTAGCTTTGTCATTTATTTGATTTAGTCTACTCTTTCCTCATCACTTTAGCTTTATTAATTATATAGTGAATCTTTTGCGACTGTCATTCTAAGTCAGATTTGTGTCATTGTCTATAAGATTCCGTACATTCTTCTGTTGGACAATGAGTAATGTGTAATTTTTCCCTATAACAATAATTCACTTTAAAAATGTTTGCAGATGGAATACGAAACATGACAGTTCCGTTGCTGCTTCGGGGACTCTTGTATCCAAAAACTGCTGCGCAAGTCAAAGTAAGCAAAGATTACTTTGAGCGCCACAGTTGTTTTGACAAAGTGACTGTCATGATTAAGAATATGGAGAAAAATAGTTCTCTTTTTGAGAATTGGAAGGGGAAAAAACTGTACCTATGGCAATATCAGTGTTTGACAATGATAATGAAGCAATCTGATAGGAAGATCATGTGGGTCACTGATTTGGAAGGTAAAAAGGGCAAAAGCTATCTTGCCCAATATTTGTCAACTCTCTACGGCTTCACCATAATCGAAGGTTCAATGTCTAGTCGTGATGCTGCATTCTTTGTAGGAGATGAATCTCGTGGATTTTGTATAGATGTATCGCGCTCTTCGATCAGTAATTTTGATTATTCTACTCTGGAGAGCTTGAAGAATGGTAAGTGTATTTTGAGGTAGTTAATTTTAAATAATTAAAATTACTTTTCCTCTTTCATTCATGAAATGGTACTTTTCTCTCTTAGGATTTTTGATGTCAGGAAAGTATGCTGGCAGAGTGAAGAGATTTCCCATCATGCCTGTCATAGTTTTCTCCAATGCTTATCCTAATTATGCAGCGCTCTCGTCGGACAGGTGGGATGTATACCTACTGGGATCTAGTCCTTTTCTTGACTTGTCTAAAGATGCTATCATCAGTCCGAGAGGAAAGTTCCCATTTATTGAACCCTGCAGACCACCTGATTTGTCCGAAGACTTTGATTTGCGCGAGTTTCTTGAGATAAATCTGCCTAATTTAATGAATCTTTCAACTCATTTAACTGGTAAGTTTGAATATTCCGAAGACATCATATATTTTAATTATTATTTACTATGGTTTATTTTATTTGTATTTAAAATCATTATAGGTTCGATTCCAGTCATTCCAGTTGGTGAAGCAGGACCAAGCACCACCACTGACCATAATCATGGCAATCAAAATACTATGGAACGAGTGGCTATTGACGAGAATTTACCATCGCAATCTATCGAAGTTATGACAGAACCGATTCCAGTGCACCACAAGAAACCAGTCGATTGTCCACACAAAGACATTGGTAATATTTAATATTCATTTGAGATATATATTATTAAATTTAAATTATTAAACCCATTACTCTTATTTTTATTACTAAATTATCTATTTTTACAGAAATTACTTCAAAAGGTTGCAATTGTGTAAGAAAGCGATCCAGTTACACCAGTGTGGAGAATGATTTGATTCCAGAAGACGACAGCAGAGTTCCAATGTCCCTTGCAAGAATAACAGATGAAGAGGTACAGGAACTCGTTTCACATGTGCAAAATGATGAGCAACAAGAATCTTCTGAACTAATGATTGAAAATCTTGATTCAGAAAATTCATCTATGGAAATCCTAAGGTCTCCAATATATATGGCAAGAGACTTTCTTTCAGCTATTCCTGTGATCAAATCCCCTTCTCACAGCTATATCTCACAGCCTACAACCAATGATAATAATGATTCATCTGTGACCATTGAAGAGGTCGTTGATAGTGATTCAGACTGGGAAACCATCCCTAAAAATCTTCCAAAATGCATCAAGAACACAAGGGGCCAAAAGAAAAAGAGATCTTCGAAGAAGTTCTCCTTCAGTGACAGCCCCACCGATATACCCTCACAGAGCAGAATAGTATTTGATGGTGATGGGCAAATGTCGTGCAAAAAACTAAAGAAATGAGATGATAAATTTAGATGGTGAATTTAATCAAATTTGTTCAAATTGATGTTATTCAATTTTTGAAATAAAAAAAATACTATTGTTAAGTTTACCTAGAAATCACCGGAATTGATAGCTGAACTGATAAATTCAGTTGAATTTTCATACAGCTTTGTTTCTTTAATTACTATTATTTTACTCAATATTACAAGTTTTCAAATTATGTATAGCTGTTTATCTTCCCTTTCTTTTATATTATAAAAATGAAACATTTGACTGAAGAAAAAATCGTAATTTTTAGTTTTATTCTAGCTGCTCATTAGACTTTAACTTAAATTTATTCGATTTAATCTACTCCTTCCTCATCACTTTAATTTCATAATTTATTAGATTTAGTTTACTTATTTCCTCATCACTTTAGTTTCATAATTTATTAGATTTAGTTTACATATTTCCTCATCACTTTAATTTCATTATTTATTAGATTTAGTTTACTTATTTCCTCATCACTTTAGTTTCATAATTTATTAGATTTAGTTTACATATTTCCTCATCACTTTAGTTTCATAATTTATTAGATTTAGTTTACATATTTCCTCATCACTTTAGTTTCATAATTTATTAGATTTAGTTTACATATTTCCTCATCACTTTAGTTTCATAATTTATTAGATTTAGTTTACTTATTTCCTCATCACTTTAGATTCGTCATTCATTGGATTCAAATCATTTAATTAAAAAAATTATAGAAATGTACAAAAATAATTAGTTTCAATGATTTTAGCCACATGAATTCTAATTCGAAACAATCAAACTATAAATGCAACACCTGTGAAAATTCAGAACCTGACCACACCGAACCAATTATTGGAAGTTATAGGGGGAACTAATTTAAATATTGCTCGTTTTCTATGCTGTTCATTTTTAGGGGAGACTAAACCAAAACAATTTTGATTTTAATTCACTCTTTTAAATTAATTCATAGTTTCCATTTATTTGATAATATAGTGAACATTATCTTTAATATACAATTTTTCCCACCCTTTCTTATTAACAGTGAAGACCTTATACTATAGTAACTATACTGTATACATAATGATTTACCACACGAAATAAATTATTTTCGCAGTATGTTTATTAAAAATTTATTTTATTTGAAAGGTATATTTATAGCATAGGTATAAACATAAATTGGCATCTCAGATTAGTGAAAAATAGTTAGGGAAAAAGTAAGCACTTGAATGATTATTTAAAATGCTATTGGTCATGTATCTACCTAGGTAGTTATAGGGTAAGTTCCGAATTACTGGTCTCTTCCACATCTTCGGTCATATAAGAAAAACAATATTTTTAATAATTATTTAATTTTACTTTTAGTTGATATCTATGATACCTGCATGCAGGCAGAGATGGGCGGGAAAGTACTTCCCAAGTACCAAGTAAAAGTACTAAGTAACAAGTAAGTACTTGAAGTACTACTTGAAGTACTTTCTAAAAAGTACTTTGAATAATTACTTAGAAGTACTTTTTACAAGTACTTGTTACTTTCCAAGTAAAAAGTACTTTGCAAAGTACATTTTTTCCTTTCAGTCAAGAGATTTTAAAAGATCAGTTCTAAAATCTCTACAAAATTAATTCTTTTTCTCATCAAAACTGTATTTACAGCAACTGGATAAAAACTAGAGTTTGAAGAGGTCCAACATGTTGGAAAATTGTTTGTCAAGCAGTAAAATTGAAAACTTTGTCAAACAGTAGAATCGAAAACTAAGACTGTAAGACATTGTATACTTTTATGTGACGGTGAATATCTATATATTCTGACATACAATCATGTATAGAGACTATGAGTTATATTGACTTATTTAAGTACATTGAATATAATTATTTTGTGATACCTAGATATCACAACCAATATTTACCAAACACATTGACGAATTATAAGCGTGTGGACGTGTACAGTGAGTCACTGTGATGATGTACTATCAGAGAAAAGAGTCACTGTGATGATGTAATATCAGAGAAAAGAGTCACTGTGATGATGTACTATCAGAGAAAGAGTCACTGTGATGATGTACTATCAGAGAAAAGAGTCACTGTGATGATGTACTATCAGAGAAAAGAGTCACTGTGATGATGTACTATCAGAGGAAAGACTCTCTGTGATGATGTACTATCAGAGAAAAGAGTCACTGTGATGATGTACTATCAGAGAAAAGAGTCCCTGTGATGATGTACTATCAGAGAAAAGAGTCACTGTGATGATGTACTATCAGAGAAAAGAGTCACTGTGATGATGTACTATCAGAGAAAAGAGTCACTGTGATGATGTACTATCAGAGAAAAGAGTTACTTTGATGATGTACTATCAGAGAAAAGAGTCACTGTGATGATGTACTATCAGAGAAAAGAGTCACTGTGATGATGTACTATCAGAGGAAAGAGTCACTGTAATGATGTGCTATCAGAGAAAAGAGTCACTGTAATGATGTACTATCAGAGAAAAGAGTTACTGTGATGATGTACTATCAGAGAAAAGAGTCACTGTGATGATGTACTATCAGAGAAAAGAGTCGCTGTGATGATGTACTATCAGAGAAAAGAGTCACTGTGATGATGTACTATCAGAGAAAAGAGTCACTGTGATGATGTACTATCTGAGAAAAGAGTCGCTGTGATGATGTGCTATCAGAGAAAAGAGTCACTTTGTGATGTACTATCAGAGAAAAGAGTCCCTGTGATGATGTACTATCAGAAAAAAGAGTCACTGTGATGATGTACTATCAGAAAAAAGAGTCACTGTGATGATGTACTATCAGAGAAAAGAGTCACTGTGATGATGTATTATCAGAGGAAAGAGTCACTGTGATGATGTACTATCAGAGGAAAGAGTCACTGTAATGATGTACTGTCAGAGAAAAGAGTCACTGTGATGATGTACTATCGGAGAAAAGAGTCACTGAGATGATGTACTATCAGAGAAAAGAGTCACTGTGATGATGAACTATCGGAGAAAAGAGTCACTGTGATGATGTACTATCAGAGGAAAGAGTCACTGTAATGATGTACTATCAGAGAAAAGAGTCACTGTGAAGATGTACTATCAGAGAAAAGAGTCACTGTGATGATGTACTATCAGAGAAAAGAGTCACTGTGATGATGTACTATCAGAGAAAAGAGTCACTGTGATGATGTACTATATGAGAAAAGAGTCACTGTGATGATGTACTATCAGAGGAAAGAGTCACTGTGATGATGTACTATCGGAGAAAAGAGTCACTGTGATGATGTACTATCAGAGAAAAGAGTCACTGTGATGATGTACTATCAGAGAAAAGAGTCACTGTGATGATGTACTAACAGAGGAAAGAGTCACTGTAATGATGTACTATCAGAGTTAACAGCATAAATTATTAGTTTTTAAATTGTATAGTAAATGTACTTGGTACTTGAAAGTACTTTAAAAAGTACTTGGTACCTGTACTTTGAAAGTACTTTTTTATTTGAGTACTTGGGCAACTACTTCAAGTACATTGATTTACGAGTACTTGTACTTAGTACTTAAGTACTTTCGATGTACTTTTCGCCCATCTCTGCATGCAGGTATCATGGATACTAATTGGAACTGACCGGTAATTCGAACTTATTACCTAGGTATTTATTGGAATAGGTATTTACCTATTAGTTATCTGTTATTTTAAAACTAATAAATTTATAACATTAGGTAGGTATGAAGTTATGGGTATGCATTGATTGAAATATTAATAGTTTGAAGTATACACACAGCTCTATACGATTAACGACTGTTGAAATTTCGAGAGCAATAAAAGCTGACAACCTTTTCTTCCCTCACTCTGCAGCGGAATGTTTGGTTTTTGGCGTGAACAGTGAACAACAAAACGGAACAAGTTCAAATTATAGTGTAAGCGCAACCCAGTTGCGAGTTCCCAGAACTCTTAAGGCCCATCCACACCTATCACTCATGAACGTACTTTTGCGCGCATGCCCGCGTTCATGACTCCACGCAAACTAGTGCGGCGCGTCCACACCTATTTACTGTGAATATTATTGGTAGTACCTAAAATAATATAGTTAATATCACAAGTTGACAGGTCTTTTGAAGATGATACAGTAAACCATATATTATGGTAATCTAGACTCATTTGTTTGATTTCCAGGGTAAATTTAATTATCTAATAACAATTATGAATTTGTTTTAACAAATTTGTTAAGATTGATTCTTTATATAAATTAAACAATTGCATGCTCAATGTGAAAAAATGACTTCTGTTTTATCAGAAAATGTGTTATAATTGTTTGTTCAACTGTTTATATTCCACATTTGCTTTAGTGATGATGACGAAAATGTATTTGTCCGTGTAGACAATATAGCATACTAATTTATTACGGATGAAGTGGTATGAAATTAGAACCAGCTTTAATTATACAAGAATTTTTAGTTCAGTAAGAGTTTAAACTTTAACGACTGAACAACATCACTAGAAAAGATCGACTTTTGTTTGAGTTAATAATATAAACAAACTATTAAAATAACAATGATAGTTCACCATAATATTCAGAAAATAAAGTATATTGTTATGTTTAAGCGGAACGCCGTCCACCATCATCGTGACTGCAAGCGTCCTACTGGCATGAGTGATGATTTCGCACGCATGCTATCGCTCTGGGAGCGATAGCAAAAAGCGTGCGTTTGCACCAGAAATGACGGGCATGAACGCACGCATGCGGCGATTTCTTGAGGCATGAGTGAAGGTGTGGACGCTTGTGAATGAAGGTGTGGATGGGCCTTAACACGGCCTCCAAACCACCCCTACAGCCGGCCAACGCACGCCTGGTTGTGACACCACAACCGTGATAGTGGCAACCGGTAACACTCAAACAAGAGGTTGAAAGGAACAAAAAAATCACAAACACAAGCTGCAACTTGCTTGCTTTCACAGCAAAATAAACACTGCGTAGTTTGCTTCCAAAACAACACTAGTACTTAAAAGGTACTTACACTGCCTACTTTGTTACACGGTGCAAGTTACTGCCATGGCAGTGGACAGCAGCTGTCCCACTGTACTCGCATGCGAGTAGCTCGACTCACCTCACCCGATCACACAAGTGCGAGCTGCTGGCTTGTAAATAGACAGCTACTGAACCTACACTCGCATTGTGTATTTTAATATTTATTTAATAAATTAATAAAAAAAAATTATTAATTAATATTTTTATCAATTTTATTAACAATTTATTAATTTAATTAACATATTTATTAAATTAATTACCAATTTATTAATTTAAATAATAATTTATTAAATTCATAATTAATATTTTTATTAATTAAATTAGAAAAATTATTAATTTAATTAACATTTTATTAAAGGTCCTCTCCAGGCTACGGGAAAAAAATGAGTTTATAACATAATATTATAGAACTAAGGTCTACGATCATTATTCTGCAAACCGCATACAATTTGGTTCAGCATATATTTTATAATTTGTTTTTAAAGTTTTTTAATACTCTGTGAGTAACAATTGAGCGAATCACCAATCTGATGCTCAAGAAGAAGATTGTACACTCTTTGTTTTGATTACACATTTGAAATTTATAAACAAACCATTCGTTTTCGGACTTTATTTTAGATATTAATTGTTTCCTAAGGTAAATAAACGTTTCTATTATAAGTTCATTTAATTTACACCTTAAATTAGTAAGTCGGAAGTAAAATAGGTTTTGTAGAGTTTTGATTATAAAAATCTTTAAAAGAATATAAAATTAAAAATATGCTACCAAATTCGATGCGGTTTGCAGCAAAATGATTAGAAACATTGGCCGCGTTGAATAAGGGAATAAAAATATTTGCTTGGAGGGGACCTTTAATCAATTTAACCTTTTATTAACTTATTTAACCTATAATTAATTTATTTAACCTTTATTTTTATTTATTTTATTTATTAAACTCAACACAAAGCAAATTACAGATAATATCAAATGGTATAAAATGAGCAATCCCGTATAAGTTAAAGACTTGAGGGATAAAAGTATAAAATAGGAATAGTAAGAATAGTTAAAATGTTACATTGGGGTTATTTTATTTTTTTTTATTTATTAAACTCAACACAAAGCAAATTACAGATAATATCAAATGGTATAAAATGAGCAATCCCGTATAAGTTAAAAACTTGAGGGATAAAAGTATAAAATAGGGATAGTAAGAATAGTTAAAAAGTTACATTTGGGTTATTTACAAAGTAAGAAAATAGTTGACTAGTTAAAAAAAATCATTTCTACATAAAATCATCATGGTATTTTTCCATAATAAAATCTTTGTACAGCTTTTTAAAAGAATAATTAGAAATTTGTAATGTTAAAAAAGTGGGGGATTCATTAAAAAGCTTGATAGCTTGGAAAATAGTAGACCGTTTTTCTACTTCTAGTCTAACTGGAGGTAAAATAAATTTAAAAGTTCGTGTATTATAGTCATGCTGTGGTAAGAACTTGATAAAATACCTACCTAACAAACCAACATCATCATATAAAGCGCATCTAATAAATTTCAATAAAAAATAATTACAAAGGTCCTCAAATTTTAAAAGTTTAAGATCGAAGAACATTTTACTGGTAGAAATTAAAGGAACATGATTGACATTGTGTTTCACTTTTAAGATAATTCGTAAAATTTTATTCATTAAAATTTGTATTCTATTAATATGAACAGGGTAGGTTTTTCCATAGATAATAATGGACTGGATAACTATTGAGTAGGCAAGAGAATGGTAAATTGTAAGAAGAGCAGGTCTATTGAGGTAAGGTGAAGCTGCATAAATACTGCCTTGGATTTGGCTGAGTCTATTACAAATATGGGTACAATGGTTAGAAAATTTGAGTTTGTTGTCAATAAAAACTCCTAGATATTTAAAAACCTCCACCCATTCAAGTAAAACATTATTAAAAAATACAGGTGGATAAGATGCAGGATGGGAGGGAGAGAATAGCATTAGTTTAGTTTTCGCAGTATTTGGGGTTAATTTGTTCATAGCTAAAATATATATACTAAGAAAATAGTTGACTAGTTAAAAAAATGACTATCATTACTACATAAAATCATCATGGTATTTTTCCATAATAAAATCTTTGTACAGCTTTTTAAAAGAATAATTAGACAATTTTAATGTTAAAAAAGTGGGGGATTCATTAAAAAGCTTGATAGCTTGGAAAATAGTAGACTGTTTTTCTATTTCTAGTCTAACTGGAGATAAAATAAATTTAAAAGTTCGGGTATTATGGTCATGCTGTGGTAAAAACTTGCTAAAATACCTACCTAACAAACTAACGTCATCATATAAAGCGCATCTAATAAATTTCAATAAAAAAAAAATAATTACAAAGGTCCTCAAATTTTAAAAGTTTAAGATCGAAGAACATTTTACTGGTAGAAATTAAAGGAACGTGATTGACATTGTATTTAACTTTTAAAATAATTCGTAAAATTTTATTCATTAAAATTTGAATTCTATTAATATGAACAGGGTAGGTTTTTCTATAGATAATAATTGACTGTATAACTATTGAGTAGGCAAGAGAATGGTAAATTGTAATTAGTGCAGGTCTATTGAGGTAAGGTGAAGCTGCATAAATACTGCCTTGGATTTGGCTAAGTCTATTGCAAATATCGGTACAATGGTTAGAAAATTTGAGTTTATTGTCAATAAAAACTCCTAGATATTTAAAAACCTCCACCCATTCGAGTAAAACATTATTAAAATATACAGGTGGATAAGATGCAGGCTGGGAGGGAGAGAATAGCATTAGTTTAGTTTTCGCAGTATTTGGGGTTAATTTGTTCATAGCTAAAAACATCTCAAGTTTCTCGATAAAATTAACTAGTTTAAAAATAGCTTCATTAAAGTCAGATCCAGCAAAGTAAAATACAGCGTCATCAGCAAACAGGGTACATTCAATTCCTAGGTTTTTACTAAAGTTACATATGTCATTGATAAAAATGTTAAAAATTGTCGGCGAGATCACCGAACCTTGGGTGAGACCTACATTGATAGTTCTAAAAGTTGATTTTGACTCGTTGAACTGGACATATTGTTTTCTATTATTAAAATAACACATAAAAAATCGTTAAAATGTCCTCTAATTCCATAATGATTAAGTTTTGATGATAAAATGTCTAAATCCACTGTATCAAATGCCTTTTTCAGGTCTAAAAACAAAGCCACTGTGAATTTTCTTTGATTAAAAGAATTTAAAACGAATGAATTTAATTCCAGGATAGCAAGACATACAGTGGATTTTTTCTTAAAACCATACTGGTGGTCAGAAATAAAATTCTTTTTAGTTATAAAATTGTCAAGTCTAGAGTAGATTAATTTTTCAAAAAGCTTATTAAAAATAGAAAGATTAGAAATGGGTCTAAAATTGTTAACATCTTCCGTACTACCAGATTTAAAAACAGGGGTCACTCTAGCTACTTTAAAAACATCTGGAACAACTCTACTATTAAAACTAGTATTAAAAACATGACATAAATTGGACAGATAAAATCTAGGATTCCGATCAATAACTGTGGCTGA
The DNA here is from genome assembly GCA_947561585.1 of Caprella mutica. Classification (NCBI taxonomy): domain Eukaryota; kingdom Metazoa; phylum Arthropoda; class Malacostraca; order Amphipoda; family Caprellidae; genus Caprella; species Caprella mutica. The sequence goes on from CANNZV010000100.1 coordinate 702,867, forward strand.
ACTTCATTTTTATTAAAATGTTTATTTTTGAAAGACAAAATAACGTTACGAATTTCTGTTTGAGTAATTGGAGGGAAAGAGCACACATTAGGGACAGGAGGAGCGTAAATGTGCAATGGAGAGTTTACAGTTGGTAATTCTCTAACTAATTTATTAGCAATGTCTGCAAAAAAGTCGTTAAAATAGTTTGTAGTTTCAACTTCATTTAAAAAAACATCATTTCGCTTAATTTTAAAAGAATTCACCTTAAAATTTCTATTTAAAACATTATTAATTTGTTGCCACAGGTATTTGCTATTATTTCTACTATCATTAATTTTTTTCTGATAAAACACCTCCTTAGCCTTCCTAACTAAATAATTAAGAGTATTTCTAAAAAATGAATAAGATCTACGAGTTATCACACTACGTCTAGAAAGTATTAAAAGTTTATTTTTCTTTCGAATTAATTGACATATCTCCTCAGTGCACCATTCCTGGTGGTTTTTATTTGTTTTGTTACGATTAAAATGAAGTAAAGGGAATTTAGAATTAAAAACATGGTATAATTTGTTAATAAAGTTGGAGGCTAAAATATTTGGATCTTCAGAGCTATTGTCAAAAAATTCTATCTGAGAAACTAATGAAATAAAATTGTTAACTCTACCTACATCATTAAATTGTCTGAAAGTGAATGGCTGAGAGGTAGTTCTAGATATATGTTTAAAGGAATAAAAAGCTGGTAAGTGATCGGCTATTTCAACATTGAACACACCTGATCTTGAATGTTCACTATTGGAAATAAAATTGCACCAAATATGGTCTATTAGAGAATATTTAGTGATATGGTTATTGGGTGATAATCTAGTAGGTTTATTGAGTACAGAGAAATAATTAAAACCGGACATGATAGAATTGAAACTATTTATGTTATGATCAGATTGTGGATTAAACAAGTTAATATTAAAGTCTCCGCATAAAATTGAATTACTAATACCTGAAACATTTAAAACATCTATAGCTAAAATATTATTAAAAGAGTCAATTGAGAAGGAGGGTGGAAGGTATATTGCACATAAATTAAATTTTTTGCCTGCACTACATATATTTAAGGACATTATTTCAATTTCATCCCTAATAAAAGATAAGTTTGGGATACTTAAAGCTTTGTGCATTTTATTAACATAAACAGAAATTCCGCCTCCTCTCCGGCCTCTGTATATACTGAATTTGTTAAAAACTTCTAAATTAAAAGTGTGATCAGTGAGATCTGATAACCACGTCTCAGTTAAAACTATTATGTCAAAAGGGAGGATGTTCAGGGCTAGAAAACTTTCTAATATAGGGAAATTTTTCCTACAGCTTCGAATATTGACATTTAAAATATTAAAGAGATTGGATTTTAAAAAGTTATCGTTTGCAAAGTCATCTAGATTAAAATTAGAGCACTGCACATTAGGTATATTTACACCTGATATTTCTCATAAGACTGTGGAATATAAATACAATTATAATTGTGAAATGCTACTATCGAGCTTGGTGAATGCTTCTATAGAGTTTACGTGGTTCACCTTACTCTCTGCAGTTACCTTGCAACAAACATTTCCGTTGAAGGAATACACAGCATGCAGTTTGCCGTCCTTCTTCAGGTTCCTAAGCTTGAATAGAATACTTGATCTGGCCTTAGTCAAGTATTCGTTAGCGAAGATATTGAGAGGCTTGGTTAACCTAAATGATCGAAGAGTAGAGTTTTCAACCGATGTTGAAGAAAGTTTAATTTTAAGGTGTTTCCTCTCTTTACCAACAATTGCGCAACTAACAATTGAGGAGATGGGAATTATACCTGGCTGGGTAAGACTAATCTCATTGGTTAGATTTTCCTTAAGCTGATCAGGCGTTCTTGCAGGATTTTCCAGTTGACTTTTAATATCTTTCGAGCAGATTTCACCTTCCAACTTAATATAGGTACAAAGATTATTTTGCTCCAGCTGGTCAATCCGGTTATCAATATTAGTGATATTGATTATAGGGGCAACTGGTTGAAATGAAGGGGCAAGTTGTTGGATTGAAGGGGGACTGGAAGGAGACTTAGGTTGGCGAAGTACATCTGCTTAAGATTTTCTTTCGTTGTAGTGTTTTCTGAAATTTTTGTTCTCCTGCTCAAGATTATCCAGATGGTTGAGAACTTTTTCACTAAATGAACACAACTTGATCAGGGTGTCATTAATAGTGATGAGGTTATTGTTGTTTAAGTTGATCGTTGATTTAGGGGGGCGGCCAGCTTTAGGTTTGCTATTGAACTCTGGCTTGTACTGACTGAGTAGGGTTATTGTATCTGCTATAGATTTAAGTTCGTTTCTCAAAGAAAGCGAACCGACCGTAGCTACGGAACTTCCAGAAGAAGAAGAGCAGACACTTTCAGAGTCAGAATCTGAGGCAGACATCTCGGTAGATAACACCAAACTAGTCAAACACTAAAGTAGAAAAATCAGCAAATATCAGGAGCGGCACACGTCTGTTCACTGGGGTGTCTCGTGTTCAAGTACAGTGGGTCAGCTACTGTCCACTGTCACGACAGTAACTTGCACCGTGTAACAAGGCCTTCACTTTTTACACACTGTTACCAATCAAAGATGGTGTGAGACGCACGGAGCAAATTGACACAACCGCCACGTACGAAATCTCAGTCCTGACTGACGCCTCTCTGTCATTCCAAAAACAGCTGAATCTGACAGCACTGCAGTATTATCCGCGAGAGTAATTAAATCTCACACAAGAAATAATCAATCCAATTGATTATTCACTGCCAAATAATGCAGTATGCACATGGTGATGTACTTGTTATTTTCTTATTAGAAATATAACAATGCAGGCACTGTATTAGCCGAAAAAATCGGGGTGTATTATTCCGCCGAATACTTTCTTCAATATCTACCTTCAGTAGGATATATGAGAAAAATAGAAACCTATTTTCTCATGAATCGCAAAGAGATTCCCCAATCCCTGGCAAACTGTGCTACAGTTGCCGACCTAAATGCCGATGAGTTGTCTAACATTAATTCAGCAAAAGGTCCATGCTCAATCACCACTTGCTGGAGATTGGTCACAATACTAGCTGCCGACTCACTCGATAATCTTCGCCAAATTGTGAACCTCGATGGGCCACAATCAACGATGGAAAAGTAATGTACATCATTGTAGTGCGTGACATCCGCAGCTACACGATGCCAGTCCCTTTCCACGGCTAAGTCACCTCGTTCAACAAGGTTCTCAACCCTTCTTGAAGGATCTATACGAAGACACTCTTCGCATCCTTCGATCTCACGTTTCACCTGGTCACGAGTTAGGTCCAACCTAATCTGCTTACAAAGGTAAAGCGTACGATCAACGCCAAAATGATGCGGCAAATGAGCCGTCCATATAGCGTCCTTGAGCGTCTTTTCTGTTGAAAGAGCAGCTGAAACAGTCTCTGCTGCTTCAGAGTCATTAGACTCTTGATGACTAAGCCATCTCTTAGTCACCCGAGTTTTCTGGTCAGCCTTATTTTCGATTGTCGAAACAAATCGAAACTCAACTGCCAGCTTATACTCGTTGATGATTTCCTTAATCACCATCAAGCGTCGCTTGATAAGCATTTCAGCCACCTTTTCGTGCGCACACGAGACTGGCCCTCGACCGTGTTGTCTAGCCAGGACAACACAGTCCTGGAATCAGTAGCAATCGTGAAAGCTTTGAAGCCCCACATGATTGCCAGGTTGAATCCCCGCCCAACAGTCTCAAGCTCTGAGACGTTAATATGGAGATGATCAGACTTCTTTCGAAACCATGTGGCATCTTCCACTACCACACCGTCCACCTGGACAGCAACACCCATAGCTAGTGAACTAGCATCAGTCCAAACAGTAACATTACCGTTTGGATTGACGTACCACTGACCCCTCACGGGATCTTCAGAGAGTGCTCGATTCATCAGTTCGTCAACTAGCTTACGAACACACTCACTGACAGATTCGTTCCAGGAACCGTCTGACCCCAATCGCTTCAGGAAGCTACAATGGGGTCTTAACCTGCCAGCCACAGGATAATGTCATGTAAGGCGACCACACAGGGAAAACAAGTGTATCTTCGTCATACCAGAAGATTCTGATATGTAAGAAGATAGCTCGGATCCTCTGGACATTTTCAAATGTCCATTGGGTACCTTATTCAAGGCAATCCAAAGGACTCGACCACCGTCAAGCCCTTCAGCTTCTTTCGATTCGAGTCCATATCGGTGCAAGTGTTTACCGAGAATCATCGTCATGATCCTCGGCGCGCACGTCAGGTCAAACCCAAGACGCGTCAAGGCATAATGGACACCATTATACCTTACAACCTGGTACTGCCACAGTTCCTTGGAGACATGGATCAGCAGATAGGCTGACTTTAGGTCTACAACCTTAAGCTGGCCCTGCAGTTGTCTCCACTTGCGCACTTTCTCGGCACACACTGCCGATTCCTCAGTATGGGATTCGACAAAAGGATTAAGCTCACGGTAATCCATTACCGGCCTAACCTTGTCCTTAGTTGGCTGGACAACGACCAGCAGTGGAATGACACCCTTAACAGGTCCTTTCCACTCTATAAGCCAGCCCTTGGAAATCCAACTTTGGATCTCCGCCGTGTACTTCTCGTGTACACCTAGTCTCCGAGTGCACTTGTACTCTCCAACACCAGTCTGCAGCTGTTTTGGCTTTCCAGCAGCCAAGCGCCAGCTCACGGTCCATTTACCGTTAGCAAAAACAGCGTCGAAATCTTTTTCAGAAATCGACAGTGATGGGGCTACACCACATGCCATAGGACGTTCTTTTCTCTTAGAAAAGACTCCGCAGCATTCAGTCGGGCTGGGCTTACCCCAACCGACCAAATAGCGAGAATCAGATCCCCTGCGAATTGTCACGCCTCCCATGTGATCGACAACGTCGTCACCTAACAGGCAGTCAACTCCAAGATTCTCTAATCCTCTATGGGCAATAGCACGCACACTAAAGCAGTGTCCATGCAAACCCACGGTCGCCCAGCATTCCCTTCCATTGCTGGAAGTTTTGCCGTCAGCTGTCATAAAGTCCCACCGCCACCCGGGTAGACACCATCGTGCACCCGCTGCCTGTATCTACCAGACACAAGACAGATTGGCCATTCACAATGGCCTTGACAACTGGCATTTCGTGACTCGAAAGTCTACCAGCTGCCATGAGTACTCCCAGAGTACCCTTGACTGGGGTGTTAGCCCCAACCACTACTAAGTCCCCAGGACTTAGCTTGCTGCTCAAAGCAGCAGAATCCTTCCTAGAAGGATCCATGGTAGATTTTACTCCTCCATGGTCTCTCCTCTGGAGGTCGCGATGCCCCTTTCCATGGCCTCCTCGGAAAAACCCGCGTCACCTGCAGATGGCGCGACAGTCACGGGACTGTCAGGGCAATCCCGAGCAAAGTGCCCGGGCTTCTTGCAGCTGAAACATAAGTTTCGGCCACTTGAAGAGGGCGTGCCCGACTGCATCGCTTTGGAGCGACGCCTCTGGGTGCAGTCTCTTCACCCGGTGAGGAGCCTGACACCGTGGGCAAACAAGCCCTTGCCTCCTGGAGGCAGTAGCCACTCTAGTGGCCTGGCCAGTCCCAGACTGGCCTGAGGCAGCCCTCTGTGCGGACAATCTGTCACGCACCTTTGACAATAAATTGTCAAAGTCAGAGGTGTAGACCTCTGGGAGCATAACTGCCCACTTATGGATGGAGGGAAGAAGTCCTCAAGGAACTTCACTCGGAACACCATACTGTCGGTATTCACCTCCATCCTAGCACCGAAGCGCTGCAGGTCGTCCACATAGACGTCCACGGCCTCGCCAGGTAACAACTGACGAGACGTGAAACGTCTATATGTCTCCTGCCGGGACATACCGTACTGAGAGAGCAGTACCTCTTTTACTACCTCCCACTGGGAGGCTCCTGACACCCTCATGGCACGGAACATCCGAGCAGCATTGCCCCCGACCAGTAAGTCCCCAACCTATCAATAATTGGCCCCTTGACCTGCATTAAAATGCTGGCCAATTGATCAATATCAATAAGTTTGGATGTCCCAGACACTCTGGTTCCTTTCTGGGGGAACCAGCATCAGCCTTGACTGCCTTATCATCAGACATGATGACGTCAACAAACAGCCAAGGCAAGCTAACTAACTATAAGTATAAAAAATACAGCCTAGATAGCTTGTAAGCGCAACCCAGTTGCGAGTTCCCAGAACTCTTATACGGCCTCCAAACCACCCCTACAGCCGGCCAACGCACGCCTGGTTGTGACACCACAACCATGATAGTGGCAACCGGTAACACTCAAACAAGAGGTTAAAGGGAGCAAAAAATCAGGGTGTATTATTCCGCCGAATACTTTCTACAATATCTACCTTCAGTAGGATATATGAGAAAAATAGAAACATATTTTCTCATTACTACATATAGAAAACTGAATTATGAGATTATATATGAATATTTTGAATCAATAAAGGAATATGAACATTTACAATCACAAAAATATAATTTTCACATTAGGATATATCATAAAATATACCTAATAATAACATCAGAAATAATGCAATAGCGAATGTAGTAAGAATGATTGAAACGTCACGCACTTACCATTTTGACGTGCCATCAGTCGCTAGATATTTGAAATGACTGTATTGGGACATCTACTTTACTGGTCTGTGGCTCTGTTTTCGAATTCATTTCGAGGAAAGCCATGTATCAAGATGACCTCATTTCGATGCCGCATTGTTTACTGGGTTCTATTTGATATCCATTTCTGTTAAATTTTTTTTTTGTTTAAAAAGACAAATATTTTTCCATTAAAAACAAGAAGGATAAAATCTTTACAGAAGAGGAAATTACTTCAGGAACTACGAGTGAGGGGTTGAGTTCCCTGAAGGGGTGGACCCGACCCTCTAAAACCTCTCCTTCGCGGCTGAGAGGATGCTGAAGGTATTCCCTCTCTGGATCGCAAGAGCCATTCGCTGTTGGAACCAGGCAGACTCCCTTGGATCATTTGTTGTCTCAACATTGCGTCTACCTATGGACTTCATGATTAAGGAGGTCGTACTACCGTACGCTCCTGTGGTCTCTATAGCAATTGGCTCAAATATGTATGCATCTCCAAGGGCGGATCATTTCTGACGTTTACGGTTCTCCGCAGCCCCGGCAGCTGATCCGGCCTCAACTGCGGAATCATTGAGGTGTGTCTCTGCAAATGTGTCGACACACGTGCAATCCCAAATCAGAGTTTGGGATTTCCCATCACTACTCGAATTTTGCTCGATGTCTATTTCTGAAAGACATGTGGTAACGTCAAGCAAACAAAATTGTAAATACAAAGGATAGGTATATATAATTATTGATTAATTGATTACTTATAAAATAATTGAAGCTTTGAGAAGGAAGATGAGAGGAGTACAGGTGGGGGATGTGAGGGTGAGAAGTTTCTTTTATGCAGATGATGGATTGCTGTTGGGTGGAAGTGTGGAAGAAGCGGAGGAAGGTATAGAGGAATTGAAGAGAGTGGCAGAAAGATATGGACTGGAGGTGAACACAGGGAAGAGCCAGTACATGTTGTTCAATTTAAGAGGTGAGGTGAATGAAATAGCAGGTATGGCAGTGGTGGAAGAAATTAGGTACTTGGGGGTGAAATTGGGAATAGGAAGAATAGTTTGAAGGGCAAAGGAAGGATATGGTGAATAAGTCGAAATGGATGAGTAATCTGACCTATTCTGTTATTGAGAAAAGTTGCCACAAGGTATTAATTGGAAAAAATTATTGGAAGGGGGTTGTTCTGCCGAAGGTGCTGTATGGTGCGGAGGTTGTGTGACTGAGGGGAGGAGATATGGATGTTATTTAGAGGCAAGAAAATGCAGCAATGAGAAGAATGTTAGGGGCGTCGAGAGGGGTGGCTGTTGCGGGAATGAGGGGAGATGTGGGAATTGGAACGGTGAGGAGTAGAGTAGCTAGAGGTAGACTGCAGTATATGAGAAGAGTTGAGCAGGGAGAGAATGAAATGCTGAAGAGAGTAATGAGAGAGGCTAAACGGAGGGGAAGTGAATGGGTGAAACAGACCAGGAAATGTATGAGCTGGGCGGGTATTGAGGAGGAGGAACTAAAGACAATGACAAAGGAGGCTGTGAAGAAAAGAGTGGCGGAGAAGGTGCATCAGGAATGGATAGAGGAAATGGAAGGGAAGAGCAGCTTGAGAATTTACAGAAGGTTTAGAACAGAGATGAAGGAGGAAGATCATGAGGGTGGTATGGAATTTAGAGTGTGGTTTGCAGCGAGAACGAGAAGTTTGAAGTTGGGATGCAGGAGATGGGGTGAGGAGAGTGTGGAGTGTAGGTTGTGTGGAGCAGAAAGAGAGGATGATGAGCACTTTATATTAGAATGCGGAAGGTTGGAGGAGATAAGATCGAAATGAAGCCATTGAACTCCAGAGACCGAGAAGGGAGGACGTGGATGAGGTTTTGGGAGGATTTCTGTTTGGTGGAGAGGAGAGAAGGGGTGGAAGGAGGGTGTGTACAGGATGTGGAGGCTGAGGGAGAGGGGGGAAGCTGTTGTGGCTGGAGATTTGGTGGGGTGAGGTGCTGTTTTCTGGAGTGTGGATGACCAGTGAGTTAAGTGTGATAGATAATAAGTGTAGTGATAAGTATAGTGATAAGTGTAGTGATAAGTATATAATGATAAGTATAGTGATAAGTGTAGTGATAAGTAAAGTAACAAGTGTAGTGATTAGTGTAAAATTAAGTGTTAAGCGTTAGTGATTAAGCATAATGCTAAGTGAAGCTTGAAAATATGAAAATAAGTGAATCGTTTTTTTTTCAATGTGATGGTAGAAGTAGAAGCCTGAAGTAGTGAGAAGGAGGACAGACCCGCTGAAAAAGGTATCTACAGAAAATCACCTTGACCTTGGTATTATTAATATTATTGAGGCTGTATTACATCTTTCTCACAGTAATAAAATAAGGAAATTTATAATGTATGTACTAAGTACTTAGAGCGTATAAAATTCCTTTCATAATTCACAGAAAAATAGTATATTCGTAGTACTCATCTATATATCGATTCATAGCGTTTCATTCTCTCTGACCTCCAGCTACAAAGTACATAATTTTGTACTTTTTTATTTCAACCTTTAGGCGCCAACCTTCAAAATTATACTTCAGTTTAGCACCATCTACAGTTATTTATTTTATTACATTATGCAGTTGCCCATCAAATTGTGAGTTAGAAACTAACAATTCTCATTACAGATCTAGGTATATCAATGTAATATAATTCTACCTTTAGGTATATACTATGTAGTTGCATGTCGCAGTATTAAAAATTTACAGGCCCCTGGCCCTAGTAGCTACCTAGTCTCTGATATCATTTTTCGAATTTTGTTCTTAAAGCTAAGTCCAAATGCTAACCTAGGGACTAGGTCACTAGGATCACACAGGTAGATTGCAACCCTTTCTGAACTTTCAAGTAAAGATGTGAAATGTGTTCAACCGAATTTATGTTGAAATTTGTTCATATTTAAAGAAGTGCAATGGCAGCAATGTAAATTGTAAGGCTCAGTCTGAAAAGAAGGTCTCCTCAGACTCAAAATTTGTCTACAGAAATTGTGATTTGGGTGCAGTTGAACCATGCAGCAGGCAGCAGCTAGCAAATAACATGGGGACAAAGGAATTAAATAGGACTTGAGTGCAGGATTAATTCACAAACCCTGCTATATAGCCTATTTATACAGGGTGGGTCAAAAAAAGTGGAACCCATGTTTCAAAGTGTGGCAGGAAAGTCGCCAGTTTGGTGAGAAAATGGATCAAGGTCGCCACATTTATGATACTTTGAAGTTTTTTGAGAAGAAATAGGACATTCTAGCCAGTCTGCAGAATATGGAACATTTTTCCAAGACTCTGCGGGAGTTTTTGATTGAATTTTTAGAAATTGGAGATCTCTGCGGGAGATCTTGAAATAATTCCTATGTTACCATTAATTTAGCTGCGGGAGATTTTGAATTAATTCCTATGTTACCATTAATTTAGCTGCGGGAGATTCAGAATCTGCTGCTGAGAGTCAGAGAGTAGCTCTCTCTCAAATTAAAGTCTCTGTGGGAGAAGAGACACATTCTGCAGACTGGCATTCTAGTGAAGATTTTACACTTGAAAACATCCTTACCTTATGCATCATGTCTGAATTCTGATGCATGTGTATATGTATCACTTGAGACTATCTATCCAGACTGCAGGAACTGGTAAAGTGTTCTCCAAGAAATCTTCTATTTTGGCTTCTGTTCTCAGTAAAATACATGTTAATATAGAAGGAAATTAAGGATTGTTTGCTCAGAAAATGTTTAAAATGTCCCATATTCTGCAGACTGGCTATCTATGAGTGATTTACTTCTTATTTCCAGGTTTCTAAACTTATTTCACCCCTCAAAAGTTGCCAGTATACTGGCGACTTTGTCCATATTTTGAAACATTGAGCGGAACCCAACTTTGATTAAATATATCTCAGAAACTACTAACATTATGAATTTTCCAAAATTACCATTGTGTTCGTCTACTTTTTTGACATTATTAGTGTAAGATTCATATCTATTCATACATCAATATATATGCTACAGGGATTATAGTAAACGGTGTCATAAGTATGCTTTCGCTCAAACTTACGAAGATTGTTTTTAATTACAGAAAAACACAATGATCCATTATATTTATATCATATTATAACAACCCATTATTAAATACATATTTAATTTATATTTCTTCCTCACTATCTACTGAATCCCTCCACATGTCCCAGTCTGCAAAAGATGCATGAAGTTGTGAAGTTAATCCGGCGACTATTGAGGCCTTGAAATCAGTCTCCTGAATTATCCTGCGACAATTTTCTAATTAATTCCTATGTTCACATGTAATTATTGGAGAGTATTTTGAGATTTTTGGCTATTTTGGAGAGAAATTTGGAAATCTTTGGAGAGAAATTGAACCAAGAAGTAAATATCTGGAAACTGGTTGTGCATGCTCTGCAGACTGGCACATGTCCTCCATTTCTTCCCGAATTATCTAATTCAATCCATATTCTCATTGCTGCCATAACGATCGCTGTGTGACATTTGCTAACTGATGTGTTCAACAATTGCATTATTGTAGTAAACCTTGCAAGTGAGGTGCCCGCAAGATCCCCCTGGACATGACACCAGTTTTCTTTTTCTTATTTGGACAGGGAAAGGATTGAAGAGTAAAGGGTAAAATAAACTCTGCCTGAACTTAGATGACTTGAATGAGAGAATCACAAGTGAAGTGAATTTACTCTTTCAGAAAATTCTGCATTAATTGAAAGAGTTATTGCAGCAATGAGAACAAGGATTGAATTATGTCAAGAAATGGAGGACATGTGCACCAGTCTGTATTTTGTGGTAAATTCCACCGACATGTCAGTGGAATTTCTTCCCCTTTGAGAATAATATTCTGGCAAAGTCGGTGGATTTTTAGCTATTTTATTCCTATGTTACCATTAATTTTTGGTAGAAAAAGGGAAAAATGTTAGTGGATCAGTCAAATTACTGGAAATTTATGGTGGATTCTTTCAGCTTTTTCAAAAAGTCAGTGGAATTTTGTGCACCAAATACAGACTGGCATGTGTAGAAATTTAAGACTAAATATTTATCTAATAATGGTTTGTTAATGATATATTGTGAAGGATTGTTGTGTTAGGTATTTTTGTTAGAAAAAATAATTTTAGTAAATTTTCCTGTTTGTGCTCAAGCATACTTATTACTCCGTGTACTATAATTACTGTAGTATCAATATTGATTTATGAATAGTTTGGAATTTTTCATCAAAAATGTAAAACAAGTAGACGTTAGAAAATTCATAACGTAAGTAGTTTCTGAGATGTATTTAATCAAAGTTGGGTTCCGCTTTTTTTGACCCACCCTGTATAGTATACTTTTCAGACTGGTGTAAGCCTGTAAGACATCAGTCTTTTCAGACTGGTGGTCTGACCTGCAGAATGCAAGTGATTGACACATTGGCAGATTACCTAGCTACTTCAGAATATAGAATATCAGGGTAGCTATTTGACTAATTTCAGGCGATAGTGGCCCCATTCTGGAAAAAGTGGTCTTTTCTGATGAACTAATTACTTTATTGGAGTAAAGCAAACCTTAAACAGGGCTGCGAATGTTCGACTCTGACTCCAGCTCCGATTCCTTTATTTGAATTTATCGACTCGGACTCCTTTAGTTAGAATTTCACTGACTCCACGACTCTGACTCCAGCATACAGTTTTACAGTATTTGTATAAGCAATATTGAGTCATTTGAATGTTTAGACTTTAAATATTGATTTAATTCATATCTATGAGCAGTTATTAGTTCTCATGAGATATTTAACATGATGAACAACAAATAAAATGGATCTAAATTTTGGTGACTTATATCTAAAGCTTGGAGTTGGAGTCTGTACAAATATTTGACTCCTGACTCAGACTCCACCTTAAAAAGCTTAGACTCAGACTCCACAACTTCGACTCCACAGCCCTGATCTTAAATTATAGTAATAAATTAATGGGAACTGCATAATCTGCAGCATTTAGGCTCTAAAATTCATCTGTTAGCTAAAGGTATTTTCCATTGTGCCAGTCTGTATTTGGTGCACAAAATTCCACTGACTTTAGAAAAAGCTGAAGAAATCCACCATATATTTCCAGTAATTTGGCTGATCCACCAACATTTTACCCATTTCCCACCGAAAATTAATGGTAACATAGGAATAAATAGCTAAAAATCCACCGACTTCGTCAGAATATTATTTTCAATGGAGAAACTGGCAAACTGCAAGCCAAATTTTCATAAAAAATCTAAACCAGGCCGATGGCTCATTTTTGAAGATTTTAAGCAGGACTGCTGAGTCGGTACATGAAATGTTCAACTCCGACTTCTTTATTTTGAATTTATCGACTCCAACTCCCGACTCTATTATAAAGAATTTAACAGACTCCTCGGCTCTGACTCAAGTAACCAGTTTTATAGTAATTTTATTAGTTCTATTGATTCATTTGAGTGTTCAGACTTTAAATATTGATTGAATTTATAGCTATGAGCTGTTATTAGTTCTTGTAAGATATTTGAGGCGATGAACAACAAATGAAATGGATTAAAAAAAAATTGACTTGTATCTATAGCTTGGAGTCAGTACAAATTTTAGACTCCTGAATCCGACCCCATCAAAAAAAGCTATGACTCCGACTCCACAGCCCTGATTTTAAGCCAAAATTAGCATTGGAACATAGGAATTAATTCAAAATGTTAAGCCAATTACATATATCTGAGTTATGACTGTTTGAAATGTACGCTAATTAATTGGCTATGACGGACATATTCTTTAAGACTATAACCTAGGATAAGTCTAAGGCTTAAGTGCAACTGCCAGCTGCCAGTCTGCAAAACACATCCAAGTCACCAAAAATCTTTGGAGTCTTGGAGACATTTTTTTGAGGGAAAATTTATTTTTGCATGATCACTTTTTTTTGTTGGAAAAAAGGAAAATGAATGGTTAACTAAGGTGTATGAGGAAAACTGTTCTTTCCAAGTGTAGCCAATATCTATAATGGATTGGAAGCTTTTTAAAAGAAAATTTTAAACGTTTTTCCCAACTCTTGAGTGGTAAGTAGCTAACTAATTATCAAGAGAAGCACTCATATAGTGATAGTCTCAAAAGATGCACATGAAGCTTATAGAGAAAGGTAACCGTTTATCATTTCAAGTGAACAAATTCAAATTTTAATAAGAGTAAATGTAAAATGAGATGACATGAGTTTATTGATCAATCTTCTATACATAAAAAAAAAGCAATTTTATTTCACACTACATTAGTGATATCCTGTTCACATTTTTTAAAGATGAGCTACTTGAGTAAACACTAAATAGAGTAGTTAGCTGGATTGCAGAAACTGGCAAAGTGATCTCAAAGAAATTTTTGAATTCTGTTTTCTGTCAAAACATGTGTCAAGAGATAGATAATTCAAAATTGTTTGATAGAAAAAATTCACAATTCTTGTTGTGATGAACTTAAGTGATCCTTTTATTACTTCCTACTAACATCAAGGCCACATGTTTAAATGTTCTAGCTATATTCTACTAACTTGGTTAATGGTGCCAAAATTTACATGATAATTTAATAATTGGTTCATATAGTTATTTTTGTCATTAATATCAGACATAAAATGCTGAGATTGAACTTCCATATTTTATAACTTGTCAAGTCATGTCTCTCAGTATGATTAGAAATTTTAATCCAAACTAAAATAGGTTCAAAAATTGTTTATTCAGGTAATGGAATCCTTTTAAACTACAGTATATTATTACAGTAGTGAATTTTATTTTTCAACTAGAAAATGTTATGACACTGAAATGTTTCTCTATTAGCTACTTCATATCTCAGTTGATTTCTATTACCATTAAGGAAATTAATGCTATATTTTCAAATTAACTAATATTTTAATTACTGTATGTTGGGAAATGTTATACTAGATATATCATTGACTTAGGCTTTCACATGTAAATTTGTAAAGAATCTGAAGAATAATGGTAGAATATTTGGCAGTCTTTTTTCCAAAGATAGCTAGTGATTAGGTATGTCCTACATCTCTTTGAATTTTAATGCTGAATATTCAATATTCCATTGATCTCAAAATTATTATGAACATCACTTTTATCATTCTCCATTAGAGGTTAGTTTATTTCCTTAAACTTCCAATATTGAATTATTAAAACTGAAAGAGAAATTTTAATTCAATGTGTAACATTGTTAATACCTTAATTATACTTGCATTTCTGAATGTTTTGTCCTAAATCTTAAGCTCAATTCTCTGATTAGCTATACTAATTTTTCAGGAAGACTCCTGGAAGTGTAGAGGAAGACTGGGTGCTAATAGAACTACAAGGAGATCTTGAGTCCAGAACTGAAAGAGATCTAGCGGCTAATTACATAGGGGACTTACACTTCACAAATCAGGTAAAAGAAAGTTAAAAAACTTTATTTTCTTGATCATGCCTTCCTTAGTAGACTTAGATCAATAACTTATGGAAAAATATTTAGATAAAAGAAATGTGTGTGTGAAAACTAGGTTGTCAAACATGTTTTTTCACTTTCCAATTATTCTTGGATTTTATTGTATCTGCCATAATCTGCTTATAGATTTGTTGCTTCAAATTCTAAAATATAAATTTTATGTTCAAGATTGATGTAGCTAAATGAATCTTTATTTATTTCTCTGTTGCTTAGTTGGTACTACTTGCAAATAAAGAAAGAAATTGTTATGTTGGTTTTAGTTATGCTTTACTGAATCATGAATATACAGGGTGGGGCGTAAGTTTGGAAGCAGTTTTTCAAACATTAATATAATTCTTAAAAATAAGTTCCTAAGTAGGTGATAGGGTTTGAACTATAGTAGAGACACTACATTATGACGTGGCAGTGTTATTTTTTACAAAAATTTAGTCAATTCAAAAATGTCAGACAGAAGAGAAGCCATTATTGCTCTACACCGTGCCGGGAAGTCAGATTCCGTCATTTCAAAGACTCTCTCAATAGCGAGATCGACTGTTTGGAAGTGTGTGAAGCGTTTTAATGAGAGAGGAGACTTGACTGATCGTCCAAGAAGTGGTAGACCACGCTCACAACGCACCAAACAACTGATAAAATGTGCCCGAGAGAAGATCAGGAGGAACCCGAAAAGGTCAATACGATTGTTAGCCAAAACAGCTAATGTGAGTCTCAGAACAATGAGAAGAGTTGTCAAAGAAGACCTAAAGATGTCCTCTTTCACCCTCCAAAAGAGACGGACTCTGTCAGAAGCTGTAAAGAAAAAGAGATTGGAGAGAAGCAAAGCACTCCTGACAGAATTGAAGTCTGGCACGGCTGGTGAAATTGTTTGGTCTGACGAAAAAATTTTCACAGTGGAAATAGCTCACAACCGGAGGGATAATTGGTAAAAGTGCAAAAGACATCCCATACAACCAAAAAACTGTCCACAGAACCATGAAACCTGCTTCAGTAATGGTCTGGGCCGCCGTTTCAGAAACTTGGAGATCTCCTTTAATTTTTGTGGAACAAGGCGCCAAAATCAATGCTAAATGTTATATTGAGAATATTTTGACGCCAATGTTGGAGTCAGCTAAGAATCACTTCGGTAATGACACTCTATGGACATTTCAGCAAGACGGCGGCACGACTTTACATACTGCAAATGTCACTCAAAACTGGTGCCATGACCATCTTCCACGGTTTTGGTCCAAAGAAATGTGGCCTCCCTGCTCCCCAGATGTTAATCCTATGGACTCTTCGGTATGGTCCATTCTTGAATCAAAGGCCTGTGGTAAATTCATTCGCAGTGTGGATGATATAAAGCGTTCGCTCCAGAGATCTTGGAAGGAAATTTCACAAGAACAGTTGCGTGCCGCAGTAGGAGGAGTTCGGAGGAGATTTGAGGCTGTTATTAAAAAAAAGGGGGGACATCTTGAATAAATTTATGATTTTTGAATTCTTACAACCTTTATATATGTAATAATACATAACTGTAAATTATTAAATATATTTTTCGTTGGATTATAATATGCACTTTCATTTGCTTCCAAACTTACACCCCACCCTGTAGAGCAACAGTATCTGCACCAACATACAGCAGCAGTCTCTGCGCCAATATATAGCAGCACCCTGTAAAATTATCTTATTTATTTATCTTAACATCCTCAATTTTTTTTTTTTTTTCAAAGGATGTTCCAATTTTAATCATCGGTCATCATATTCTCTATGGCAAAGTTATGAATTTGGATCAACCATTTGCTGTTGTGAATAAGAAAAGAATTCTCTCCCAGGTATTTATAACAAGTAGCTAGCTATAAGCAGGCCTCAACTGCTAATAGTAATAAACATTATATTCTGTTAATGTTATCAACATTTTTAATATCTTTTCATTGAATGTGGAAGTTCTCAATAACACCAATTAATTATAATATTATTTCAGGATGAAGAGTCCCCTCTAACTATGAATGTTGATGGAGATTTAGTGAGTGAAGTTCCTACATCAGAAGAAGAAGTCCAAACATCTTATTTAGTTACTGCAGTCATTCACAGGAAAATACTTTTCAAGACGAGACCAAAACCAATTGTCTCTAATGTTGCTAAAATATAACTAGATTAATTTATTTACAAACCTTTATTTTTGCTTCGGTCTTCCAAATAATATATAAACTAATGTAGCTCTGGCAACATAAGTATTTTTCATTTTTCAATTTTTCATGACAGCAAACAATTTAATGTAATAAGTTATTGTTTGTTGAAATAATTATCTGCTATTGACATCAGAATTTTTATCAACTCATGTTGATAAAGTAACTCATGTGTGCAATTATGTAACCATAATGTTAATAACCGGCTATAAGAAGTATAAATAGGTACCATTTCTCAAAACTTAAGTTTTTAACTTTGATTTGAAAAGTTTTTTGGAGTCCATCTTTTTGTGAATTTGATCTAATAATATTTTTGTTACATAATTTTTAAGTTAAAGCTCATGGTAGCTACTCTTAACAAAATTCTAATATATCAACCGAAATGGAATCACGCTACTGTGATAATTTCCTTCACAAATTCATTGATTCACTTTATAATGGTTTTCAATTTTCAATAATAATTTTTTTTTAATTTTTCAATGTTTTTCAATTGCATCTCATTGAGTTATTTCCTATTTTTTGAACAGTAATTATGTAACACAGCTCAGTGTTAAGAAAGTCTTTGATTATTTTCTAATAGCTATGATGTAATATATTAACTCATTTTAATATGATAAAACGTTTGCATGTATTAAAATGTTAATCAACAAAACCAATGTATAATTTTATATTTTGTAGTATGATTTATTTCTCCAAGCAATTTCATTAAGATAAATTTATACATTAAAGGGAATACGGTTACCTATTACCATCGC
This sequence comes from Caprella mutica, assembly GCA_947561585.1. Classification (NCBI taxonomy): domain Eukaryota; kingdom Metazoa; phylum Arthropoda; class Malacostraca; order Amphipoda; family Caprellidae; genus Caprella; species Caprella mutica. Next base: position 720,893 of record CANNZV010000100.1, read on the forward strand.
ATATACCCTATGTATGTTTAAAAAGTAATGTTAATAAGAATGTTTCAGTAAATTTGAATTATTGTTCATAGTTAATTGATTATATTTTTATTTGGTTTCATCATGGTTATTCTTATACTTTCTTCACTTTTTCATTATAATTAAAATAATTTGCTTCATTTTGATGATCTATTTCCTTAGTAATATGGTAATCATGCCTCTCGAGTCTTTCAATCCCAATGATGGTATTCCACCTATAGCCCACAGGGGCTCTATCCTGAAGCTGTCTGTGGTGAATGGAAGAGAAGGGGGTGGCATCCTTTGGGCCCCGAACTGTTGGATTATGGATTGTCTTATTTTCAATTTTACCATGTTTATAATTTTTTTTAACGCTACTTGCAGTTTTAGAGGATAGCGCTAGTGTTATGCTCTTCAACTATGAGGTCTTAAGATTTTTGAGTTAGGTAGGCTTGTAGGTTTCATTTAGTATCACCTCTTCATTTTCCTCTTCCATCCGTGAGTGCAGCCACCGGTGCTTGTGTCTCGTTTCGTCACATTTCTTGGTAAGCCACTGCATTCACGGAGTAGCTTTTCTGCATCCATGAGCTTGTCACCGACGGTGGTTAGTGACTATGTTCATGGATCCACTTTCCTTACTGACTGCTTCTTCCAGTCTCTTGTATTTAATTTCCTTTTGACGTCAGCGATATGGCCTTTGGTTCCGAAGCAGACGTTAAACTCCTAAATTAATAAATTAAATCCACCCATAACTGTTTTCTCTATAAAAATCAATATATCTTCAAATTCATATGAAAATACTAAAAACTGTTTATGTTTTGAAGAAGAAGAGTTATTTGAAAATATAAACTTCTTTTTTTAAATAGAAACATTTTTAGTATAATCATATGAATTTTAAGATATATTGATTTTAAGAGAGAAAAAAATATGGGTGAAAGACTTAAATTAGAAACTAAACTATTTTTGATATACAATGAGGTCTTGCTTTTATTACCAAATCACGACTCATATTTATTACTAATAGTAATAAGGGCGAGGTATGAATCACGTTATTATATAATTTTCCGGGGGAAAGATTAAAAGAAAATAGTTTTGATGGTTCCTCTTAAGAGTATATTGTATTGACGAAAGTTCAAAGTTTTAATTAAAATTCAACCACAGCTTAACTCTCGCTCAGTATAGATCAATAATTACTTTGATATAAATAGTTTTTTCACATTTTCGGACAAATAAGAAAGAAAATATAATCATTATTTAATATTAATTTTAAATGGTGTATAATAGCTGCAGGTACATAAATCAGTGTATCTATCTAATTATTCACTAATACTGAGTTAATTTTAATACTTTGAGGTCCCCCAAATCTATTTTCTTTTAATCTTACTCATAGAAAATGATGTTTAAGGAGTTACAATTATATAATAACGTGACGAGTCATCCTCGCTCTTACTACCATATGTAATAAGAGCGAGATTTAATTAAAGCGGGGCCTGCCGGTATTGTTGAAATTTTAGTTAAATGTATTACACACTCGTTATATATTTAATGTTAACTTCCTGTTAGACTAGCTCAGCTATATTAAATTACCTATTGTTTCAATAACTATGTATTACTTTTAATGAGAAACGGACATAAAGTCTAAAGTCGATCACACTTCCGTCGAGGGTTAAATACCCTGACTGGTAGCTTCTGAAGGCAGTCTGTCTTTAACATTACTCAGAGAGAGATATGATTCACTCATCTCTCTATATAGACTTCTAATTGTATAACATATTTACTCTTTAAAATAAACTCTATGTCTTAACGTTGTTAACCCACTGTTATTTAACCTAATTCTAACAGGTTATGGGCCCAGTGAACGATAAGAGTTTATAAATCAAATTATGTTTAAACAAATTAGAAGTTTATAATAGTAATAAAAACGAAGTGCTGTGAAAAAAGTGTTAACCTATATGAAACATATCACTAAAAACGCTTGCGTAAGCATATCGTGGTCACGCGCTAATGAGGTCAATTATAATGATTGCTCTAGCGAAAAATGCACTTGTGTTATAATATAATGATTTAGTATTTTTGCGGAAGAGGTGTCAAGAGAGGTCACAAATTACCTTTAAATCTGTGACCTTATCCTTTGGTAAACAGTCTTTCAACAAAAGGTTCTTGCGAACTAAGGCTGTGTTACTGTTCCAATTAAATATTAATAATTATAGTCAGTGAAGTTATTCTTATGAATTAGAATAATTTTAAAACATCAAACTCAGTTAAACAGTAAATCAATTTAACTGCTGTGGTTGGTTATGTTTGTTATAGTATTGAATGATAATAAATACTTTCAACAAAAAGGATCTTGCGAACTGAGATTTCTGTTGTTGTTCCAATTGAATATTAATAATTATATTCAGTTATTCTTATGAATTAGAATAATGTTAAAACATCAGTTCAGTTAAACAGTAAATCAATTTAACTGCATTGGTTGTTTATGTTTGGTAAATATTGAAGAAATACTTTGAAAACATGTCTTCAAATAAGTTACAGGGGATTGTTCCCCTAGACGGAAATAATTACCCTACATGGAGGATACAAATGAAGATGCATCTCTTACGAGAGAAACTGATGGATTTTGCGGATGGATCTAAAACAGTTCCAATTGATTCAGCTTCAACTGAGGTGAAGAATGCCTATGCTAATAATTATAATAAAGCTCTGGCAGATATAGTACTATCTATTTCACCGGATCAATTGTACTTAGTTGGACAACCGACGGATCCACACGCTGTCTGGACTACACTTCAAGACACGTTTCAAAAGAACACGTGGGCTAACAAATTTCGTCTGAAGAAAAAGCTCTACAATCTAAAATTGAAGTCTCCTGATCTACTCGACTTTCATTTGAAGGAACTAACTGAAGTTTTTCAAGAGCTTGCCTTGTTAAATCAAGTGATCAGTGAAGAGGATAAAGTGATTTGTCTTCTGTCATCACTGCCAGGGCCGTTTGAAGTGCTTGTCACTGCACTTGAAGCTCAGACAGACATCTCTAACTGGATTACCGTAGCTGACACACTCCGGAGAGAAGCTGAAAAGTTGAGTATTAAAACCAATAATGCATTAGCATTATCAAATACTCAGAATTATGCTGGAGTAAACAAACAGTCCATCATTTGCCATTTCTGCAATAAGATGGGACACCTGAAAAAGGACTGCTTTAAATTTAAAAGGTCTTCTCAAACTAATAGAACTCAAAACCAGCCAAATGTTGTAAATGTAAGTCATATAGAACTAAATCACACAATGTATGTTAATGATATCGCTCTTTGTAACAAATATGCCGACAGTAATATTTGGATAATAGATTCAGGCTCTTCATCACACATGAGTGGTGATAAAAATTTATGTAAAGATTTTGCAAATATTAGCAAACCTATAAATGTTAAAGTAGGAAATGGAGATGTCTTACAAGCTATTTCACTAGGAAATGTTTCTGTTATTGTGAATATACCAGGTGGTGGGAGTAGAACATGTAAAATAAATGATGTACTATATGTGCCAAATCTAGCTTTTAATCTACTATCAGTGTCTAAAATGACAAGTAATAATAAATCTATTATTTTTGAAATTGATAAATGTAAAATTTTGAACGAAAATAAAGAGTTAATGGCTGAGGCCAACTGTGTTGGTAAACTCTATTATCTTAATACTTTAATTCATAAAGCTGCAGTAACTGTAGATCAAAATGAAGTAAACTTTCTATGGCACAGAAGGCTCGGTCATATAGGTAAAGATAACTTGACTAAAATGATCCGAACTAAATCAGTAAATGGTCTGGATAGTAAATTAAAAGCTATAGAAGGCGTGTGTGAACACTGCTGTAATGGGAAAATGCATAAAATACCTTTTTCTACAAGCATTAAGAAAAATTGTAAACCTCTTGATTTAATCCACACCGATGTCTGTGGGAAAATTACTCCCATTTCCAGGGGTAATAATTCATATTTTCTGACCTTTATTGATCATGCTACTCGATACTCCTGGATATATGTTATTGCACATAAGAGTGATGTGTTTCAGAAGTTTTTGGAATGGAAAGCTATGGTTGAAAATATTTATGAAAGGAAAATTAAAACCTTGCAGTCAGATAATGGAGGAGAATATACCTCAAATAAGTTTGAATCATATTTACGAAATGAAGGTATAATTCACCAGAAATCCATTCCTAAAACTCCTGAACAAAATGGGTTAGCTGAAAGATTTAATAGAACTATTATGGAAAAAGTTAGATGTATGTTATCTGATTCAGGAATTGATAAGGAATTCTGGGGTGAAGCACTATATACTGCAAATTATCTAAATAATAGATGCATTAATTCATATTTAGTAAATAAAACTCCATATGAAGCTTTAAATCGTAGAAAACCCAACATCGGGCATATAAAAGTTTTTGGATGCACAGGGTACGCACATATTTCTCGAGAGGAAAGATCTAAGTTAGAAAATAAAGCTACCAAATGTCTGTTTATTGGCTATGGCACAGTTACTAAAGGGTATAAGATGTATGATGTTGAATCTAAAAGAATCTTCTTTTCCAGGAATGTAACCTTTGATGAATCAATTTCATCTAAGATTGAGAGCCCTCAACTGAGTGAGACTCCTACCTCTCCACTGGTGTTCCATTCAGAAGATTCAGAACCTGCTGGACCAGAGAATCAACCTTCTGACGATAACCCTCCAATACTCCTCCCTGAGGCGCAACCTGTACCAGCTATCAGTCCTAATGAGGATCTTAGACGATCTTCCAGAATTCGTCGAGCTCCTATTAGATATGGTAGTTGGGAGTATGATCATGTTGAAGATGAGGAGGAGGGTTTATTAGTCAATGGGAATATCAATATCGAACCTAGGTCGGTATCTGAGGCTCTTAATAGCGGTTCTGAATCCTCTAAATGGAAACATGCCATGGAGAGGGAATTAAATGCTTTTGAGAAACATAAAGTTTTTGAACTCGTAAAACCTACCTCAGATTTAAATATAATTAAATCTAAATGGGTGTTTAAAAGAAAAAAGGGATCTGATGGTAGAGTGGTTTCATATAAAGCTAGATTAGTCGCTCAGGGTTTTTTACAGAGACCTGGAATCGACTATGATGAAATTTTTGCTCCTGTAGTGAGATTTGAATCGGTGCGAACCATGTTATCTTTAGCAGCTAACCAAAAATTATTTGTACATCACTTGGATGTAAATTCTGCTTTTTTGAATGGGGATCTTAAAGAAAATGTTTATATTAGACAGCCTCCTGGCTATGCTATTCCAGGAAAAGAAGATTTAGTATGTAAACTTAATAAATCTATGTATGGATTAAAACAATCACCCAAATGTTGGAATGATGCGTTGGATGCATATCTTAAATCCTTAGGCTTTATTCAGTCCTCTTGTGACTCTTGTATATATGTTAAATTAATCAATAACTCTCCATGCTTCATTTCTGTGTATGTAGATGATATTATTGTAGCATGTAAGAACTATGATGACCTGACTAAAATCAAGATTGATTTAAGTGCTAAATTTGAGATGAAAGACTTAGGTAAATTATCCTATTTCTTAGGCATAAAAATCGTTCAAGACGAAAATAAAATAGCCCTAAATCAATCTTCATTTGTCAACGAGTTATTAGATAGATTTGAATTCAATAATTGCAAACCTATTTCAACCCCTGCTGATGTTAATTCACATTTGGAACCAACTACTGATGAGTGTGAACTAGTAGACAAAACTAAATATCAATCAGCTGTAGGTGCCTTACTGTATCTATCTACTAAAACTAGACCTGACATAACTTATGCAGTTGGAAATGTCTCTAAATTTTGTTCCAATCCAAACACTAAGCACTGGTCTGCAATTAAGAGAATATTTAGATACCTAAAAGGCACACCGGATCTTGGCATTACATATGGTAATGAAGATTCTGAGTTGATAGGTTATTCTGATGCCGACTGGGCAGGAAACAGAGTTGATAGGAAAAGTACTTCTGGCCAATGCTTTATGTTAAATAATTCCATTATTTCTTGGCGCTCTGTGAAACAGTCATGTGTTGCTTTATCAACAGCTGAAGCTGAATATGTTTCCCTCTCTGGAGCCTCCCAAGAAGCTGTATTTCTAAATAAATTACTATTAGATTTTAAAGTACCAAATAAGAATCCTATAGTTTTGTTTGAGGATAACCAGTCAGCTATTTGTATTGCTAAAAATGAAAAAAATCATCCTAGATCGAAACACATTGATATTAAATTTCATTACATTAGAGATCTTGTTGCTTCAAACACAATTGAACTTGTGTATTGCCCCAGCGAAACTATGCTCGCTGACATATTCACTAAACCGTTGCCTCTTGATAGATTTACCAAATTAGTTGAATTAATAGGCATGAAAAATATATAATGTCGTGTGAGGAGGAGTGTTGAAATTTTAGTTAAATGTATTACACACTCGTTATATATTTAATGTTAACTTCCTGTTAGACTAGCTCAGCTATATTAAATTACCTATTGTTTCAATAACTATGTATTACTTTTAATGAGAAACGGACATAAAGTCTAAAGTCGATCACACTTCCGTCGAGGGTTAAATACCCTGACTGGTAGCTTCTGAAGGCAGTCTGTCTTTAACATTACTCAGAGAGAGATATGATTCACTCATCTCTCTATATAGACTTCTAATTGTATAACATATTTACTCTTTAAAATAAACTCTATGTCTTAACGTTGTTAACCCACTGTTATTTAACCTAATTCTAACAGGTATTGCAATCACTATCAGGTAAAATATTTACGCTTTTTAAAACCTTTTTCTTGCCCTACTTATTTTTTTTTCTTTGTTTCTCACGTCCTTTTTCTTTGTTTCTCATTTCCTATTTCTTTGTTTGATCTTTTTTAAAGTTCGTTTATTACTATTTTGAACGCTACTTGCAGTTTTAGATGATAGCGCTAATGTTATGCCCTTCAACTACGAGGTTTTAGATTTTTGTATTTGGTAGGCTCGTCATTTACTATCACCTCTTCACTTTCCTCTTCCATCCGTGAGTGCAGCCACCGGTGTTTGTGTCCATTTTCGTCACATTCCTTGGTAAGTGACTGCATTCACTGAGTAGCTTTTCTGTATCCATGAGAATTTTAACCAACGGAGGTAGGTGAATTTGTTCATGAAAACCACTTTCCTTTCTGACTGCTTCTTCCAGTTGCTTTTATTTCATTTGCTTTTGACGTTAGCGATATGGCCTCTGGTTCCTAAACAGACGTTAATCCACATCTAAAATAGATAGTTAACATGATCACATATTTAACGGTTGATTATATGTTCTGAATATATACCATCCTCTCCTTTTCTATTCTAATTTTAAGAAGGATAGAAACAAGGTTTTCCTTATTACGAGAGTTGATCCATGTTGCTAAAGTTGCAAGCTAAAATCAGATAGCAATTCATAGATAGTTGAAGGCAGAGCATGAGTAATTGAGCTAATCTTGGCTGTACATTGAGTTCAGCTAATTCTGTTCCCCACCTACTCTAATACCTACCTTCTCCCATTCGACTCTCCGGTGTGCCAAACTCATTAGTACAAATGTGATAGCTTCTCTCTTTCAATACCTGAAATATTATAGCAGCCGTTAAGTGATCTTTCCCTATGAAACTGATATTTTGCATTTAGGAATTTGTTTCAAAGCGAATTTTTAGTTTATAATAACTTGCACGCCTTTTGTTTCTCGGGATGAATTTATGGTTACTGATTTAAGAAAATCACCCACCTTCTTATAATGAATGAAAATGATATGATACATTGTGGTTTGTAGTAATCGACCTATTTTCTTTGAAGTAAAAAAAATTTCAGCTTAAATTTTTATTACTTTATTTTTTTTTTATCTAAGCTTACTGGTTATAAAACTGCACACCAATTCAAATTTTCGGTTCTATATATATATTATAATTAGTAATTTAATCTGTTCGGGTGAGTTTTGCCCTGCCTTCCGACTTTCTAAGCAAAGAAAAAGATATTTCGAAGTAGACATATTGTAAATGGCTACCGTTACCATAAAATCAGGTACCTAAGTGTGTATCTTAATACTTAATTACCATTAAATATACGATAATTTTAGAAGAAGTTAGTATCACTCCCTTGTTCTTCTATTTAATCTAATAGAAAGTTGGACAGTGAAGGTTGAGTGTTAATATTTATTACATTATTAATTACGAAGCGAATGCTGATCATTCTTTTCTGTTTACTGTTATTTGTTATATAACCTTAGTTTTGCAAATTTAAAGCATTTTTAAAGAAATATTAATTTAGAGTGGAGGGGACCTTTAAACCAATGAGATTGAAGTGTGTTAACATCCTCTAATTACCTGATTCACGAGCAGAAATGTCTTTGAAATTTCCCTCCTAACATGATTGTCAATTCCTTACTTAATTTCCAATTTATTCTTATTGAATAATTTTTTGAAGAAAGCAAAGAGACTCTAATCTGCTCGTCAGATCATCAATTCATTTTTTGTAAGGTAGAAAGTTATCTGAGATCTATCACTGGCATCATGTGAGTGGGGAATACCCTACCGCATTTCACTGGCCACAGCTGCACTTTGCTCTCTTTGCAAGTCATAAAGGAAGAAAATACTTTGCAGGGGTTAACAGAACTTACCTACGGAATTTTTTTTACTTAGTGTGGACTGTAGAATATTGTCAAATTTTTCACTTCAGTGTTTCATTGAAGTTTCATCGACTAAAGATCAGGTGAAGGCGGAAGGACGAAGTGTGACCTTCATGTTAATTGCTGTTTTTAGTAGATTAATGCAGCAGGTGTAAATAATGAGATTGTTTGAAATCTGCTAAGAATGAACGGGATTTTTCGAAACTTTGATGTTATATAACGAATATTTAAACAATTTAATCAATCTTATTAATTTGTACCTTGTTTAACTGTATTTCATATTTAGAAATATTGTGTAATACTGTCATGAGGTAAATTAATTTGTTATAATTGTGCATATATTTATAAATTTTTTTTTATAAACTGTTAAGAACGATTATCTACTATCACCTACATATAAGATTAACCAATGCCCATTTGCCAATAATAGTGCATCACATTTCAATGCATGATTTCGCCTGATAATTATGTAATGAGCTACTTTAAATAAGTTATTGTACATTTTATCACCTATCGGACTGTTATTGTGATAGTTTACTTTTTTCTAATTGACTGCCAATTGTACAGTGAATTGACATCGGATTATCAAAGAAGCTCTCATGAATCATTGGACGACGTAACCTTCTCTTGCAGACAGTTTCTATCTTTAGAGCCTAGCTGCTGTGCTGCATTTCTCAGAATTGGCAAAGTCTCACCACACCACACCATCAATGTGCTCACCACCACCGATTGTATAGGCACCTTTGTGCTTCTCTCAGCTCTCTCAGACTACCTACCTTCTCACCATCATAACTTAGGACTTCGCTTTGAAAGATCCTGAAAGGAGTTGAAGATTATTATCTATCTGCCTTGGTTAAAATTTTTAATTTTGTCAGCGAGAGTTGTTCAAAATCGTTGTATCGTACACCGATTTTTTAAGAGGAAAATATTTGGAGGCCTTATTAGTTAGTAGAAGATTAGAAAACATTAATTACAGAATATATTGAATATTTTATATTAGTAAAGTTATTAATTTGTCAAACGCAGTTTCTTATTTCCTACTATTTTCAAATCTGTCGTCATTTACCCAGCTCAATTATAAAATATATAAAAGAATTAAAATGATTAAAGTTCATTTTTTGAAAATGTAAAATTAGCAAATTGTCAAAATTCATCACGGATACAATTCTTTGACTGCAGGTCATAACGCTAAACACTTATAATATCAGGCTACCAGAAGAAAGAAACTCCCGTTAGAATCAGTGGAAAATTACTCATCTTGTGTGTTGTTAAAATATTGACACACCACTTTGATTTTATTGGTGCAATTTTTGGAGGCTCATCGTTCTCCTCTGAATATTTGTATTTTCATAATTATAAATATTTTTTTAGTAAATTGTTATATACACATAAACGTCAGATGGAATTTACTATGTTTAAATATAATAGTCATTTAAATAACAGAATTTTTTTATTGATAGTTCCTAAGTAACGAGTTGCATTTTAGAAAAATGTTTGAGACTTGCAGTATAGTTCTCCTACAATTTATGATATATACATCAGTTATGATATATTTTATTATGACGTTATATGCGTGTTCCTAGCTATCAAAAATATCACAAATTAATGAACCAAACTATATTATAAAAAATTCCAAAGACAATCTATATTGCTACACGTAATGAAATTACAGTCTATATGTTATAAAATTTTCATAAAGCTTGGCAGAAACGACATAGTCGATACAATGTGAGTGCATTATTTTATCCCTAAAAGTAAGTCCCAATAAGTGAATGGAGAACTTTACGCTTCACACATAGCATATCTTTCGTCTCCCGACTACAAGTTAGTACACAGAGGGCAATAAACTTAAGGCTGTGTAGTGCTAAAACAACCACAAAAAACACGAGACATCTAGAAGAATACCAAAGGCCATTGACTGAAAAAAAAAAAGAGTTAATTGTAGATGGTATAACGTGAGGGAAAACAGCAGGTATAACATGAGGGGAAACAACAGGTATACCGTGAGGGGAAACAGCAGGTATAACATGAGGGGAAACAGCAGGTATAACATGAGGGGAAACAGCAGGTATAACATGAGAGGAAACAGCAGGTATAACATGATGGGAAACAACAGGTATAACGTGAGGGAAAACAGCAGGTATAACATGAGGGGAAACAACAGGTATACCGTGAGGGAAAACAGCAGGTATAACAGGAGGGGAAACAGCAGGTATACCGTGAGGGGAAACAGCAGGTATAACATGAGGGGAAACAACAGGTATACCGTGAGGGAAAACAGCAGGTATAACATGAGGGGAAACAACAGGTATACCGTGAGGGGAAACAGCAGGTATAACATGAGGGGAAACAGCAGGTACAACATGAGAGGAAACAGTAGGTGTAACATGAGGGGAAACAACAGGTATATTATTAGGGAAAACATCAGGTATAACATGAGGGGAAACAACAGGTATATTATTAGGGAAAACAGCAGGTATAACATGAGGGTAAACAACAGGTATATTATTAGGGAAAACAGCAGGTATAACACGAGGAGAAACAGTAGGTATAACGTGAGGGGAAACAGCAGGTATAACATGAGGGGAAACAACAGGTATAGCTTGAGGGGAAACAGTAGTTATACCGTGAGAGAAAACAGCAGGTATAACGTGAGGGGAAACAACAGGTATAACATGAGGGAAAACAGCAGGTATAACGTGAGGGGAAACAACAGGTATAACATGAGGGGAAAGTGGAAACAGCAGGTATAACATGAGGAAAAACAGCAGATATAACATGAGGGGAAACAACAGGTACAACATGAAGGGCAACAGCTGGTATAACAGGAGAGGAAACAGCAGGTATAACATGTTGGGAAACAGCAGGTAAAACATGAGGGAAGCAACAAGTATAACGTAAGGGGAAACAGCAGGTATAACGTGAGGGGAAACATCAGATATAACATGAGGGGCAACAACAGGTATAACATGAGGGGAAACAGCAGGTATAACATGATGGGAAACATATAATAAATGATACGAATTATGAGATAAGTCATACCTATGAATGAGATTAATTGAGCTGTTTACTAGGTATTTTAAATGAAGGCTTAAAAATGTTGTTACTATGAACGTTGTGAGGAATTTGGCTGCTGCCTCTCCAAATTAATTCAATAATGCCTCCGTGATGTCTCTTAGTGTCTTTTTAACTCTTTCATTCGTTATTTGAACTCTTTCTTTATTTCTATTTGTGTTTCTTTCTTCTGTAATTTCTCCTTCTTCTGTTAATTATTGTTTATAATTATATTCTATTTCCATTCGTTATTGAAGTATCTAACTATGTAAATATTTAATAGTGAAAAAATTTCATAGAAAGAAATATTTAATTATTAACAATTATATCTTCACTCATTTATTTATAGTTTATTCCAAATTTTTTTTATATTCTAATCGAAACTTCTCATGGAATAGCTATCGTAAAACCTATTATTTCAATTAGTTTTATTCAAATTATTTCTTTGTCTGTCAATATTTATAATTTTTAACTTCTATCTTTTCAGTTCCCTGCAAACATTTCCACATATATACCATCAGGTTAGTCTACTTTATAACAATGTGGTTACCATGTAGACTTTTTGGAACCTTGGACGATATGTTATACATGTGGTTTTGCCACATGTATAACTTGTGGAGTACACATGTTGACCATGTAACACATATCAGTACCATGTGTAACACATATCAGTACCATGTGTTACACATATCAGTACCATATGTAACACATGTCAGTGCCATGTGTTACACATATCAGTACCATGTGTAACACATATCAGTGCCATGTGTTACACATATCAGTACCATGTGTAACACATATCAGTACCATGTGTAACACATATCAGTACCATGTGTAACACATATCGGTACCATATGTAACACATATCAGTGTCATGTGTAACACATATCAGTACCATGTGTAACACATATCAGTGCCATGTGTTACACATATCAGTACCATGTGTAACACATATCGGTACCATATGTAACACATATCAGTACCATGTGTAACACATATCAGTACTATGTGTAACACATATCGGTACCATATGTAACACATATCAGTGCCACGAGTAACATATATCAGTACCATGTGTAACACATATCAGTACCATTTGCCAAGAAGTCAAAAAGATCATGCTAATTTTATTGCCATTTCTTACTTTACTGGAAATTGTGTATATGTAATTTGGCTGTATATTATTTAATTTAATGTTACATATTGTTATATACAAATTAAATGGGAAGAAAAGGGGAAAGAAATGAAGAGGTGCTTCCGGAAATCGAACTGGCGACCTGTAGATTGATGTTGTGTTGATTCTGCGACATATCCACTGAGCCATCCTGGACATGGTAGGAGTAGGATTGAAATGATCTTTATACAATATGATAACTCGAGTGCTTTTTAAAGCTATTATTAATAAATTAAAATTCACTTTAGATGATTTACTTTACTGTAGAGTGTAGAGCATATAAGAGTTGTATAGAAAACTAGCATTTTCATGACAGACTACATAAAATATTGTCTTCCCATTTCAAATGTATTCATCATTCAGGGTATTTAATGTCTCAGAACTCTAAATATCAGAACGGATCACTACACATAAATTCATCAATGAAAATTTGTACTGGAAGAACTTTCATGAAATACAACTAATTTTCTATATAGATATTCATAGAAAATTCAAGGCAATTTGTGGCAAACTAAACTAAATATGTTCATTATAAAAATTTGTTCGTTAAACAGGGTTTTACTAAAGAGGATGGTTCACTATACAAGAGTTCTTTAGAGAAGAGTTCTACTGTAATCATACAATAGATAGATTTATCGTCCTATTTCACTTCATTGTATTCAGAGTTTTAAAGTAACAGAAGTTAACCATGTGTAATATACCACATTACAACCATCATGTCAATTACCATTTAAATAACAGATGTTAACCATGTGTAATTTACCACATTACAACCACAAGTCAACTACCATTTCAATAACAGATGTTAACCATGTGTAATTTACCACATTACAACCACAAGTCAACTACCATTTCAATAACATATGTTAAAACCATATGCAATTTACCTCATTATATCCACAACATCTGTTATTGAAATGGTAATTGACATGTGGTAGTACTGTGGCGAATTACACATGGTTAACATATGTTATTCATATGGTAATTGACATGTGGTTTTTATGTTTATAATTACATATCTATAACATATGGTTTCAGTATGGTTTGAAAACATGTGATTATGATATTGGGTGACCACATGTTAAACATCTGTTATTTTAGTGTTTAGGTTGTTTCAATGTGGATGATAGATCTTAAAAACTTATTGCCACATTACAACCACCCAACCACATGGTATATATGTGGAAATGTTTGCGGGGTTGTAGCTAATTATTTTTTATATTTCTTCCTTCTTTAATTACTGCAAGTTCCCAATATATTGTGTATATATTCAAGACTTGAATATATATATATTTACTTGAGTTATGAAGTATTATCTAGGTTCAAATTATAAAAAATGATATACGTCAAGAATTTCGTCCTAGTTATCCCTCAAAGATTATAGTTTTCTCCAAGATTTTAATCATAGAAAACTATATAGTGTACCCGAAATGTGAAGTGGCTTTGATATATGAAGGAACCAATACTTCACTGTATATTGTAATATTTTATACAGTAGAACTCTTCTATAATGAACTCCATTGTAGTGGAGTTGTATTCCACACTACATATTCCTACCACTCGACAGAAAAAAAATCACCAAAGGAAACAAAAACTAAAAAACATAAATCTAAACTACTTTATTAAGAGAAAATATATATAATTAAATACTTACAATAAACTAAATGAAAATAAACTTAATCAAATAAACGTTAACTCTAAGAAATAATACAAAATAATGAAATGAACGGAAAATAAGGGGTAACACTTTACCTAGTTGGGTAATACGGCAGTAAAGCGTAGCTCTAAATAAATCAGTCAGGTCATTCAGGTCAGTCGAATGGAAAACAAAAGTAATTAAATTTAAACTAGAATTAATGAATGTGAAATAATAATAAGAATTATGAAAAACTCTGAAATAAGGAGTTTAACAAAAAAATAAGAATAAATGAATAATTATAATAAATGAACGGAAACTCAAATTTGAGAACTAAACAAAAAAATAAGTAAATACTAAGATATAGTGGGCGACGAAAAAAATGGTAGTACGAAACCACTGCAAAAGAATAATGCACAATGCATGAAAATAATGCACAAATAGTATGCACACAAGGGTGGTGCACAAGGGTGGTGCACAAGGGTGGTGCACAAGGGTGGTGCACAAGGGTGGTGCACAAGGGTGGTGCACAAGGGTGGCGCACAAGGGTGGCGCACAAGGGTGGCGCACAAGGGTGGTGCACAAGGGTGGTGCACAAGGGTGGCGCACAAGGGTGGCGCACAAGGGTGGCGCACAAGGGTGGCGCACAAGGGTAGCTCACTAGGACGACGCACTAGTCAAGACTGGATTTATGGGAAACAAGCCACGCTCCACAAGAAATGATGGATCTGAAAAAGAAAATGAAAGATAACGCTAATACATAGTATTACATACTAAATTGTTACCTAACTTTAACTCTCGTGATACAAGGGACTCAGATAAAGAAGACATAAAACTACTCTCAAACTTCTTTTCTGAGTTTAGTAAACTTATATAAAGATGTACACTTACATTGTGCTGCAAAAATGAACAACGCGTAATCTTCAAAGACTTGACGTGAAATGGGACTATTGGCCCATGACTGGCCTTCCCCACAGCAGCGACAATGGCCAACAGAACCAAATAGGCACTCTTTTAGGCCTTTAACAATAACAACACTTTAACTTACTAAAAGTGAACACAAACTGCTTGGACTGTACAAAAAATACGGGAATGCTAACTCCGACCATGTAAATATCTTACTGAAATAAACAAACACAGTCATTAAAAATTCACCAGTTCATAAATTCTAGTCACTTGCACTATTAACATCTATATAACACAAATCACGGGAACACCTATATATTAGACAACATAGTTCACGTATTTATACTGACTAAAGCCCCGTCCAGACGGTCAAATTTTTTTAGAGAAGTGACAAACTTATCGTCAGTTTTCAAGGAGTGTCTACACGGTCAAATTTTCTCGCCAAAAGTTTGAGGTTCACTGGCGTCAGTTTCGACAAAATTAATGTTATATATCGTGAAAATAAAAATTATATAACTTGGTATCTATATTTTTTAAATTTAGAACAGTAAGAAACCAGAAAAAATAATTTATTTTAAAAGGATAGTCAAAAATAGATCATAGAAAACAATTCACAACGTAGGTAGCCTACCTATAACTTAGATCTAATACATTCTAAAACAACCAAGTATTAAAGAGTGTCGTCAGCCATTGTAACTAGATAGATACTAAGTTTGAAAAAAATGAGGTTTTTGTAGCTGTACCTAGCTGTAATAAACTAAAATTACGCGCAAATAAAAAAATATTATTGCCGGAAAGTCAGTGTGTACTTCAAACTTTATCGTCAGCAAATAGTTTGACAAACTTTTTGATGACGATATCCAACATGTTGGAATAAAAAAACAGATGAAAAGTTTGACGGTTTGCTGACGCTAGGAAGTTATCGTCATTTAGTTTGTCATTAAGTTTGTCACTTCTCTGAAAAATTTGACCGTCTGGACGGGGCTTAACATAATTCAAAATATATCCTACGTAAAGCTTTCAAATCTCACCACCAGGTGCCATAACTTCAAGTACGGGGTTCACCTACTAAGGTACTTATAATTTTGGGGAAAAAACTAGTATTAGCAGAAGGAACGATTAGTCACAATTATAATAAAAAAATGCAAAGTATTTTAATACAGTAGAATATCGGCTCACAACAACGTAATACGTTATAATTACTTCATAATCTCAACAATACCAAAAAAGATATTATACTACAAAAAGATACACTACTCTCAAGAATTTCTGTTTCAAAAAGCGCCCTCTGCATTTGAAAGCGGGTACTGAAGCAACAACAGAATTTGGTGTTGATCAAAACATTGAAAAGTTTTCAGTGTTCAGGCGAAGTTATATGGGCGATGGTTATGCTGGTTCAACAGAAAAATTATTCTGAAATCTATTCATTTTTTATAAATATCGAAAGCTATTTAATTTTTATACGCAAATAAAATGATACGAAGTTTTAATTTACTCGTCTGATATAGATCAACGGTACCTACCTATCATAAAGGTAACTACCTATTTTCCTTTCATGTTTTAATTGCAAATCAAAGTTAACATAGGGAATTTGGAATTAATTCCCTATGTTAATTAATCAGTTATTCTGTACTACAAGGAAGTAACTTGGGCCCTCTACTTTTTCTCTTGCATATAAATGATTTGCCAGTTAGCACTAGTTATTTCAAATTTCAAATGTTTGCAGATGACTGCTGTATCTCATGTGCTATACCAAAATCTGATATTAATAATATTCACGTGAATATAAACTCTAATCTTGAAAATGTTTCTAAATGGCTTCATCGTAACAAAATAAAGATTAATGTAGATAAGACAAAATTTATGCTATATTCTTATAGGGGACAGCGTATCCTTGATGGACAAATTGTAATGGGAAATAGTTATATTGAGCAGGTCCACAGAATAAAATTTTTGGGTGTTGTACTTGATGATAAACTTAATTTTGCAGACCATGTCTCACTTATATCAATCAAAATGTCCCAAAGTATTGGAGTTTTGTTTAAGATACGAGATTTTGTTCCTAATCATATCCTTAGGTCTCTTTATTTTACCATGATATACCCATATATTACTTACGGAATAGAAGTATGGTTTAATGTATCAATTTTTTGGATTATAGGCAACATACAGATATTTACTTTCGTAATATGAACTTACTTCCTTTAAGGGATATCTTTAATTGTAATATTTCATTGTATATGAAATATTACAATCAATGATGAATCATTTGATGTCGAATTGAGTAGAAGACTCCACACTCTTCAAGATCAACATAACCATCTAACAAGACATAGATCTAACTACGTGTTGCCGAGATATATAAAGTCAAAATCTCAGACCCATATTCATTTCTTATCTGTCAAGATATGGAACGACATTCCTTATAATATTAGGAATGTGCAATCATTATCAAGATTCAAAAATATTTATGTAAGATTCTTGCTGAGCTCGCTGACTGAATTGTCATGGTTGAATTTCCGTGAGACTTTTGTTAAGTGTCACTAATTTTACTATTGTTCTGTTCAGATAATTTAGTTTTCATACATGTCCTTTTTCTATATATTGTGCAATAAAGAGTATTCCTTCATTTTAATCATATTCATATCTTAGTTTCCATTTTAATCATATTATAGTACAACTTAAGCTTACTTAGGTGTTGATTTATTAGGTTTTAATCATTTTTGAGAAATATTGTTTGTTGTTATATTGAATTGTTTTTGCTATCAAATATGTTCAATATCACAGTTATGGCTAATGAAATAATTATATGTGTTTCTTTTTGCCCTATAAGCGAAAGCTTCTCTAGGTCGTGAATTCGATTCCTTGTAAGGAACGTGTGATTGCCCGGTCACTCGTTCTAAATGTAAGGGCAAATTTATGTTCAATAAATAAATAAATAAATAAATAAAATTCAATAATCATACCAGCCACATATGACCTTAATAAATATCTAATTATTTATAACTAGCCATCTAGGTACTGACAGAAGTGCGAAAACTCAAACTTTTCAATGTTTTGATCAATGCCAAATGTTGTTGCTTTAGTACCCGCTTTCAAATGCATAGGGCGCTTTTTGAAACAGAAATTCTTGAGAGTAGTGTATCTTGTTGTAGTATAATATCTTTGATACCAATACGTGAAATCTTTTAAATGTATTCATGAAAATTTACTTAGCTCGGTAATTAAAGTTACTTCATCACATTAGACTCGTAAAAATGATAATTTCAAACCTTTATTAGTTTATCATTTTTTAACTTTACTTGCGGTTTTAGCGGATAGTGAAAGGGTTATTCTTTTCAACTACGAGTTCTTAAATATCTGTGTTAGGTAGACTCGTAGGCTTCATTTAATATCACCTCTTCATTTTCCTCTTCCATTAGTGAGTACAACCACATGTTGCTTGCTTTCCTCGTCACATCCCTTGGTAAGTAACTGCATTCACAAAATAGCTCTCCTGCATCCATGAGCTTTGCCACCAATTGGTTGTAGTTGAATTTGTTCATGGAGCCACTTTCCTTTCTGACTAACTCTTGAATTTGTATTTATTTTTTTAAAGGCCACAAAGCGATATGGTAGCTGTTCTGAAGCAGACAATTATTTTATCACCAAACTATTTAACTAAAATACCTAGCCATTGTAAATAAATAATATGTACTCGATATGACTACCAATGACATTTATTACAGTTTGGTGACTCAATGATATGCAAGAATCAATAATTGTCGTTTGAGCTTTTTTGTTTTAATCCAGAGTTTGATGAAGGTTATAAAGCTGTGACTTTGCTCTCAACCAAAATGAAAAGGACTGAAATCTGAGGACATGCTATGCTCTTTATCGTTAAGAGAAAGAGAGAAAAAATATCTTTTTATGGCTAAGTTTAACGAAGATCATCCAAGAAAAGATTTTCTGTGATGTTCTTTGTTAAATTTCACTTCTTGTTCCACATAAACCATTGAATTGCTACAACTCTAGGGTATGGAAGGGCAGATGTGTTCCTAACCACCCCCCACTTTCCACCCCCACTGTACGCGCTACAGACAAGCTGTGACTGTAAAATGTACACAGTGTATTCTAAATCTAAACACCTATATAGGTGTATTTTATGCCAATATTTCTTTTTGTCATTTTATCAATTTTTGACTTTTCTGAATGGTATCGATCCCCTTAAACTCATTTTCTCAGAGTGTAACTCTTCGTGTGGTAACATTTTGATTTGACGAATAACAGTAATAATGGACCCATACGACACATTTTCCTGTTTGGCACTAGTCCCTGCATGACCTTGAATGGAACTCTAATGTTTTTTTTCGCAGGCTTCTCTGTTGACCTCAACTAATTTCCAGGTCCTTTTTTTCATTGACGACCTTGGACAAGTCGATTCTCCAAATTTCCACACTCTTCAAACCTTTCTTAGACTAGTATTCTGTCTAAGTTTCTGAAACCTTCCTCTAAATACTAACCAGCTTTTAATCATTCTTCTGTCTAAACCTTCGGCCCGAATTATTTATTAATGTTTAAAAATATTGATAATCATATTATTGATTCTTAAAATGATCAAAATAATGTAAATATATCTCTCGAATTTTTCGGAGATAGCAACGATTATCGTTGATGACCTTGCATAGTTTTTATACCTATTTTACAAGAAGGCGCTAGTTTCTTCTTAACCAATACACGACAACTGAAGGGTAATTAACATCAGTAATCAGCTTGCAAAAAAATTAAGGCCAATTAACATCTCGAGATTAATTCAC
The DNA here is from genome assembly GCA_947561585.1 of Caprella mutica. NCBI lineage: Eukaryota > Metazoa > Arthropoda > Malacostraca > Amphipoda > Caprellidae > Caprella > Caprella mutica. The sequence goes on from CANNZV010000100.1 coordinate 741,143, forward strand.
TCAAATGAAGAATGTCTTCTTACGTTCAGACTCTAATAGTGTAATTCCTCAATAAGAGACATGTCTCCATTATCATTAGATGTAAGTGAACATTGGAGTAATCGTGCAAAGTATAAATGCAGAGCTAAACTAAACAAAGACCTATCTATATACAAGCTTTCTTACTTTTCCTATATTTCATACCTAGCCTCACATTAGTCAATTCTTTCGTCAAATAATTTCACAAAATTATGTTTTTCTTTTACTTTTAATCGCAAAATTCATTCTCAATCATTATGCTGACAATTTTCCTCTACGGTTCAATTACTATTAACTGAAATTCTTTCCTGTTAACATTTAATAAAATGTTTGAATATGATAGCCATTAATATAGCAGGACTGACTAGTAAGATGTGTGAGAACACATTGGTCTGTCTAAACACTATTATTCGCCTGTGATATCTATATCAGCTGCAACATTCTAATGGAGAGTCGCAACATTCTAATAGCGGATCGCAACATTGTAATGAAGAGTCGTAACATTCTAAGAGAGAGTCGCAACATTCTAATAGCGGATCGCAACATTGTAATGAAGAGTCGTAACATTCTAATAGAGAGTCGCAAAATTGTAATAGCGGATCGCAACATTGTAATGAAGAGTCGTAACATTCTAATAGAGAGTCGCAACATTCTAATAGCGGATCGCAACATTGTAATGAAGTGTCGTAACATTCAAATAGAGAGTCGCAACATTCTAATAGCGGAACGCAACTTTGTAATGAAGAGTCGTAACATTCTAAGAGAGAGTCGCAACATTCTAATAGCGGATCGCAACATTGTAATGAAGAGTCGTAACATTCTAATAGAGAGTCGCAACATTGTAATAGCGGATCGCAACATTGTAATGAAGAGTCGTAACATTCTAATAGAGAGTCGCAACATTCTAATAGCGGATCGCAACATTGTAATGAAGAATCGTAACATTCTAATGGAGAGTCGCAACATTCTAATAGCGGATCGCAACATTGTAATGAAGAGTCGTAACATTCTAATAGAGAGTCGCAACATTGTAATAGCGGATCGCAACATTGTAATGAAGAGTCGTAACATTCTAATAGAGAGTCGCAACATTCTAATAGCGGATCGCAACATTATAATGAAGAATCGTAACATTCTAATGGAGAGTCGCAACATTCTAATAGCGGATCGCAACATTGTAATGAAGAGTCGTAACATTCAAATAGAGAGTCGCAACATTCTAATAGCGGATCGCAACTTTGTAATGAAGAATCGTAACATTCTAATGGAGAGTCGCAACATTCTAATAGCGGATCGCAACATTGTAATGAAGAGTCGTAACATTCTAATAGAGAGTCGCAACATTGTAATAGCGGATCGCAACATTGTAATGAAGAGTCGTAACATTCTAATGGAGAGTCGCAACATTCTAATAGCGGATCGCAACATTGTAATGAAAAGTCGTAACATTCTAATAGAGAGTCACAACATTCTAATAGCAGATCGCAACATTGTAATGAAGAGTCGTAACATTCTAATAGAGAGTCGCAACATTCTAATAGCGGATCGCAACATTGTAATGAAGAGTCGTAACATTCTAATGGAGAGTCGCAACATTCTAATAGCGGATTGCAACATTGTAATGAAGAGTCGTAACATTCTAATGGAGAGTCGCAACATTCTAATAGCAGATCGCAACATTGTAATGAAGAGTCGTAACATTCTAATAGAGAGTCGCAACATTCTAATAGCGAATCGCAACATTGTATGTAATGAAGAGTCGTAACATTCTAATAGAGAGTTGCAACATTCTAATAGCGGATCGCAGCATTGTAATGAAGAGTCGTAACATTCTAATGGAGAGTCGCAACATTGTAATAGCGGATCGCAACATTGTAATGAAGAGTCGTAACATTCTAATAGAGAGTCGCAAAGTTCTAATAGCGGATCGCAACATTGTAATGAAGAATCGTAACATTCTAATGGAGAGTCGCAACATTCTAATAACGGATCGCAACATTGTAATGAAGAGTCGTAACATTCTAATAGAGAGTCGCAACATTCTAATAGCGGATCGCAACTTTGTAATGAAGAGTCGCAACATTGTAATAGCCGATCGCAACATTGTAATGAAGAGTCGTAACATTCTAATAGAGAGTCGCAACATTCTAATAGCGGATCGCAACATTGTAATGAAGAGTCGTAACATTCTAACAGAGAGTCGAAACATTCTAATAGCGGATCGCAACATTGTAATGAAGAGTCGTAACATTCTAATAGAGAGTCGCAACATTCTAATAGCGGATCTCAACTTTGTAATGAAGAATCGTAACATTCTAATGGAGAGTCGCAACATTCTAATAGCGGATCGCAACATTGTAATGAAGAGTCGTAACATTCTAATGGAGAGTCGCAACATTCTAATAGCGGATCTCAACATTGTAATGAAGAGTCGTAACATTCTAATAGAGAGTCGGAACATTGTAATAGCGGATCGCAACATTGTAATGAAGAGTCGTAACATTCTAATAGAGAGTCGCAACATTCTAATAGCGGATCGCAACATTGTAATGAAGAGTCGTAACATTCTAATAGAGAGTCGCAACATTGTAATAGCGGATCGCAACATTGTAATGAAGAGTCGTAACATTCTAATAGAGAGTCGCAACATTCTAATAGCGGATCGCAACATTGTAATGAAGATTCGTAACATTCTAATGGAGAGTCGCAACATTCTAATAGCGGATCGCAACATTGTAATGAAGAGTCGTAACATTCTAAAAGAGAGTTGCAACATTCTAATAGCGGATCGCAACATTGTAATGAAGAGTCGTAACATTCTAATAGAGAGTCGCAACATTCTAATAGCGGATCGCAACATTGTAATGAAGAGTCGTAACATTCTAATAGAGAGTCGCAAAATTCTAATAGCGGATCGCAACATTGTAATGAACAGTCGTAACATTCTAATGGAGAGTCGCAACATTCTAATAGCGGATCGCAACATTGTAATGAAGAGTCGTAACATTCTAATGGAGAGTCGCAACATTCTAATAGCGGATTGCAACATTGTAATGAAGAGTCGTAACATTCTAATGGAGAGTCGCAACATTCTAATAGCAGATCGCAACATTGTAATGAAGAGTCGTAACATTCTAATAGAGAGTCGCAACATTCTAATAGCGAATCGCAACATTGTATGTAATGAAGAGTCGTAACATTCTAATAGAGAGTTGCAACATTCTAATAGCGGATCGCAGCATTGTAATGAAGAGTCGTAACATTCTAATGGAGAGTCGCAACATTGTAATAGCGGATCGCAACATTGTAATGAAGAGTCGTAACATTCTAATAGAGAGTCGCAAAGTTCTAATAGCGGATCGCAACATTGTAATGAAGAATCGTAACATTCTAATGGAGAGTCGCAACATTCTAATAACGGATCGCAACATTGTAATGAAGAGTCGTAACATTCTAATAGAGAGTCGCAACATTCTAATAGCGGATCGCAACTTTGTAATGAAGAGTCGCAACATTGTAATAGCCGATCGCAACATTGTAATGAAGAGTCGTAACATTCTAATAGAGAGTCGCAACATTCTAATAGCGGATCGCAACATTGTAATGAAGAGTCGTAACATTCTAACAGAGAGTCGAAACATTCTAATAGCGGATCGCAACATTGTAATGAAGAGTCGTAACATTCTAATAGAGAGTCGCAACATTCTAATAGCGGATCTCAACTTTGTAATGAAGAATCGTAACATTCTAATGGAGAGTCGCAACATTCTAATAGCGGATCGCAACATTGTAATGAAGAGTCGTAACATTCTAATGGAGAGTCGCAACATTCTAATAGCGGATCTCAACATTGTAATGAAGAGTCGTAACATTCTAATAGAGAGTCGGAACATTGTAATAGCGGATCGCAACATTGTAATGAAGAGTCGTAACATTCTAATAGAGAGTCGCAACATTCTAATAGCGGATCGCAACATTGTAATGAAGAGTCGTAACATTCTAATAGAGAGTCGCAACATTGTAATAGCGGATCGCAACATTGTAATGAAGAGTCGTAACATTCTAATAGAGAGTCGCAACATTCTAATAGCGGATCGCAACATTGTAATGAAGATTCGTAACATTCTAATGGAGAGTCGCAACATTCTAATAGCGGATCGCAACATTGTAATGAAGAGTCGTAACATTCTAAAAGAGAGTTGCAACATTCTAATAGCGGATCGCAACATTGTAATGAAGAGTCGTAACATTCTAATAGAGAGTCGCAACATTCTAATAGCGGATCGCAACATTGTAATGAAGAGTCGTAACATTCTAATAGAGAGTCGCAAAATTCTAATAGCGGATCGCAACATTGTAATGAACAGTCGTAACATTCTAATGGAGAGTCGCAACATTCTAATAGCGGATCGCAACATTGTAATGAAGAGTCGTGACATTCTAATAGAGAGTCGCAACATTCTAATAGCGGATTGCAACATTGTGATGAAGAGTCGTAACATTCTAATGGAGATATGCAACATTCTAATAGCAGATCGCAACATTGTAATGAAGAATCGTAACATTCTAATAGAGAGTCGCAACATTCTAATAGCGGATCGCAACATTGTAATGAAGAGTCGTAACATTCTAATAGAGAGTCGCAACAATCTAATAGCGGATCGCAACATTGTAATGAAGAGTCGTAACATTCTAATAGAGAGTCGCAACATTCTAATAGCGGATCGCAACATTGTAATGAAGAGTCGTAACATTCTAATAGAGAGTCGCAACATTCTAATAGCGGATCGCAACATTGTAATGAAGAGTCGTATTATTCTAATAGATAGTCGCAACATTCTAATAGCGGATTGCAATATTGTAATGAAGAGTCGTAACATTCTAATAGAGAGTCGCAACATTCTAATAGCGGATCGCAACATTGTAATGAAGAGTCGTAACATTCTAATGGAGAGTCGCAACATTCTAATAGCGGATCACAACTTTGTAATGAAGAATCGTAACATTCTAATGGAGAGTCGCAACATTCTCATAGTGGATCGCAACATTGTAATGAAGAGTCGTAACATTCTAATAGAGAGTCGCAACATTCTAATTGCGGATCGCAACATTGTAATGAAGAGTTGTAACATTCTAATAGAGATTCGCAAATTCTAATAGCGGATCGCAACATTGTAATGAAGAGTCGTAACATTCAAATAGAGAGTCGCAACATTCTAATAGCGGATCGCAACATTGTAATGAAGAGTCGTAACATTCTAATGGAGAGTCGCAACTTTCTAATAGCGGATCGCAACATTGTAATGAAGAGTCGTAACATTCTAATAGAGAGTCGCAACATTCTAATAGCGGATCGCAACATTGTAATGAAGAGTCGTAACATTCTAATAGAGAGTCGCAACATTCTAATAGCGGATCGCAACATTGTAATGAAGAGTCGTAACATTCTAATAGAGGGTCGCAAAATTCTAATAGCGGATCGCAACATTGTAATGAAGAGTCGTAACATTCTAATGGAGAGTCGCAACATTCTAATAGCGGATCGCAACATTGTAATGAAGAGTCGTGACATTCTAATAGAGAGTCGCAACATTCTAATAGCGGATTGCAACATTGTAATGAAGAGTCGTAACATTCTAATGGAGAGTCGCAACATTCTAATAGCAGATCGCATATTGTAATGAAGAGTCGTAACATTCTAATAGAGAGTCGCAACATTCTAATAGCAGATTGCAACATTGTAATGGAGAGTCGTAACATTCTAATAGAGAGTCGCAACATTCTAATAGCGGATCGCAACATTGTAATGAAGAGTCGTACCATTCTAATAGAGAGTCGCAAAATTCTAATAGCGGATCGCAACATTGTAATGAAGAGTCGTAACATTCTAATGGAGAGTCGCAACATTCTAATAGCGGATCGCAACATTGTAATGAAAAGTCGTGACATTCTAATAGAGAGTCGCAACATTCTAATAGCAGATCGCAACATTGTAATGAAGACTCGTAACATTCTAATAGAGAGTCGCAACATTCTAATAGCGGATCGCAACATTGTAATGAAGAGTCGTAACATTTTAATAGAGAGTCGCAAAATTCTAATAGCGGATCGCAACATTGTAATGAAGAGTCGTAACATTCTAATGGAGAGTCGCAACATTCTAATAGCGGATCGCAACATTGTAATGAAGAGTCGTGACATTCTAATAGAGAGTCCTAAAATTCTAATAGCGGATTGCAACATTGTAATGAAGAGTCGTAACATTCTAATGGAGAGTCGCAACATTCTAATAGCAGATCGAAACATTGTAATGAAGAGTCGTAACATTCTAATAGAGAGTCGCAACATTCTAATAGCGGATCGCAACATTGTAATGAAGAGTCGTAACATTCTAATAGAGAGTCGCAACATTCTAATAGCGGATCGCAACATTGTAATGAAGAGTCGTAACATTCTAATAGAGAGTCGCAATATTCTAATAGCGGATCGCAACATTGTAATGAAGAGTCGTACCATTCTAATAGAGAGTCGCAAAATTCTAATAGCGGATTGCAACATTGTAATGAAGAGTCGTAACATTCTAATGGAGAGTCGCAACATTCTAATAGCGGATCGCAACATAGTAATGAAGAGTCGTGACATTCTAATAGAGAGTTGCAACATTCTAATAGCGGATTGTAACATTGTAATGAAGTGTCGTAACATTCTAATGGAGAGTCGCAACATTCTAATAGCAGATCGCAACATTGTAATGAAGACTCGTAACATTCTAATAGAGAGTCGCAACATTCTAATAGCGGATCGCAACATTGTAATGAAGAGTCGTAACATTCTAATAGAGAGTCGCAACATTCTAATAGCGGATCGCAACAATGTAATGAAGAGTCGTAACATTCTAATAGAGAGTCGCAACATTCTAATAGCGGATCGCAACATTGTAATGAAGAGTCGTAACATTCTAATGGAGAGTCGCAATATTCTAATAGCGGATCGCAACTTTGTAATGAAGAGTCGTAACATTCTAATACAGAGTCGCAACATTCTAATAGCGGATCGCAACATTGTAATGAAGAATCGTAACATTCTAATGGAGAGTCGCAACATTCTAATAGCAGATCGCAACATTGTAATGAAGAGTCGTAACATTCTAATAGAGAGTCGCAACATTCTAATTGCGGATCGCAACTTTGTAATGAAGAATCGTAACATTTTAATGGAGAGTCGCAACATTCTAATAGCGGATCGCAACATTGTAATGAAGAGTCGTAACATTCTAATAGAGAGTCGCAACATTGTAATAGCGGATCGCAACATTGTAATGAAAAGTCGTAACATTCTAATAGAGAGTCGCAAAATTCTAATACGGATCGCAACATTGTAATGAAGAGTCGTAACATTCTACTGGAGAGTCGCAACATTCTAATAGCGGATCGCAACATCGTAATGAAGAGTCGTAACATTCTAATAACGGATCGCAACATTGTAATGAAGAGTCGTAACATTCTAATAGAGAGTCGCAACATTCTAATAGCGGATCGCAACATTGTAATGAAGAGTCGTAACATTCTAACAGAGAGTCGCAACATTCTAATAGCGGATCGCAACATTGTAATGAAGAGTCGTAACATTCTAATAGAGAGTCGCAACATTCTAATAGCGGATCGCAACTTTGTAATGAAGAATCGTAACATTCTAATGGAGAGTCACAACATTCTAATAGCGGATTGCAACATTGTGATGAAGAGTCGTAACATTCTAATGGAGATATGCAACATTCTAATAGCAGATCGCAACATTGTAATGAAGAATCGTAACATTCTAATAGAGAGTCGCAACAATCTAATAGCGGATCGCAACATTGTAATGAAGAGTCGTAACATTCTAATAGAGAGTTGCAACATTCTAATAGCGGATCGCAACATTGTAATGAAGAGTCGTAACATTCTAATAGAGAGTCGCAACATTCTAATAGCAGATCGCAACATTGTAATGAAGAGTCGTATTATTCTAATAGAGAGTCGCAACATTCTAATAGCGGATCGCAACATTGTAATGAAGAGTCGTAACATTCTAATGGAGAGTCGCAACATTCTAATAGCGGATCACAACTTTGTAATGAAGAATCGTAACATTCTAATGGAGAGTCGCAACATTCTCATAGTGGATCGCAACATTGTAATGAAGAGTCGTAACATTCTAATAGAGAGTCGCAACATTCTAATTGCGGATCGCAACATTGTAATGAAGAGTTGTAACATTCTAATAGAGAGTCGCAAATTCTAATAGCGGATCGCAACATTGTAATGAAGAGTCGTAACATTCAAATAGAGAGTCACAACATTCTAATAGCAGATCGCAACATTGTAATGAAGAGTCGTGACATTCTAATAGAGAGTCGCAAAATTCTAATAGCGGATTGCAACATCGTAATGAAGAGTCGTAACATTCTTATGGAGAGTCGCAACATTCTAATAGCAGATCGCAACATTGTAATGAAGAGTCGTAACATTCTAATAGAGAGTCGCAACATTCTAATAGCGGATCGCAACATTGTAATGAAGAGTCGTAACATTCTAATAGAGAGTCGCAACATTCTAATAGCGGATCGCAACATTGTAATGAAGAGTCGTAACATTCTAATAGAGAGTCTCAATATTCTAATAGCGGATCGCAACATTGTAATGAAGAGTCGTAACATTCTAATAGAGGGTCGCAAAATTCTAATAGCGGATCAAAACATTGTAATGAAGAGTCGTAACATTCTAATGGAGAGTCGCAACATTCTAATAGCGGATCGCAACATTGTAATGAAGAGTCGTGACATTCTAATAGAGAGTCGCAACATTCTAATAGCGGATTGCAACATTGTAATGAAGAGTCGTAACATTCTAATGGAGAGTCGCAACATTCTAATAGCAGATCGCATATTGTAATGAAGAGTCGTAACATTCTAATAGAGAGTCGCAACATTCTAATAGCAGATTGCAACATTGTAATGGAGAGTCGTAACATTCTAATAGAGAGTCGCAACATTCTAATAGCGGATCGCAACAGTGTAATGAAGAGTCGTACCATTCTAATAGAGAGTCGCAAAATTCTAATAGCGGATCGCAACATTGTAATGAAGAGTCGTAACATTCTAATGGAGAGTCGCAACATTCTAATAGCGGATCGCAACATTGTAATGAAAAGTCGTGACATTCTAATAGAGAGTCGCAACATTCTAATAGCAGATCGCAACATTGTAATGAAGACTCGTAACATTCTAATAGAGAGTCGCAACATTCTAATAGCGGATCGCAACATTGTAATGAAGAGTCGTAACATTTTAATAGAGAGTCGCAAAATTCTAATAGCGGATCGCAACATTGTAATGAAGAGTCGTAACATTCTAATGGAGAGTCGCAACATTCTAATAGCGGATCGCAACATTGTAATGAAGAGTCGTGACATTCTAATAGAGAGTCCTAAAATTCTAATAGCGGATTGCAACATTGTAATGAAGAGTCGTAACATTCTAATGGAGAGTCGCAACATTCTAATAGCAGATCGAAACATTGTAATGAAGAGTCGTAACATTCTAATAGAGAGTCGCAACATTCTAATAGCGGATCGCAACATTGTAATGAAGAGTCGTAACATTCTAATAGAGAGTCGCAACATTCTAATAGCGGATCGCAACATTGTAATGAAGAGTCGTAACATTCTAATAGAGAGTCGCAATATTCTAATAGCGGATCGCAACATTGTAATGAAGAGTCGTACCATTCTAATAGAGAGTCGCAAAATTCTAATAGCGGATTGCAACATTGTAATGAAGAGTCGTAACATTCTAATGGAGAGTCGCAACATTCTAATAGCGGATCGCAACATAGTAATGAAGAGTCGTGACATTCTAATAGAGAGTTGCAACATTCTAATAGCGGATTGTAACATTGTAATGAAGTGTCGTAACATTCTAATGGAGAGTCGCAACATTCTAATAGCAGATCGCAACATTGTAATGAAGACTCGTAACATTCTAATAGAGAGTCGCAACATTCTAATAGCGGATCGCAACATTGTAATGAAGAGTCGTAACATTCTAATAGAGAGTCGCAACATTCTAATAGCGGATCGCAACAATGTAATGAAGAGTCGTAACATTCTAATAGAGAGTCGCAACATTCTAATAGCGGATCGCAACATTGTAATGAAGAGTCGTAACATTCTAATGGAGAGTCGCAATATTCTAATAGCGGATCGCAACTTTGTAATGAAGAGTCGTAACATTCTAATACAGAGTCGCAACATTCTAATAGCGGATCGCAACATTGTAATGAAGAATCGTAACATTCTAATGGAGAGTCGCAACATTCTAATAGCAGATCGCAACATTGTAATGAAGAGTCGTAACATTCTAATAGAGAGTCGCAACATTCTAATTGCGGATCGCAACTTTGTAATGAAGAATCGTAACATTTTAATGGAGAGTCGCAACAATCTAATAGCGGATCGCAACATTGTAATGAAGAGTCGTAACATTCTAATAGAGAGTTGCAACATTCTAATAGCGGATCGCAACATTGTAATGAAGAGTCGTAACATTCTAATAGAGAGTCGCAACATTCTAATAGCGGATCGCAACATTGTAATGAAGAGTCGTAACATTCTAATAGAGAGTCTCAATATTCTAATAGCGGATCGCAACATTGTAATGAAGAGTCGTACCATTCTAATAGAGAGTCGCAAAATTCTAATAGCGGATTGCAACATTGTAATGAAGAGTCGTAACATTCTAATGGAGAGTCGCAACATTCTAATAGCGGATCGCAACATAGTAATGAAGACTCGTAACATTCTAATAGAGAGTCGCAACATTCTAATAGCGGATCGCAACATTGTAATGAAGAGTCGTAACATTCTAATAGAGAGTCGCAACATTCTAATAGCGGATCGCAACATTGTAATGAAGAGTCGTAACATTCTAATAGAGAGTCGCAACATTCTAATAGCGGATCGCAACATTGTAATCAAGAGTCGTAACATTCTAATGGAGAGTCGCAATATTCTAATAGCGGATCGCAACTTTGTAATGAAGAGTCGTAACATTCTAATAGAGAGTCGCAACATTCTAATAGCGGATCGCAACATTGTAATGAAGAGTCGTAACATTCTAATAGAGAGTCGCAACATTGTAATAGCCGATTGCAACATTGTAATGAAGAGTCGTAACATTCTAATAGAGAGTTGCAACATTCTAATAGCGGATCGTAACATTGAAATGAAGAATCGTAACATTCTAATGGAGAGTCGCAACATTCTAATAGCAGATCGCAACATTGAAATGAAAAGTCATAACATTCTAATAGAGAGTCGCAACATTCTAATAGCGGATCGCAACATTGTAATGAAGAGTCGTAACATTCTAATAGAGAGTCGCAACATTGTAATAGCGGATCGCAACATTGTAATGAAAAGTCGTAACATTCTAATAGAGAGTCGCAAAATTCTAATACGGATCGCAACATTGTAATGAAGAGTCGTAACATTCTAATGGAGAGTCGCAACATTCTAATAGCGGATCGCAACATTGTAATGAAGAGTCGTAACATTCTAATAACGGATCGCAACATTGTAATGAAGAGTCGTAACATTCTAATAGAGAGTCGCAACATTCTAATAGCGGATCGCAACATTGTAATGAAGAGTCGTAACATTCTAACAGAG